>BPTQ01000002.1:192455854-192682658 GCA_019973895.1 Chrysanthemum seticuspe | reverse complement strand
GAAGCATCTTAACGTTATCCCAAACAGCCTTTGCATCAGTGTTATGATTGATCAGCTTGTAGATGTCTTTAGGAAGACCTTGAAGAACAATGTTTGAAGCCCTGATATCTGCATCGAATCTCTTTTTCTCCTTATCATCAAGCTCATCGTACATCTTATGTCTGTCCATTCCGTAAACAGGAGTACCATCTTCATTAGTATCAAGTATGTCTCTAGTCGTCTCAACCCGATATGGTCCTTCATCAATGGATTTGAGAATGTTGACACCATTTTCCTTTCCAAGGCAATACAATCTGATTCGTTGAGCCCAAGAATCGTAGTCAGTTCTGTCAAGCATGGGTGGACGAGTATCTGAGCCAGCTGCTTGTACATCCTCGGCAACAGTGGAGATGACAGTAGGGACGTTGGTAGACATGTTAACAGATTATACGGGATTTTATAACTCAATGATTAAACCGGGAAATAGATTCTTTCACGGGATTTTACTAAATCAAGAGAAAACCGTAAACAATCACTCAACTCGCTAGATGATAAAGCTCTAAGTCGCTAGAAACAAATGCACTAAGTCGCTACCAATTAATTCGCTAGACAGCCAAGTCGCTAGAATCCCAAGTCGTTAGATAGAAAGCAAGTCGCTAAGTAGTAACTCGCTACAGACCAAGTCGCTAGCCAAATTTTGGCAGCAATTCGCTACACAAGTCGCTAGATATGCAAGTCGCTAAAGAGCAACTCGCCACAGACCAAGTCGCTACCACAAGTCGCTACCCGTAGTAGAGAATCCACTACTTGTACTTTAACTCGCTAGATCTAACTCGCTACCTTCAACACTGTAAGTCGCTACAAAAATGTGAA
Source organism: Chrysanthemum seticuspe (assembly GCA_019973895.1). NCBI lineage: Eukaryota > Viridiplantae > Streptophyta > Magnoliopsida > Asterales > Asteraceae > Chrysanthemum > Chrysanthemum seticuspe. Next base: position 192,681,806 of record BPTQ01000002.1, on the reverse strand, counting down.
GCAAGTCGCTACCAAGAAACTATTCCGTGAGCTAAGTCGCTAGCTTGAAAAACCATATAAACATCACTTTTCAACCCAAAAACAACCCAACCAAGATGATTCAAGCTTACCAAATGAAAACCTAAACACTTTTGATGATTCTAAACATAAAAGTACCAACAAAATTCAAACTTTAACACAAGAAATCAACCAAATGATGCAAAAACCACTAAACTTTTTCAAACTCAAAAACCACCTAAAAACCACTATAAATCCAAAGATGTGCAAGATATGATCTAACCATGGCTCTTGATACCAATTGTAAGATATAACTTTTCACATACACATCAAACCATAACACAAAGTAGCATATAGATGGAATTCTAGAGAGAGAAAGTTAGAGGTTTAGGGAACTTAGTGAGAGAAAGTGAAAGATATTATTATGAGCTCCAACTCTCTACCTTGGGAGGTAGAGAGTATTTATAGTCTTACATAAAACGCCACACTTTAGGCTGTGGATCAGGCATACAGTGGGTAAAGACCCGTCCGTCCTCCATGGTGTTACTTAACTAAATTACTACTTAACTTAAAAGAACTACGACTACGAGCTTTCTAACGATTACATATACTTGAGGTGACCGACTCTTTAATACTGGGAATTTCTAATTCCTAACAGTAGAGTTTTTCACTTGGTCGATTTTCCTCCTTGAGTGCTTCGATCTGAGCCTCGAGGATTTTTGATGGTAGAGGTGAACTAATCGTCATTCCTAATGATCTGACTCTCAAAGGCTTGTGTCTTTCTTTCCGGCTAAGGGCATCAGCTACGACATTGGCTTTCCCTGGGTGATACTTGATTTCACAATCGTAATCGCTAAGTAATTCCAACCAACGACGTTGTCTCATGTTAAGCTCTTTTTGATCAAGTATATATTGTAAACTCTTGTGGTCCGTAAACACCGTACATTTAGTTCCGTAAAGGTAGTGCCTCCAAATCTTGAGTGCAAAAACTACGGCTCCCAACTCAAGATCATGAGTGGTGTAATTCTTCTCATGAACCTTAAGTTGTCGAGAAGCATAAGCTATCACCTTCTCGTTCTGCATTAACACAGCTCCAAGTCCTTTGTGTGAAGCATCGCAGTATACAACAAAGTTTTCGATCCCTTCGGGTAGTGCCAAAATTGGCGCACTGCAAAGCTTTTGCTTCAATAACTGAAAAGCAGCTTCTTGTTTCTTTCCCCATTCGTACTTCTTGTTTTTCTGTGTCAACTTGGCCAAAGCTTTAGCTATCTTTGAAAAACCTTCAATGAATCTTCTGTAATATCCGGCAAGTCCTAAAAATTGACGGATCTCCGTAGGGTTTGTTGGGGTAGCCCAATCTTTTACAGCCTCGATCTTTGCAGGGTCAACCTGTATTCCTTGACTATCGATGACATGACCAAGAAATTGTACTTTTCAGATCCAAAAATCACACTTCGAAAATTTGGCATACAATCTCTCCTTCTTGAGTAGTCCTAAGATCGTTCTGAGGTGCCCTTCGTGCTCTTCTTTGTTCTTCGAGTAAATCAATATGTCATCGATAAATACTATCACAAACTTATCCAAATACGGTTTGCACACCCTATTCATGAGATCCATGAATACCGCAGGTGCGTTGGTTAATCCGAACGGCATTACTTGAAACTCATAATGACCATAGCGAGTTCTAAATGCTGTTTTTGGGACATCCTCCTCCCGAACTCTAAGTTGATGGTAACCTGACCTCAGGTCAATCTTTGAGTAGATACTAGAGCCTTGCAACTGATCGAACAAGTCGTCGATCCTGGGAAGTGGGTAACGGTTCTTCACAGTTAACTTGTTTAGCTCTCTATAATCTATACACATTCTGAAAGATCCATCTTTCTTCTTCACAAACAAGACCGGTGCTCCCCAAGGCGAGGAACTTGGTCTAATGAATCATTTGTCTAAAAGTTCTTGCAACTGGTTAGACAACTCCTGCATCTCTGATGGTGCTAGTCGGTAAGGTGCTCGTGCAACTGGTGCAGCTCTTGGTACTAAGTCAATCTGAAATTCTACTTGGCGTGTAGGCGGAAGTCCTGGTAAGTCTTCGGGAAAGACTTCAGGAAATTCTCGAACAATTGGTATATCTTCAAGTCACCTATCTTCCGACTTCTTTCTGTTATATTTTCTAAGAAAGCATAACAACCATTCTTTATGTACTTCTCAGTTTTGATGCATGATATAATACTGAGTCTACTTCCACTTGGTTCTCCACGAATGATCAAGGTTTCGCCATTGTAAGGAAGATGAACAACTTTTTCATCACAAATGATTCTTGCACGATGTTTGGATAACCAATCCATGCCGATGATGACGTCGAAACTACCAAGTTCTACGGGCATAAGGTCTATATTGAAAGGATGATTTAGGAAATTGAGAGTGCAACCACGGACAATGGTGTCGGTGCCAACTAAGTTACCGTTAGCTAATTCAATGTAGTAAGAAGTGTCTAGTGTGGTTGGTTTGATATGGAGTAAGGGTGCAAATATAGTGGACACAAAACTTTTATCGACTCCCGAATCAAATAAAACTGATGCATAACGATTATTGATAAGGAACGTACCCGTGACTACATTCGGGTCCTCCTTGGCTTCTCCTCCTCCCATGAAATAGGCTCTTCCTTGTGCCATTCCACTTTGATTCCTGTTCCCTTGATTCCTCCACTCTGGACAGTCTCCCTTGTAGTGTCCCCTCTCTCCACAACCAAAACATGTCACTTGCGGTTTCTGATTTTCCACCATAGCTGGCAACTTGCATTCCTTGGTTTGATGACCCACTTTCTTACTATTCCCGCATGGGTTAGGGCAACGACCAGGATTATGATGACTTCGACACCTATCACACTTAGGCAAAAGCCCCGTGTATCCTTTTCTTTCCTTTGGGCCTGCAGCATAGGCCCTTGCAACATCTTGTCTCTTGGGTGGTTGTTGAGTAACATTGCCACCTCTGTTGTTGTCCCACTTTCTTTTTGAAATATATTAGAGAATGAGTACACATTCGAAGTGCTGACGAAAAGAAGAGATTCGCACATCGAACGGTTTTTCTAAAAGTATTTTTCAATCATAGATACTTTTTGAATTTGAAATGAATACACATTCGACGTGCTAGAGAAAAGAAGGTTTGCACATCGAACGGTTTTTCCAAAAGTATTCTTCAATTCCATTCCTGGACCAAGGTTGATTCAAGAATGAATCTCCCCATCGTTTCTATCCAGTTGTCACAAGCTTGATCTTACGAGAAGATCATACATGTCACCCACCAAGAGCTTGTTTGATGTTGGCTCTAGAAGGATTTCCATCTTCATCGTGAATACTTTTACATACCACTCAGATGTTCTGGCAATACCACAAGGATAATGCGTAGGACTCTTAATATATACTTACTTTCCACATTGTGTGAAACAGCAAGTCTTCAAGAATTTAGTGTCCTAATGAGATATTGTGGATGATCTCTTGGCTCTAGACTCAATTGTGCATTTTTGGTTCCTGTGCCGGAGACTAGGGAGAGGGTCTCCTTCTTCAATATCAACAATCTCTAAGAGAAAGTCGATAGATTATGTAGGTTCCCCGTGAGAATGAAACAAGCCCTTTTAAGAGGAACTTGAGTAGCTTGGGAAGTTTAGTGCAGTGCGTCACTGGGTCCATGACGTCTTGTCTTCAATACCAGTGTTACCTTAGTAAACACTAGTAGCATATGTATTGAACCCGGATTCTGCCCTAAGGTTGAATTATTGGAGGGCTATTTCTTTTCACCCTTTTCTCATTTCATTTCTTTTTCATTCTTCAACCCCTTCAGTGCTTACCGAGACTTCATAACTAGAACCTTGTTGGGTTTATTCCAGTACTAGCTCTGTCTCAGTCCGCACTCTTCCCATATCTCACTTTTCTCCTTTTTTCATCATACCTAAGGACTCTACACTATCTAGTGGATTGTCCCGGGGTAGATCCCTCCGGTTCTGGCGGATCGTGGGAACGAATACCTAACCTAACCATCCTTATAACTCCATGCATAAAGTAAATTGGTCGGTCTTTTGGTATTGTTCTTTCCTTCATGAAACCAATCGAAAAATCATTGGAAAAATCAATCAAGGTACTTGTGATATAAAATCAAAACATTTTGTGCCTTAATTGTTTTTGATCATTTAGAAATGCTCCCCCTCAACATGTGCATGTGATTTTATAAATTTTTTAGCACATGGAGGCAAGAGTTCTTTGAAACAAATTCTTGATCACAATTTCATACGAAAAAGCCATTTTATTTTCTTGGTAAAATTCTCCCCCTTAATATGTGCATAGGATATTTGAAAACATTTTATCACATAGAGGCAAGAGTTAATTTGAAGCACATCCACAATCACAAGAGCCATTAAGAAACCATTTGAAAACTCAATCAAGGTACTTTATAAATCACTTTAAAAAGCTTTCGTACCTCGATAGTTTATTTGCTCCCCCTCAATATGTGCTTCAAGATTCGAAAGCGTTTAGCACATATGAGCGAGCAGCGTGCACAATTAAATCAAAACGATCACCTTTTATCAAATTTCATTATTAAATCACAAATTCTCCCCCGATCAAAAGTATCAAACCCTTTGAGATTTTGGATCCCAAGTGATTTAATTAGGTTTAAAAAACATGGGAGAAAATGTGGCCTTGTTTAAATACTCATCTGGTTTTTGGATAAATCCTCCTCCTCAACATGTGCATTATGTATATTGAAATCGTTTGGCACATGGAAGCAGGAGTGCCTTTAAAGAACTAAAACCAATTCCATTTAAAACAGATTTGAGATTTAAAACACGATCTCTACCCCGATCAGAAATATCAAACCATTTGAGATTTGTGATCCCAACTGATTTAAATCATTTAGAAAAATTTAGGGAAAGACGTGGCAAGATTCAATTTTGAAAGATGACAGATAAGGACCATTTTAAGACATTAAAGATTGTTAGTGTCAGGTATGATAGTTTTTTAAGAGATCTTTTAAGTAAAACAAAACAATTTCACAATCAAACAAGAACAGAAAAAATTTCATTTTGAAAGACCTTGATTCTAAAGAAAAAAAATCATACCATGACATAACATTAAATCTTTAGATCACCACTTATATTGTACAATCCGGACTTTTATGAAGCAATATTGATTGAAAATAATTTATTTTAAATCACTCTCCCCCTCAATCGATGACCGAAGTCGATAATTGAGTGACTTAAGTTTTGATAAAATGAAGTCCGGTGATTTTCAAAATTTAGTCCAATATATTTTTAAAACAACATTTTTCCATTTTTAAAACAATTTAATTCAATTAACTCAAAAATTGTTTAAAAATGGTATCCTGCACAAAGATTCGTTAGGTGGTTGAGCCGCTTTTGTTGTTGTTGCTGTAGGGTTTGGAAGAAAAACCATCTGCTGATGCAGTGAGACTTCTTCTTACGTTGCATTTTGAATGCCAACTGAGGTCAAATTAAGCTCCGTTTCTTCAATCACTTAGAAGAAAACCATCTGCTGATGCAGTGAGACCTCTTACTTTGAATTTATGCCAACTCTCCATAGAAGTCCAATTAAGCTCCGTTTCTTCATTTGTCAACCCAAGATATAGTTACCCTTTCTTTTCGGCATCCAATCATCTTCAATTGTAGGATCCGGATCGGGAACATTCTTATAACCAATATACCTGCATACGTTAGTGAACACACATACAGATATATGGTGGTCGACATCACCCATAACAGCAATCGACTATTTATAGTCAATTCAACATAACAATCAGATCATATAAGGCATGGGGTTTATGTGTTAATCAAACTCTAATCATCTAAACCTAACAATCATATCCTAAATTCCTAGTCCTTCGACACAGGCAAATATCATTTTTTAATTAAGCACGTAGGATAATTAAGAAAGCTCGTTAGATGATATAGATTTGAAAACATTCTCCCCTCAATCAATGACTCTTTTTTTTTTTTTTTTTTTTTTTTTTTTTTAATTTTAAAAGCGCAAAAGTCATTGATTGAGTTTGCAATTTGTACGAAAACTCTGAATCTGATTGATTTACAAGCAACTCATTTACCACCATTTTCGAAAACAACAAATATTTTTCTGAAGAATTTTAGACGGAAAAACATTTGTGTAGGAACAGCAGTCCTTCAACATACTTTCCTCAAATTGTTTTAGGATAAGTGCACGAAATATTTGAAAAATTTGTTTAGCGCAACACTTTCCTTTCTTTTAAGAGCGGGTTGCTATCTGAAATGATAGCAAGCCATAGATTAAGCACGGGCCACAGTCTGAAGTAACTGCAAGCCATATTTTAAGCGCGGGTTACAGTCTGAAATAACTGTAAGCCATATTTTGAGACATGTTTTGAAAATAATATTTACACCTCCTGCTCGAACTTCATCTAAAGTCCCGTGCCATTATTGAATGACATTTCTAAGACCGTAGATGTTATCGATACCAGAAGACATGTCTAGAGAAAACATATTTTTGGAATTTTTCAAATTTTCTGATTTTTATGGGTTTTTGTTGGTTTTATATTTTTCTATTTTCTTTTGCTAGTTTTTTATATTTCTATTTTGTTTTCTAATAAATATATACAAAGATAGAGAAGATGATATAGAAGAAGAAGATGATGATACGAGTACCGAGATAAGGATATCAAGCAGCCCCGTTGTAGAAGATAGAAGTCACCATCTCTTAAACATTCACCACCAAAGAAAATCGAGGCTCCAGAATAGAAGACAGTACATGAGCCTTTGAGAAAGAGAGACTTTGGCAGTTTCCCCGAAACCGAAAATCCATGTGATGAGCAGATTCGAAGCTCTATTTCAAGCTTGCCTTAGCTAGGTGCACAGAGAAGCACACCATTATCATCAATCCCGCTGCTCCTTTTAAGAACGAAAATCGAGATTCTTCGTTCGGGGTTATATCATCCAATAGAATAACAGCAAAGTATCATCCCACGTATAAATAATCTTCTCAAATTTCTTTTTCACTGAAGTCTGAAGCGATCTATTCCAAAAGGTGTCAAGAGAACAATTCCCCCAAGTAGTTGAGTTGATGCAGTCAGTCTCTTTGTATAAAGCTCAAGAACTCTCCCGAATACACATCATGAGGGGAATGAAGAACACCTTCCCATGTTCACATTTGTCTTCCCTGATGAACGTGTATGAAGCTCAAGAACCCGAAGTACATCAATATCCAAGAACTCTCCCGAATACACATCATGAGGGTAATGAAGAACACCTCCCCTATGTTCACATCTTTCGTCCCTGATGAATGTGTATGAAGCCCAAGAATCCGAGTACACACATTCCCAATGAGAGAATAACTGATAACACCTCCCTCATGTTACACATTTATCTCCCCTGAATATGCCGTACTTGTGTACCTCTTTTATCTTCAGAAACTTTCTCTAACATCTCTTCCCCCACATAGTTGGAATAAGAGCACTAAACGCCTTGATGAGTAAAACCTTGATTTTCTCTGCGGTCATGACATTTGTTTTCCCGGAATAGCTTCAATCACTTAGAAGAGTTAAGTTCATCAAGTTTACTCGCCATGAGTCAAACCTTGAGTTTCTCTGCGGTAATAACATTTGTCTTCCCGGGGTATCTTCAATTACTTAGAAGTATTAAGTTCATCAAGTTTACTCGCGTTTAGGTGCTTGTCTCCTTACGCCTTGCTGGTTTTGACACTTCAGAGTCAGCAAATCATTATAAGCCCGTATACTAGAAATTTGTTGAGAAGAACACTTGAACTCTTGTGAGAATCAACTTGCTGAAGACTCACTCTGACTATTTTTATCAACCCTTATATAGACAATTTGAAGTGACCACTGAAGAAGAAAACCCGATATACCATACTTGAAACTGAAGTCAACTTCCCCACATTTGTATCTTAAGCTTGCAACTAATGATGGAAGAACGGTGTAGAGAATTTATGCTTCAAGCAAATCTCTAAGTACTCACTACCCAAACAAAGTATGAGACATTAACACCTCTTGCGATTATCCACACCGTCATATGCGTGTGAAACTGAGTAAAACAAAGTAACTCCTAATAGTGATAGTTAACCAGGTCTTCAACCATCCACCTCGACTGCTGGTAACTAGATAAACCAAGTCTTCAACTCAAATTCTTAAGCCCGAGCAAGTTATCAAATAAGAACACGCCTTTGTGAAAGTCAACTTCAATCTCAAATAAGTGATAAATGATTAACTTCGAAGTAATCAACTTGTGTCAAATGTCCAATACATGAAATAGTCAATAACAACGTCTCGAGGAGTCACTGCTAAAGAATATGAGCAAGTCTAATTGGGGATTGAATCTGACTTATAACTCTCTCCCAATTAGTGCTCTCCCCTAAACTGACAATCTGTTTGATAGATGCCCAGATTAAGAAGAAGTCTTTAGATCGTTAAATGCAACTCGTCTTTAGTCATCTAACATGTAGCAGAAAATGTAGAACAGACTGTAGACTCGACCTTCTTCAAGATTGTGCAGTTGGGGAATAGATAGTTAACATCTTCAACTCACACCAAAAAGCATCCCACCAAAAAGCATCCCAATTAACTTACATCTTGCAAATCCCCTTAACTAAAATCCCTCCCAATCAAACAAGAACAGAAAGATGTTCATCAAGGAAATCAACAATAAGGCCGCAACGAACACACAAGATGGTAACGCCAAACTACCAATCACATCAAACAAGAACAGAGAGATAGTTCGGAATCATCATGTTGATGTATACGTGAAGCATTAACCGGAAGCACTTTGTCGATAAACTCATCAATCCGAGTGAAGATGTCAACCAACGGCTCTTAGAAGAGAAAAACTCCATGTGAAGATGACCCGATAATAAGAAGCTCGGTTCTTACATGAGTTTTGAGCCGTATGACCATTTATATTATCAAATATCAATCAACAATGCAAAAAATTCACACTTCTTCTCCCTCTCAAGAATTGCATACGGAGTTGCCATTCTTGATTAATTAAGTGAAAATCATCCGAATGTTCTATTCACACTTCTCTCCCGCAAAATCAGCACATGATGTCGCCATCTTCATTATAATCGAGCAAGTGGAATGAGAAAACAATCAGTGGTAGCCCGGTTCACTTTATGACTGAAGCGCATGGAAAAAGCATGAAGCATGTTGATGAGAATGGTCATTAATTAGAAGATTTCTCTTCTTCAGAAGATAAAGCGCACTGAAACGTACACCTTTCTTATCTTTAGCGAACGAGGCATGAACTGTTGTGTTCATACGTCATAAGAAGATTTCTCTTCTTTTGAAGGTAAAGCGCACTTACACGTACACTTTTCTTTTCTTTAGAGTACGAGGCCTGAACTGATGTGAACAGACGTCATTGCCGAAAGAATGTCAAGATTGAGTTACTTGAGCCCGTGAGTTATGAGATATCAATCCATTTGTAATCCATACTTTAAGCCAGTCCATGTAGTGAAGTATCGAAGTATCTGCAACAGAGTAAGGACTTCCTGCACTAATATTACAAACTTGATTGCATACATTTTGGTTAGTGACATTAGTATCCAAACCCTTTGGGGTTTCATGGTCAACCTTGATTTTGTCATCAGAAAACAGCTTTCCGGTAGGAATCCACCTAAGTCCAGCATCCTTAAACATTCTACCAGACGGTATCCACTTATGGCAAGGTCTAGGATTGTAAGGCTTCTTATGCATAGTGGAAGACTTATCCTTGTTCCTAGTTTCCAGAGATTTAGCAGTTGGTATCCATCTAGGCGAAGTTTTTGGTTTGTTTTGCTTCTCAACATGTTGAACCTTAGTCACGTTAGTAGTCTTAGTGGATTGTACCTTAGCATGTGAATAAGGAAAATGTTTCTTATTCGGAAAAGACATAGAAATTCTAGTTTTGTTTTCTACATGCCTAGCATTCTTATGCACATAACTACTTTTAGATGCACCCCAATCCCTAGTCTTTTGAGTGTTCCTAGGTAGTGGTTTACAACTACTAGCAGTGCCTTGAAATCTCGTGGAATGCATCACTCTAGGTCTTGCACCTAAAATTCCGTCTTTTCGAATCTGTGCCTTTTTCCTAGCATCTTCTAGATAATAGTTCTTCCACAAGTCATTCATATCATATGAATTCTGGGTTTTAATGCTTGGTTTTGACACTGTTTTCGAACTAATCCTAGAGGTGCTGGGAGTAGAGTTGGCTACTTGTTGAGGGTTAACGGAGCTAGAAGCCTTATTCTTAGGTAACTCTGGTGAAGTGACTGGTTTTGACAAAACTTGTTTCTCATCAACTTGGGAGGCAAACCGTGTTTTTGAAATTTTGGTCTTTCGGATATAAATGCAGTAGGCTGCCTAAACAATGGACCGGTTTCTAATGGGATGAGAAACTGGTTTCCCCAAGGTTGATGGTTTTGTAGACTTAGTGTTCACACTTTTCCCTACAGTTTTCCTAAGCTCATTTTTTAAGGCAACAATAGTGAAACTCTTTTCCTGAAGATGAGCTTTGAGTTCATCAATTTTTGCTATCAAAGAGTTTGTTTGCTCCATTGACTTAGTTCTAGCTTCTCTGACAGAGTCACTTAGTTCTATGTGATGCTTTCTCAAAGACTCATTTTCCTTTAGTAATTTGGCCACACAAACCGCTAATTCATCATTTCTCATTTGAATATCATCAATAGTATTAACATCAGAATTACTTGTACCCAAATTACTTTTCACATGCATATAAGATATATGTTTCTTCAAATTGTTGATGGTTGACTCTTTGTCTTGAAGCTGAGCTTTCAAAGTGTTAATTTCAAAAAGTTCACGGAATTCAGGAAGTTCCGGATTTTTACATGGATAGACTCATTTTCCTTAGTAATTTGGCCACACAAACCGCTAATTCCATCATTTCTCATTTGAATATCATCAATAGTATAACATCAGAATTACTTGTACCCAAATTACTTTTCACATGCATATAAGATATATGTTTCTTCAAATTGTTGATGGTTGACTCTTTGTCTTGAAGCTGAGCTTTCAAAGTGTTAATTTCAAAAAGTTCACGGAATTCAGGAAGTTCCGGATTTTTACATGGTTTGTTAAGTTGAAAACTTTCTTCTTTACTTTGTATTGCAATTTCAAGTGAAATGCAATGTTTTTCAAGTTTTGAGAATTTGTTTGAAAGTTCATCAAACGCCTTTTTGTCAACCATATCATTTGTTTTGAAACTATTAGACTCAGCCTCAACCAAGGAACATTTATCAGAATCATGTTCAGCATTAAGATCAGTATGTTTAGGTACATTAGCAGATGCACTATGTTGAACAGTTAAGGGTACCTCATCACATGACACCTGCTCAATTTCTGGTCTGATATCTGCATCCACATCATGTGTAACAAGAGTCACTGGACCGTTAGCTGTGTCAAGCTTATCAATCAGTGAGCCTCTGTATTCAGTGTTAACTGATCCATCATCTGGTGCTTTACCCGACTCATCATTATATGTTGTCTCAGACATTCTGCATTCAGCAACACCCGATTCTTCAACAGATACATTACCCAACTTTTCACAACAATCTCTCAACTGCACCAGACACTCATCCACTTTTTCACCTGTTTGAGTAACTTCCTCAATATACTTTTCTACATTATCCATAAGATGGATAAGTGTCTCTATGAACAAACTAATTTCCAGTCCAGTGTGTTTCTTGAAAGACACTTCAGTCATGTCTTGATCATAATCTGATGTGAATTCCCTACTTATGAATGACTGAAATTGGTTGTGGATCACTTGAAGTGCAGCACTGGAACTATCCTTATGAACCTTCTCTTTGTCAAGTTGTAGCTCCAATTGCTCTAGGTTTAACAACAAAGTTCCTGTTAATGTGGATAAGTCCGGACGGAAGAGGGCAATACATGTTCTTTCCATTGATGTGGGTAGAAGTAACATGAGGTGAGAGTGAAGTTGTTGATGAGATTCAATGCTGCTTTCCTTTTGCATGGCATTCTGTAGCCTGAACAGGTGCAAATCTTTCTCATTGGACTCGGAGCATGAAGAACTCAAATCAACATTGAATGATTCCATCATCTGTAACCGTTCAGTATAGCTAATATTCTCATGGTTGTCTACAGCATCATACAGTTTGAGTACTTCTGAGATCATTGAATCAGGAGTGTAAGACATGATGTTGATGAATCCACGGGATTTTACAAGTCTATGATTTAAACCGAGAAATAGAATCTTTCGCGGGATTTTACTAATATCAAGACCAAACCGTTAAGCAATGACCAATGGAACGTGTTAAGATGACTGATGAATTATCACAATGATAGAAAATTGTGTGTTAGGACTTAGGATTGTTTGTAGGAATAGCAGATATGTTGTTTGGTTGAGATTTGGACTGGTTGATGCACGATTTTACGGAGAAATTTAGGTCTAAAAACTTAAAAACCTCAATAACTTCCTTCCGGAGGCGATTTGGGCCTCAAAAAATTCGTTTCACGACTTTGCGGTGAAACCTCACCATATTCAGCCTGTTCCGCTCGTTTTGACTGGTATTTCGCTGAAAACGGAGTTACGGTTCAAAAGTTATGGCCGTTTGAAGTTTTGCCGTAAAAAGTCAACTTTTGGTCAAACCGCTTCAATCAAATCGCATCCAGGACAACTCGCTTCCAAGACAACTCGCTTAAGGCACAACTCGCATAAGATGACAACTCGCTTAATAGACAAGTCGCATAAAACACAACTCGCATAGGCAACTCGCTTAAGCAACTCGCATAGGCAACTCTCTTTAGATACGTTGAATCTGGACAAGTCGCATAGGCAACTCTCTTTGGTATCAACTCGCTACACAATCAACTCGCTTAAATAAACAAGTCGCTTAATAACCAAGTCGCATAAATAGTCAACTCGCTAAGTAGCCAAGTCGCTTATACCAACTCGCTTCTAATGAAGAAGCAACTCGCATCCAAGAAACTCAACTACGAGTCTCAACTCGCTTTAGCTGTCAACTCTCTTCCAAGCAACTCTCTTCCAAGCAACTCGCTTCCAAGAAAATCACTACGAGACTCAACTCGCTTTGTACCAACTTCAAAAATAACCACTTTATCAATCAAAAACAACCAAACCACAATGATTTAATCCTTCCAATTCAAAACATAAACACATATGATGATCCTAAACACAAAAGTACTAGCAAAATTCAAACTTTAACACTAGAATTTGTCCAAATGAATCAAACTCTCCTAAACCCTTAATACCCAAAAACCTTATGAAATCCACCAAAACAAAGAGCATGAAAGATGAATGATCAAACCATGGCTCTTGATACCAATTGTTGGATATTGGATTTCATAAACACATAACACATCAATAAGATGGGTCGAATTGTATAGAGTTTAGAGAGAGAAAGTGGGAGCCTTTCTAGAGAGAGAAAGTAAAAGAAAACATAGAAGGTTAGATTGAGAATAATGAAAGGTCCAACCCTCTACCTTGGGAGGTAGAGGGTATTTATAGTTACATAATAAACGTCCTCCTTCGGACTGTGGATCAGGCATACAGTGGGTAAAGACCCGTCCTTCCTCCACGGTGATGCACTAAACTAAATAACTAACTAAATAACTAGTAAATAACATAATGTCTACGAGCTAACTTATGCTAGATTATATTTGGGGTGACCGATACTTCACTATGGAATTTTCAAATTCCTAACAATACCTTCGGTTGATTTAGGATCAAATTTTGTAAGGTAATCTTTAGTGTTAAGAATAAAGCATTTGCTACCAAAGACTCTAAAGTGATTTAACGTAGGGTTTTTGCCTCGGAGTAACTCATATGGAGTTTTACCTAAGATTGGTGATAACGCTACACGCGTCGTTCGGGGTCAAAGGAACTTCCTTTTCGTCGAGCAAGTTTTTCAACACCCTAGGCAGTGAACCTAATCATTGTAGTGTAGTATTAGGGTAAGCCACGGGTATTGATATCGTTCTCTAGGGGAATAGGAATGCTAGTAAGAAGTTACTACGCTAAGGTTGGGGTTGAGGAAGATTATTTTTTATCTTTTTATATTTTTTAGGAAATGGAAAGGTACGAATCTCGGGGTATTGGATTTTGGGGGTTGGTATTACTACCGATTACTCTACTTATCTAATTATCTAATCTAAGGTGTATGTAGTCTATGTCTAATTATTGTGTGCTCGTATGATAGTTTAAAGATGTGTTTACTTAGGTTTTACTACTCCTTAATTATCTCCTATTGGTGGTTGAGTTGTCACGTCCTTATTCCTAGTTGCGTTGTGTATCTAAGGTCGTAGGGTATGCATATGTTCCCTAACTCTTTGAACTTACCAAAGGGTCTCGTCTACAAAACCCACTAGGGATAATAAACTCTTACTCTAAGGCACTCTTTGGATGGTTTAGCTTACAACTACTCAAGGAGTCATATTCTAAGGTTCACAAAGATTTAATCAAGCATTAAGTACACAACGAATGACCTATCGCATTACTAGATCATTAATCAACTAAGATAAGAGACAACCAATCAATATTCAATAATTAAGTTTCATATTCCCTAAGCAAACACACAAGTAAATTAGCCGGACATGGAGAACATGCAAGCATACACAAAAATAATCAAAGACATAATTGTATTAATGAAGTAAAACACTTATCTTGGTGTAAGATAGGGTTTGGAACCCTAAAATACTGTATAAGACAGCCTTGGTTCGGTTTAGGTTTTTACTCCAAAAGACTACACACTAAATACTGAAAAATTCGGATTCTATATATAATATTACATATGCGACGGCGTCACCTTATGTTTTGTGACGCCGTCGTGTCGCCGTCATTAGGGTTTCGTCTTGGCCACGTTAAACTTGCGACGGCGTCACCTTATGCTTGTGACGTCGTCCTCTTCAGCTTCTGATGCCGTCTGGATTACATCTAGGCCGTCTGAGTTGCGACGGCCTACTCTTTTATAACTTGACGTTGTCACTTGAAAATAGGAGTTTTGGCTTCTGTCCCGTCACAAAGATCTTCCGACGGCGTCACAATTAACACCTGACGCCGTCACCTTATGTTTTCAGCAGCTTTGAGTGTCTCGATTCTGACTTTGGCCATTTTCTTCGTATAATCGCGCCTTTTCGTCCAAATAAGTGTCATTCCAGCATTTTGCCTGCAAGAGACCTAAAAAGTGAAAAGGAACGATATTAAGCAATAACGGATACAAAAGTGATCAAATAAGGGCTTAAACGACCCCTCAAAAAGGTACCTTTTAAAACCTTATCAAATATCCCTACACTTGGTATTTGCTTGTCCTCAAGCAAATGTGCTTTTAGCCAATTAATTTATAAGTTAGGGGTCATGAAGCATTCGTTCAAAACGGTCAACAACACATATAAGCCCCGTAAAAGTCATAACAAGCAAGGAAATCACATACTAGCACCTTACATGGGGTGTTTGGATACTCACATCTCTCTCGGGTGTATATGAAATATAACATATCGGAAATGGAAGATAAACATTCATTAACCGGTCCTAGTACATAGATTACCATAGGCTTGAGAATAGATCAAACCTCCATCGCTTTGGCGTAAGCACCTAGGAAGGACTATCAAAGAGGTCTTTAAAGGGTTGTAACGTTAGGCTTACGGTAGGGAAACAAAGGGTTTGGTGGGATAGGCTATATAATGGTGGCAAGTAAAAAATCTCTTATGTTACAAGCATACGAAGAATGGCGTTGCAAAGCCAAGACTCGACACTCTAAACTCTAGCTAGAAAACATAAAATTTAAAGGATAGATGTAGGATGGTAGCCCGTTTTTTTTCTTTTTTTTTTTTTTTTTTTTTTTTTTTTTTTAATCACTCTATTTTTTTCTTTTCTCTTTTTTCTATATTTTTTTTGATTTATTTATTTATTTATTTTTTCATACACTTTTACTCTACCATCCTCTACGGTAACATCAAAATGGTAGGGATTTATAGGCACATCCCTACACTTGAGTTTTTATTACTCTACACTAATTTGACCCGAATTGAAAAGATCAAAACACTTGGGGTACATTATTATGCAAACAAAGGGAATTTGAATTTAACGGTCCCTTCCCGTTATTTCATAAACTTTAACTTTTCCCATGAATCCCAATCGTCCCAAAACTGTGTACAAAGGATATGACTCGACTTAGCAACTCATGCAAGCAACCAGATAATTGAACTAAGGGTTTAGGGTGATAACAATAATGCACTAAAAGTGAGTGCATACAGGGTAGGCTAAGGCGATTTGGGTGTATATTTGGGGGTGGGGTGTAAACAATGCTCTTCATTGATATTCCAGAAAAACCGAAACATCACGAGAACCGCAAAAAGGATAGGCTCTGAGGGGTTAACTAGGGGTATCGTGTACTAAAGATGAGTACAACGCAAAGGGTGTGGGGGAATTACTCAACCTATGTGGAAGAAGTAATTATATTACGGGTATCAAACAAGGGTTATCCTAATGCCTCTTATCATTTAGTTATTCCTAACTACACAAGTGTAGTCTTACTTGCGATCTCAGGATGCATCACAAAACAAGTTCTAGAATCTAATATATTACCGGTTCACACTCTAAGCATTAAAGATGAATGCTTTTAATTCCTACTAATCTAAGGGAGATCCTCACATTTTGGGTGGAATTTTGGTGGTAAAGGGTTTTTGTGCTAGTCATGCGACTTCCTATCCGTGAGACGATTTTGTTAAGACTAATGGCCCACTCCTATATGTTATGAAAAATTTTAAATTTGGTGCCAAAATTACCCTAACCGACATTTCCTCATGGTTTATTACACAAATACAATTGGACAAAGCAAATAATCAAGGATAAGCATAGTTTCAAAGTTCCCGTTTTATTTTCCCTCCCTACACTTAAACTGAACATTGTCCCCAATGTTCCCCGAAAGTATCAAAGTTATGATAATGGAAGGTAATTAAAAACGAAAGAAACTAGTACTCCCCTGATTAGCTCGGTAGGATCCGTGTGAAGTGGTGGTTAAATCCTTTCCAAGAAGAATTTATGCGTGAAAAGCTCTTTCCAATCTTATGTAACTTCTTCTTGATAAATTAAACCTGCACACTTGAAGAAACAAACGAAACCTTCGCGTAAAATCGGCGGTAATAATATATATAAGACTCGATTTAAACTAGGATATAATGCTTGTGGAATGGATGTTTATAGAATTTCTGGAAAATTAAGACCTGGAAAATTCCAAAAATTTATAAGAAGCTCAGAAAACGAGAAAAAAGTAATATGTTGTTTTTACTCCTTCCTGACGCCGTCAGGTTATCCTGACAAAAACTGGTCTGCGATTTTCTGGAAAAAAATTCTGGAAAATTTACATCTTTAGAATCTGGAAAAATTTCCGCAAAACATCCATTATGACTCGATACAAGCATTTGACTCGAACAAACACAAAAATATATCTTTTAATGAATTGTTATTCTCATGTTTACGTTTCCTTGAAAACGTGTGTAATCCTCCCTACACTTATCCCTTATGTAAAATACCTTTATATGCAATTAAGACGAGGTTAAAAACAAAATAAAGCATTTCTACAAAATTAAACATGAGAATAAACAATCAATAAAAGATATATGACACTAACAAGCAAACAATTAAGCATGGGTTGCCTCCCACGAAGCGCTTTTCTTTATTTAAGAGTCTTGTAGCTAGACTCGTAGTCGTGCTCCTACGTTGCTTCATTACCGCCACCTTGACGGTCTCTAATGGGGGATTCCATGTTGTAGAAGTGCCCTATGATGCACCTCTCTAAGAGTTCGTCCTCTCCCCATTTGGTCCTATATTTCGGTCCTAAGTTCAAGCAATCCTTATAGAATCCGAAAATCTTAGACATAACATAATCTACTCCTTTTTCCCTATCCTCATCATTCCTATAATAGACCGACAGTTTAAGTTCCTTTTCATCATTAGAGAGTGATGAAAACTTCTCAATCTTAAACGGCATTTGGTAAGCTATGTCATCGGTTTCATCCTTAAATAGCACTACTCCTAACGAGGGATCATAGGTCATCCCGGTGCTTTCTATGAAAGGTTTTCCTAAAATAACATGGGACAAGCTAGGGTCTATGGCCGTGCTAATATCATCCACAATTATGAAGTCCGTAGGAAACGTGAAACTACCTACATAAACGGGCAATCCCTTAACTCTACCAAGAAAATTGCAACTAACATTAAGATCATTGGGGTCCTGCCTAGTTGGAATAGGCTTCTTCATTACCCAATTGTAGTAGGTGATAGTCATTATGTTGATTGGGGACTTGCGATCAATGTAGGCCTTTGCCACAAAAAGGTGTCCTATGAAACATGGTATGTTAAGATTCCAAGGGTTCCTAAACTTGATTCGAGGGCTTTTCCTAACATACATGTGACGGAGGTCACGCACTAAGTGAGGGTGGCGAGATAGTTCTTCTTCCGTAGGAAACTTATTGAAATAGTCATTGTCTACTTCATCTACTTCCTCGGTTGTTTCATTATTCTCAAGTGTATGGTCCTCTTCGTCATTTGTTCCATTAGGTTTAACTAAGGCGATGGTATTGACGAATTGAACGTGCTTAGCTAGCTTACTTGGGTCCTTAATCTCTACACCGGAAGGCTCGGGAGTTGAGATAGCATTAACCTTCCTATCACTATTAGTTATGGCTTTCAAAAGGTTGTCTATCTTCCTATCCATTTCGGCTTGTTGTTGGTTAAAGCGGTCCGAGAGCTTAGCTATTTGGGATTCTTGGGATGCAACAAGGTTTTGCAACATCCCTTCGATGTTTTGTTGGTTAGGACCATTAGGTGGGGGCCATGAAAAATCATTGGAAGTGAATTCCTTGGTTTGTCCCCAGTAGAAGTCGGGCTTGCCTTTCCATGCCTCTCGGGTTTCATTGAAATTCCTAGGTCCGGGTATTGTAGGGAATCTTCCTCCCGTTCCATTAATACGTGAGGATGCGTAGTCAACGGAAGCATGTTCGGGGGATCGAGTGCTAGTGCGCGTGTTATGAGGATCACAAAACGGCTCACACGAGGAAGAAACTTTGTTCACATGGTGTGAAGACTTATAATTTTCATAGGAACTCATTAGGAATTTTACTTGATCTTCAAGTTCAGTCATCCTACGGTCGGAAGGTTGTGAGTCGATGGGAGGCAAGGAGATTGCCTTAACGGTTTTGGGCAGCTCACGGGGGTCATCCCAACTTTCGTTGTCATAGAGGGCGAGGTCCTCTATTATAGCCCATGATTCTTCCGCGGTGAGTTCACTAAGTTTTCCACCGGCCGCTTGGTCAATGGATCGCTTGGTGGGGAAGTTGACATGATCATAAAAGATTTGGACTTGGAGCCAAAGATCAATGCCGTGATGAGGGACTTTATGAAGTAAGTCCTTGAATCGAGTCCATGCTTCGTAGAGAGATTCACCTTGACGTTGTTGGAACATCAAGATGTCATTCCTAAGCTTAGTCGTTCTCCCCGGTGGGAAAAATTGAGCAAGGAAGCGAGAGGTAAGATCATTCCAACTTGAGATGGAGCCAGCGGGAAGTCGCTCAAGCCAATTACTAGCTTGGTCCCGTAAAGAAAATTGGAAGAGACGCAGGCGCGTGGTCTCCCGAGTAGTAGCATCAAGGTCGATGGAATCGACAATTTTGAGGAAATCCCTCAGATGCTGATTTGGATCTTCGGAACGAAGTCCATGGAATGCACATCCGTTTTGCACCAACCGGATGGTGTCGGATCGCAGGGCCGTAGTTTGGTCTTGGTCGGGAAGCTCAATGGTGTTCCTATAGCCTAAGTGGCTTGGTCTCGAATACTCACCAAGAGTACGGGCTCTTGGTGGGTCAATTGGTGGTGGGTTGATGAATGGTGGGTAGTTATCACCTTCCATGATGAAAAGTGATGGGGTCACGAACAAAAGTCACGAAAAAGGGGGATAGACTAAGAGGAAGCTAAAAATGAGAAAAAGTTTACTTGATAGGAATCAAGTAAAGAAACCTAAACGAGGTGGACTACTAACTAGCTATTCTATTCCCCGGCAGCGGCGCCAAAAACTTGATAACGCTACACGCGTCGTTCGGGGTCAAAGGAACTTCCTTTTCATCGAGCAAGTTTTTCAACACCCTAGGCAGTGAACCTAATCGTTGTAGTGTAGTATTAGGGTAAGCCACGGGTATTGATATCGTTCTCTAGGGGAATAGCAATGCTAGTAAGAAGTTACTACGCTAAGGTTGGGGTTGAGGAAGATTATTTTTTATCTTTTTATATTTTTTAGGAAATGGAAAGGTACGAATCTCGGGGTATTGGATTTGGGGGGTTGGTATTACTACCGATTACTCTACTTATCTAATTATCTAATCTAAGGTGTATGTAGTCTATGTCTAATTATTGTGTGCTCGTATGATAGTTTAAAGATGTGTTTTACTTAGGTTTTACTACTCCTTAATTATCTCCTATTGGTGGTTGAGTTGTCACGTCCTTATTCCTAGTTGCGTTGTGTATCTAAGGTCGTAGGGTATGCATATGTTCCCTAACTCTTTGAACTTACCAAAGGGTCTCGTCTACAAAACCCACTAGGGATAATAAACTCTTACTCTAAGGCACTCTTTGGATGGTTTAGCTTACAACTACTCAAGGAGTCATATTCTAAGGTTCACAAAGATTTAATCAAGCACTAAGTACACAACGAATGACCTATCGCATTACTAGATCATTAATCAACTAAGATAAGAGACAACCAATCAATATTCAATAATTAAGTTTCATATTCCCTAATCAAACACACAAGTAAATTAGCCGGACATGGAGAACATGCAAGCATACACACAAATAATCAAAGACATAATTGTATTAATGAAGTAAAACACTTATCTTGGTGTAAGATAGTGTTTGGAACTTTAAAATACTGTACAAGACAGCCTTGGTTCGGTTTAGGTTTTTACTCCAAAAGACTACACACTAAATACTGAAAAATTCGGATTCAATATATAATATTACATATGCGACGGCGTCACCTTATGTTTTGTGACGCCGTCGTGTCGCCGTCATTAGGGTTTCGTCTTGGCCATGTTAAACTTGCGACGGCGTCACCTTATGCTTTTGACGTCGTCCTCTTCAGCTTCTGATGCCGTCTGGATTACATCTAGGCCGTCTGAGTTGCGACGGCCTACTCTTTTATAACTTGACGTCGTCACTTGAAAATAGGAGTTTTGGCTTCTGTCCCGTCACAAAGATCTTTCGACGGCGTCGCAATTAACACCTGACGCCGTCACCTTATGTTTTCAGCAGCTTTGAGTGTCTCGATTCTGACTTTGGCCATTTTCTTCGTATAATCGCGCCTTTTCGTCCAAATAAGTGCCATTCCAGCATTTTGCCTTCAAGAGACCTAAAAAGTGAAAAGGAACGATATTAAGCAATAATGGATACAAAAGTGATCAAATAAGGGCTTAAACGACCCCTCAAAAAGGTACCTTTTAAAACCTTATCAATTGGTCTAATTAAGACTCGATTGAGTATGTACGTTGAAGTATCAACGGCATTACACCAAAACTTTTGAGGTATGGATTGTTCATTAAGCATGGTTCGACTCATTTCTTGTAGGGTTCTATTCTTTCTTTCTACTACCCCATTCGATTGTGGAGTGCGTGGAGCCGAGAAGTTGTGAGTAATACCATTAGCGTCACAAAAGGCTCCAAATTGCACTTCATTATCGAATTCCCTACCATGATCCGTCCTAATAGACACTATAGGACTTCCTAGTTGTCTTTGGATCTTTTTGCTTAATATTTCAAAATAATTAAAGGTTTCCGTTTTGTTCTTTAAGAATTTTGTCCATGTATACCTAGAATAATCATCCACTATGAATAAAGTGTAGTAGTTGCCTCCATACTTTGGATAGCGGATGGACCAAATAAATCCATATGTAGTAATTCTAGACACTTAGTTGTGGACACCATGTTTTTAGCTTTATGACTAGAATGAACTTGTTTTCCTACATTACAAGCATCACAAAAGTGATGTTCATATTTTAACTTAGGTAGATCTCTTACTAGATCTTTGGATGATAGCGATTGAAGAAGTCGCATATTGGCATGACCCAATCTTCGATGCCATAAGGTCGAAGTATCATCCATAGAGGTAAGACATAGTTTTTCTTTAGGTTCAATACCGATTTTAATGACATAGACTCCATGTTTCCTAATACCTCTTCCTATGGTTATGCCATTTTTTAATATCTTACTACCGGTTTCGGTAAAAAGTACATTGCACTTTTTATCACATATTTGTCCTATACTTAAGAGGTTAAAGTTTAGGTTTTCTACGTGACACACATCGTTAATGGTTAGAGATTTGTTAGAAATCGTACCTTTACCGATGATTTTACTTTTGCTATTTCCAAACACCACATTACCTCCATTGAAGGATTCATAAGTGGAGAATAGATCTTTATTTCCGGTCATGTGCCTCCTGCACCCGCTATCCTTGACCCATTCATCCGGGTCTAGGTCGACCTTTAAGCACACCTAAGAAAACAATTAACTCAAAAGTTTGGTCCCCATTTGTTCATGGGTCCATTAGTGTTAAACATTCCATTCATGTTAGACATGTATGGATAAGATGAGTATGCATTCCATGGAGCAAAGTTTTGAAAGGGATAACCATTTTGCATATTTGGGTTCCATCCCATTTGATGGTTACTTCTCGGGTAAAACTTATTAGGTCTCCTAGAAGGATTTGGTTTTGAAAAAGATGGAGCCTTGTTTCTTGCAAAAGTAGGATTATGTTTTGGAGGTGGTTGTCTAGTGATGACATGAGTTGGTTTCTTCCTATTAACGATAACAAAATCTGTTCTAGATGAGGAAGCTACGTTATTACCGTTGTTTGCTAGAGCAGACCCACGGATCCCTGGCTGTACAACAGTGGCTGGTTTTTCTAGTTCCTTAACAAATTGTGTTTCTTTGTTTTCACTAGTTGATGGATCAAGTTGTTGAATACCTAAACCTTTTTGGTTGTTTCCGGTTTTAACACTATCTAATAACATATCTAAAGTGTTCATACTCATTCTAGCAATTTTAGAATTTAGTTGATCAACTATTGTTTGAAGTTGAACGCAAAGTTCACATTCACCACTTGCTATTTTACCCTTTTCTAACCGTTTTAGTTTTGCTTTTAATTCTATGACTTCTTTATCTAAACGTTGGTTTTGACTTTTTAGAAGCTTGTTTTTGTTAATTAGTTTTAATCTAATATTGCATAATTTGTCATATTCATTATGCAATGAGTCGTCATCAAGTGATGAGCTACTATAGTATTCGTGACATACCTCGTCATTTGCCATGATACAAATTTCTTCGTCCTCCTCGTCGCTCATTCCCCACGTGCCGCTCACGAACGCCTTTTGATCATCCCGTTTGGGACACTTACTAATAAAGTGGTTTGGGTCCCCACATTTAAAGTAAGTACGATAATCTTTTGGCTTCTCGTCCTCTTTGCTTTTCCGGAAGCCTTTCTTATCGTCATACGGTTGTTTGACGTATCTTCCCTTCCTTCTAAAGAACTTTTTAAAGTCCCTTACCGCCATAGCGTACTCCTCGTCGTCACTACTCGAAGAGGAGTTCTCTTCATCACTTGAAGCCTTTTTGGCTTTAAGGGCAAGAGATTTGTGTTTCTCTTTCACCTTTGAGGCTTCGGAGTCTTTAGCAAGGACAAGCTCGTAGACTTTTAAGTTGCCTATGAGTTCATCAAGGGTGAGGATTGTCAAATCTTTTGACTCTTCGATCGCCGTCACCTTGGATCTCCACTTCGATGGAAGTGCCCTTAGATATCTCCTAACATGGTTACGGCTAGAAAAAGATTTATCAAGTGCTTGTAAAGATGTAATAATAGTATTAAAGTTAGCAAATGAATGATCTATAGTTTCCTCATCCGATATTGAAAATTGTTCATATTGTTGAACAAACAAATCAATTTTATTATTTTTAACTTGTTGGTTGCCTTGATGAGTTACAACTAAAGAATTCCAAATTTCTTTAGAGGTTTTAAGAATAGAAATTCTTTCAAATTCCTTTTTCGGTAAAGCATTATATAAAACCATTTTTGCTTCACTATTTTTAGAAAGCTTTTTCTTCATTTCATCATTTAATTTATCATGAGGTATGTTAACTAAGTTCCCTTTATCATCTTTTGAGGTAGCCTCAAAATCGCCTTCAACAATAATGTACCAAAGATCAATATCTTTAGATTTCACATATGTTTCGAATCTATTTTTCCAATATATAAAACCATTAGTTTCAAGTAGTGGTGGTCGTTGCATAGATTGCCCTTCCTTATAATTTTCAGAACCCATAGTGATCGAAAAGTTTTTAAAATACAATTTTACTTTAAAACTTTTATAAACTTAGCTCTTGATGCCAATTGTGGAAAACTAGAAGGGGGGGGGGGTTGAATAGTTTTGCCGATTTTAAGTTAGTTTCAAAAACTTTAGAATCGTTAATATGTGAGATCTTATGGATGTAGAGAAAGTATAGATCTAATGATAAAGCAAGTAAATAAAGTAAAGCAAAGCGATAGAAATGACACAACCGATGTATAGTGGTTCGGCTACAAGGACACCTTCCTTGCCCTACTCCACTCCCCGAGTCAACTACTCGAGAGTTCAAGCACTATGTCAACAAACTCCTTCACTTGGCGGAGAAGCCTTCACAACGTTGCTTACACCTTTTTCCGGTACAAAGCTAGATACCGAGTCCGTAACACGATGGACCAAACCAACACGACTATTACACAACAAATATGTGAAATATCAAATACAAGATCTTCGCTACAGAAATCTTGCGGAGGAGCAAATCAATCAAGGACCCCTTGCTTGGATGACTTGTAGAATGCTCGTGATCTCGCCTTAGAGAATGACCTATATGAGAATCACAATAGAAAGAAAGAAGAACAACTCTCTAGATCAAGTGTTCTATATGTTAGAAGAGAATGAGAGTGTTTGAGAGATTTAGTAAGAAGAGGGGTGAGTTAGAATGAAGAAATGGCTCTCTATTTATAGGCAATTTCTTATCTAAGTATACATTGTATCTAGACAACTTGGGTATGGATTATGATCCATGGGTTATGGTCCATGGGTTGTGGTTTTTACCCATCCTAATAAACTATTACAACAAATAATTAATTACAACATTTTTGTATTTAAATGGCTATATGTAAATACTTTACAAAAATAACATGTATCCTTATAATTGTACTTAAGATAACATTATATTTGTTATCAACAAAACACAAAGAGATCGCAAAATATTAATAAACGTTTTTACGGTTTATTTGTATTAACAAAAATGCCTTTCTAGCTGTTGACTGTGATGCATTTGACTCTGATGTCGATGATGAACCTACTGCCCAGACAATCTTCATGGCTAACATTTCACTAATGGTCTCTCCAAAGGTTTCATCACCACAGCAGGCTGGTCCTTCCAAAGATTCAATCATCTCAGAGGTATTAAAACTATACGATGAAGTTGATGAGCAAGAGATGCATAACAAAGTACAATCACATGAAACTAATGAATCAGATATTGATAATGTGGGTAACAGTAATGTTGTTCCATATGATCAGTATGTGATTCAAAATGAAAGTGAGATTGTACCATGTGATGCATCTTCAACAGTCAATGATGACTATGTTTTTGATGAATACACTCCATGTGCCCCTGATGATTCTGTTATCTCTGAACTGAATGCCTATAAAGAACAAGTTGCTATTTATGAACAACGTGCTAAGTTTGAGTTAACTACCCGTGAGCAGAAAATGGATGACCAAATGCGTACAATTATTAGAAAAAGTAATTTTAGAGAAGAAGTGTTAAAACAAGAGTTAAACTCCTTACAAGAAAAGCTTTCTAAAACTGTTAAGCAAAAGCAAGAACTTCAAGATAATGTTAAAGTGCTTAAACAAGAATTTAATGCTAAGGAATCAAAACTTTTGAATGACTTTTCCAATCTAAAAACTTTGAAAAACAAGCTTGAAAATAAGTTGTACGTACAAGGGAATACCATTCAGACTGCTCACATGATCACTAAGCACAGAGTCTTAAGCGATAAGCATAGTATTCCCCTAGTAGAGGAGCCAAATCCCGAGTATTGTAAAAAGGCTAAAGCTTTCCATCCAATTGTATATGATGGTAATGAGATCCTTAAGCCTAGGCAAACACCATCATGTATTGGAAGCACGGAAGATGATAGAAAATTAGAAGATGCCTCTAGGGAGAAAATGGATAAGAAGCTAAAAGGTCCTGAGTGTAAAAAGAAAAACATAACTATCAAACCTCATGAGTACACAAAAAAAAATTGGATCTCCCTGAACATGTTTAAGCCTCAAACTCTATTAACTCCAGAACAAGTTTTTTGGAAAAAGGACATAGATATGCAAAAAGCTAATGCACTTGTTAAAGCAAACACTCCCCTTAGGAAAATGCCTCCAGCGACTGTGTATCCTCCGAATACACCAATGCATTTAGTTCCTAGATCTATTCCCACTAATAGCAAGACCTTAATCAGCCTATATGTTGTTTATCAACTATTCGTTGATTTTGAAAAGACATGTAAGAAAAGAATCACACCTACAAGGATAACTGAATGGGAGAGGGGTTTTGAGCAAACTAAAGAATGCTATTTAACTGAGGTCATGCCTTTCTTTAAAAAATTAAAAGGTCAATTTGAGAGTCTTCAAAAAGGGATAGACTCAGATATTAAAGAAATGAAAAAGGAATTTGATGCAATGATAGTTGAGGTCAACGATTATGAACGGGAACTCAAATATAATGAAATTGAAAGGAAGAATCTGCATATCTTAAATGAGAACTTAGTATTGAGTTGTGTGGCTCAAGATGTGTTTTATACTGTTACTAAGCATTCTATTACTGCTTCTCAATTTCATGAATTAACTGTTGCTCTGAAAGTTTCCCATGATCGTGTCATTGAGCTTGAAAACAAAAACTCAGAACTAAATGAGAAAATTGATCAGGATGATCACGATAATTTGGTAAAACATCTTTCTAAGCTAGAAGTTGAACATTTTGATTTGCAACTAAAATATCAACATCTCAAAGAAAATGTCAAAACCTCAAACATCAAGACATCCTCAAATGTTCCAGAGTTTGATGCAGTTTTTGAAATAAACAAACGTGACGAACAGATTCAAGCTCAATGTAACACGATCATAAAGTTGAAAGCCCAAATTTCACAATTAAAGGGTGAAAAGAACAATGTGACTGGCTACCAAATGCCTCCTCCTTTAGATTCTCAAGTTTCTCAAAACTTTCATCTTTAAAATATCATTAACGTATTACAACAAGAAAATGAGAGTTTTCTAGAAGAAAATGAAAAGGTCAAACGACACTCCAAAGAGTTATACGACTCAATGAAAGTCACTCGTGACAAAAACAATGAAAAAATAACTTCGTTACAAAAGGAAATTGAGAATCTGAAGAGTCAGGTAAAAGGGAAAATGCCACTTGTTTTTAATGAGAATGTTGCATCAAAGTCATCTGCTGACTCAAAATATACTGTGACGGTTAAATACATTCTTCCTCATCTCAGAAATAACGAACTTGTGTTTCATAACTATTTCTTTCACCTTAAGGATAGTCTAGAATGTCTCCGTGAGATTGTAGAAGAGGATTACATAAATAAGCCTCTTGATAGTGAAATTAGGTTTGCTTGCATTCAGGCCAAACGATCTCAGGAGCTATTAGAATGCTTAAGAGCAACATGTCCTAAATCCTTATGTGAGAAAAATAAAGCTGTGATACCTTGTTCTATGCCTAGTGCTAAGTATGTAACCCATTCTATGCCAAGTATCAAGAAAGTGAGTTTCAATGTGCCTTCAAGTAGCTCAGATCCCAGCACTTTTATGCCCAGTATTAAGAAAGTGAATTTTAATGTGCCTTCAAGTAGCTCAGATCCCATCACTTCTAAACCTGAATTGCAAAAAGTAGCAAAACCAACTAATGTTTCCATTCCCTCTACAGGAGTAGAAAGTGACACCAAAGCGAGCAGGTCAAAGCCTCAAGGCAACACAAAGAATGATAGGACCTCGCAAGCTAGGAATGTTCAGTGGAAGAGAGTAGAAGATCATCTTAGGTAGAATTTGAATAAAACAAATTGTGTTGATTCTAGTGTTAGCTCTAAGCTTGCTGTAATTAATGCGAATTCTGCTACTTTTGGCAAAACATGTAATGATGATTGCTTGGTTTCGGTTACAAATCATGTATGTGGTGTGAATGATTTGATTAATACTGTTAAATACCCAGTTAAAACTGTTAATGCCAAAAATTGAGCTAAGAAGGCTAGAAAGCAAAGGCGGAAGAAGATTAGAAAACATTGGAAACCCACAGGAAGAAAATTTAGTAATGTAGGTTATCAGTGGATACCTACTGGCCACAAATTTAGTCTTAATGTATTGTGCCCTAAATTATCCAGATCAATGCCCATTAGGAAGTGGATGCCTACTGGTAGAACTATTCTTTTAAGAAGTGAACATACTTTGAATAGGTCTAATGTATACTCTAGCACTGCATCTATCCCTGATGATTCCATTGCTTCTACTTCCGATGTGGGTGTTTCAATCACTATTACTAACCAAATGGAACCCATTCTTGCATGGGGATCCCAATTATCCAGTTATCCATTCTTGTTTGTGTTCAACTGCAGGTCGTTCAAATCGTTCTGTGGTACTTGGACTCAGGCTGTTCCAAGCATATGACTGGAGACCGGTCGCGACTCATGAACTTTGTGAGTAAATTTATCAGGACTGTTAGATTCGGGAACGACTATTTCGGTGCAATTATGGGTTATGGAGATTATGTTGTTGGTGATAGTGTAATCTCCAGGGTATATTACGTTGAAGGTCTTGGTCATAACTTATTTTTTGTCGGTCAATTCTGTGATTCTGATCTAGAAGTAGCCTTCAGAAAACATACTTGTTTTGTTAGAGAACTTGATGGTGCAGAACTTTTAAGAGGAACATGTGGTTCAAACCTATACACCATCTCTATCGAAGATATGATGAAGTCTTCTCCAATTTGCTTGTTGTCAAAGGCTTCGAAAACATAGCCATGGTTATGGCATCGTCGTCTCAATCACTTGAACTTCGGCACCATAAATGATCTTTCCAGAAAGGACTTAGTAAGAGGCTTACCTAGACTAAAGTATGAAAAGGATCATTTGTGTTCAGCATGCCAATTGGGAAAAAGCAAGAAGTATGCCCACAAACCCAAACCTATAAACTCAGTTATGGAAGTTCTTCATACCATTCACATGGATTTATGTGGACCCATGAGAGTGCAGACTACTCTCAATTTACTTGGGTTAATTTTTTTAGGACAAAGGATGAAACTCCAGATGTCATCATTAAACTTATCAAATAGCTGCAGGTTCGACTTAACAAGACTGTCAGAATCATCCGAACAGACAATGGAACTGAGTTTGTCAATAAAGAACTTAGTGAGTTTTATGAAAGTGTTGGAATCAGTCATCAAATAAGTGTTCCACGAACTCCTCAACAGAACGGTGTAGTTGAAAGACGAAATCGAACTCTTGTGGAAGCCGCAAGAACAATGCTGATTTACTCAAAGGTTCCAACGTTTCTCTGGGCTGAAGCCATTGCCGTTGCATGCTACACTCAAAATTGATCCCTAATTCACACAACTCATGGAAAAACTCCATATGAACTTGTCCACAATCGAAAACCTGATCTATCATTCCTTCGTGTGTTTGGTGCGTTGTGTTATCCAACTAATGAGGGTCAAGATTTAGGTAAACTGAAAGCTAAACCGGACATTGGAGTATTTGTAGGATATGCACCAAACAGAAAAGGATACCAAATCTACATCAAAAGAACCCGAAATATCATGGAAACAATTCACGTTACGTTCGATGAGCTGACCGGTCAAATGGCTCCAGGACAATCAAGTTCTGGACCCGCATCACAACCTTCATCAAGTAGTCCCATTAGTTCTTCTCTTGTACAAAATCTCTCACCAGCAACTCCATATGTACCACCTTCAGAAGATGATTTGAAGAAATTATTTGATCCAATGTTTGATGAACACTATGAGCCAATTGACAATGATCTGTCAAATCCATCAACAGAGGCTGCTCCTATCCCTGTCAACGTAGATAACCCTTCAGTTTCTATGTCATTGAGTCAAGAAGCGCCTGCTGCTGATCACTCTGTATCATCATCAATTCCTCAATCATCAAGTGTACATCATGGAATTATTTTTGGCACCTATGATGGAGATAACCCCTTTGCTACTCCCGAAGATGCTCCCTTTGAGAACATATTTGCTCCTGAACCATCATCAGAACCATCTTCATCAGGGGAAAACGACTCTGCTACTTCATTTCCTCAACAACAACCACACGAACACCTTAGAAAATGGACACATGAGCATCCATTGGACAACATCATTGGAAATCCATCTCGTCCAGTATCCACTCATAAACAACTTGCAACTGATGCCTTATGGTGCTTCTTCAACTCCGTACTATCCAAGGTAGAACCAAAAGACGTTAAAACTGCCATGAATGAAGACAGCTGGTTCAATGCCATGCAAGAAGAAATTCATGAGTTCGATCGACTGGATGTATGGTAATTAGTACCTGCTCCTGACTGTGCTATGATCATTGCTCTAAAGTGGATCTTCAAAGTAAAACTTGATGAGCATGGTGATGTGTTAAAGAACAAGGCTCGATTAGTTGCAAAAGGATACCGTCAAGAGGAGGGTATTGACTTTGAAGAATCATTTGCTCCAGTTGCACGTATCGAGGCAATCAGAATCTTCCTGGCTAATGCTGCAAGTAAGAACATGGTAGTCTATCAGATGGATGTAAAGACGGCTTTTCTTAACGGAGATCTTAAAGAAGTCATATACGTCAGCCAACCTGAAGGTTTTGTGAATCCAGAGCATCCTACTCATGTCTATCGCTTGAACAAGGCTTTTTACGGTTTGAAGCAAGTTCCAAGGGCATGGTACGATACGCTATCAAAGTTTCTTCTATCTACTGTATTCAGCAAAGGAGCAGTTGATCCGACATTGTTCACCAGAAAGTCAGGCAAACACTTAATTCACGTTCAAATCTATGTTGATGATATTATTTTTGCCTCGACTGACCCCAATGAATGTGACCATTTTTTTAAGGAGATGGGCTCCAAATTTCAAATGTCAATGATGGGACAAATGTCATTTTTCTTGGGATTACAAATTTCACAAAGTCCCGGAGGCATTTTTATCAATCAATCTAAATATGCTAATGAAATATTAAATAAATTTGGATTTGACACTTGTGACACCGTTGACACTCCCATGGTGGAGCGTACCAAACTGGATGAGGACCACTCAGGGATCATGGTAGATCAAACGAAATATCGAAGTATGATTGGATCCTTTATGTACCTCACAGACAGTAGACCTGATATTCTGTTCGCTGTATGCATGTATGCTAGATACCAGGCTAAGCCTACCAAAAAGCACCTTGAAGTGGTTAAACGGGTCTTTCGGTATCTCCAAGGAACCATCAACATGGGACGTTGGTACCCGAAGGACACCGGTATGTCACTAACAGCCTATGCAGATGCTGACCATGCAGGATGTCAAGATACACGTCAAAGTACGTCTGGAGGTGCTCAGTTTTTGGGTGATAAGCTTGTGAGCTGGTTTCAAAGAAACAAATGAGTACTTCTATATCCTCTACAGAGGCTGAATACATAGCCATGTCATCTTGTTGTGCTCAAATCCTATGGATGAGATCCTAATTATCTGACTATGGCTTTGAATTCAACAAAATCCCTCTGTATTGTGATAACAAAAGTGCCATTGCTCTCTCTTGCAACAACGTTCAACATTCAAGAGCAAAGCACATCGACATTCGACATCATTTCATTCGGGAACAAGTGGAAAAAGGTGTGGTAGAACTCTATTTTGTGAGGACTGAATACCAGTTAGCAGACATCTTCACCAAAGCTCTTCCTAGAGAACGTTTTGAGTTTATCCTTCCACCACTTGGTCTAAAGAGTCTACAACCGGAAACACTCAAACGTCTTCAAGTGGAAGACGAGGAGTAAATGTTTTTCTTCATCTATCTCTTGTAAATATTTTCTTTCAAAAGCAAAATACAAAATTACAAAACCCACAAAAGAAAATAGAAAGGAAAATGATAAATAGACCTAACTAAATAGGCCTAAAAGGAGACCTAATGCATAAATGAATTGTACAGTACTGTTACTGTACAATTCATTTATGCATTAGGTCTCCTTTTAGGCCTATTTAGTTAGGCCTATGTATCAAAGCTCAAATAGAAAAATATAAAATTTCAAAAATCCATATAAATTTGAAAAACTCAAAAAATTCCAAAAATATTGTCTTTTTGTCATGTTTCTCTTAATTCGATAACATCTATGGACTTTGTGTTGACATTCAAAGAGTGTCACGGGTCTTTTGATGTTCTTCGAATGTACATAAATTGTTTAAAAAAAATGAGACGGAGAAAAATGGTGGTTTATTGTCATTTCAGGCAGTAACCCGTTTTAAAAAGAAAGAACATAGCCATGCTTAATCTTATTTTTCAAATCTCATGCTCTGATTCTAAAAACAAATGTTTGTCACCAAAAATACAAATGTTTACTTTCCAAATATTTTTCCTTCTATTGATTCTTTTGAAAAATATTTGTCATCTTATGAAAACAAAATTGCTTTGAAAATACCTCAGACTCTATTTTTGAAAAATCATCTGGGCTTATCATCTGTCAAAATCTCTATCTCTCAATCAACAACTTATGTCATTGATTGAGGGGGAGAATGATTTCAATCGAATAAAAAAGAGTATTTTTCAAACAATTGGCACGTAAAAGAGCAAGGTCTACTTTTGGAAAATAAAAAAGAACAATGTTTTATACAATTGATTCAAGACCTTGGCTAATGTTATGTTTTGAAAAGATATTTATGCATGATTGATCAATGGAGTTTAAATTCTCAAAGTCTGATCCTTATCAGTTAAAATGTTTTTCAAAAGCAAGTCACTATTCTCTTCAAAAGTTCTCAAAATTTAATTTAAATCAATAGAGATCACAAATCTCAAAGGATATGAAAATTGTGATCGGGGGAGAATTTGTGATTTAAACTGACAATTCGATAAATGGTTTTATACGTGATTAACATGCTCTCCTCCCTACATGTGCCAAACGATTTCAAATTTTCCATGCACATGTTAAGGGGGAGCATCTACATCAAACCAAATAGTGATTGATTTGTCTCTAAGTGCAGATTTTCCCTAATATGTGCTAAACAATTTCAAAATCAGATGCACATATCGAGGGGGAGCAAATTTTTGAAAACCAAATTCTTTCCCGAAAATAACTTTAACTGTATGTGAAACTGTTGGGTTCAGTAAATACTCAAACCCCTTAATCTAGGATTTGAATAGAAAATAGCCCAAGTGTTTAATCCGTTAAACACAAACAGGTCACTGAGTGCATAGTCTCTTAGTGAGTCGTCTTCAGGATACTCAGTAAGAGGCAAAGAAGAAGTCTCTCCACTCAGTAAGGCGGAACTTAAAGGGTGAAGACTGAGTCAAGAAGAAGATGATGGATTCAGTGAGTGATGACAATAACTCACTGAATCCCTAAGATTCCTCTCCAACTTCTTACACTGAAGACAAACTGAAGTAGAAGACTGAAGGATGCAAAGACTGAAGAAAGAGCGGGACAAGGAGGGAAAGGTTGAATCAGATAAGACGAAGTCCTTATCAACCAAAGTCAACTTTCCCTGAATGGCAAAAGATCAGGCTCAGTGTCATCACTGAACTTAGGAAAGTAGTCTTGTCTCTTACCTAGAATAGTCTTTGTAAACAGAGACAAAATACATCAGTATTTTGTCTTCTGCATGTTGTCAGTTTGTCACTTAGGAAAGAGTCAAATATCATACATGTATAAATAGCATAAGAGATGGAGTGAAAAGGTTAAGCTTGTGAATTGTAAAAACACACACACGCAAGCCATCTTTTCACTCCTCCAAATACAACTTAGTTCCTGAGATAGCTCAGTGAGCTCTAAGAGTTGTGCTCAGACTTAGCCTGAGCTTAGAGAGGAGTCACCCAACTTTGTCATTTCAATCCCAAGTACTATTCCGCAAGTACTTGGGTAACGTATTCTCTGTTGAATCATTTCTAATAAGAATATTATGTTGAAAATTACTTGGTGTTTTCTCATGTTAATTTCAGTCATAGTTCACTATTAACTTGTTTTATATATTTAAACTGTTTTAAACGATAGTGAACGGGGAACAACAAGTGGTATCAGAGACAGGCTAATTATAAAACTCGTTTTTTAGGCCTCTCTAAAAGTTTTTAAATTAGGATCCTAAATAGCTGAAATTGATGTACCCCAACTAGTCGATAAAAAGGGTGGAGCTTATTCAGCTGTTGCCCCTAGACTTGAAGTTGGCAAATTCAATAAATGGAAAAAGCGAATGCTTTTCTATTTGATTGGGATGGAACCTTATTATATCAAGTGTATAAATGAAGGTCCATTTATCCCAAAGACTGCTGAAGGGTTGCCCAAACCTGAAGCTCAGTGGACCCAGGATGAAAGGAGAGTGGTCAACGAGGACCAAAGACTCAAAAGTATCATAATATCTTGTCTTCCTGACGATATTATGGAGTCTGTTATAAGCTGTAGTACATCTAAGCAAACCTGGGATGACCTAGTTCATAGTCATGAAGGACCATCTGATACCAAGGAAAACAGGATAATGGACCTGAAACTTGAGTATAACACCTTCAGGGCTAAGGACTCAGAAACTCTCTCTCAAACTTACACCAGGTACAAAACTCTTTTAAATGAACTGTCAAATGATGGTGTTAAGTTGTCCAAACATGAAATCAATGTTGGTTTTGTCAACAGTCTCCCTGAGAAGTGGTTGAATTTCTCTCAGGGACTTAGGAATGCTAATCATATCCAAAATCTTGAGCTTCCTGAAATTTATGGGAAATTTGTCTATGAGGAAAATCTCATCAACAGACGATACCCTGACTTAAAGAAGTCTCAGGAAGTCAAGAAGTCCCTCACCACCACCTCATCACCAATATCAACTGCTTTCTATTCTAACAATGTTGTTCAAGATTTTCAGGAAAATTCAGATGATGAGCTTGATGAGAGATCAAGTGAGGAGTACCTAAATGACCTGAACACTGAATTTCAGGAAAGGGCACTCCTTGCTAACTCTCGAAGGTTTATAAAAAGAAACAAAAGTTTTTCGAATGCCAAAGCAAATGAGGACACTGAATGCTTTAAGTGTCACAAAAGAGGTCATTTTGCAAAAGATTGTTTTTCAAAAACAATTTCTGAACCCTCTTATAAACCATCAGGGTCAAATCAGTCCTCAGGCTTTAGCAAATTTCAACCAAAAATCTATCAGTCTCATCAAAATTTGCAAAACAAATCTGATCAAAACAAAACTGTTGATTTTGAAGCTAAGTACAAGAAAGTCAAAGCTAAGCTTGCATTGCTCGAGGCCAGTCCCTCAGAAACAACAAAAAGTGTTCAATCTGTGCAGGGTAAAAACAAAGGCCTTGTTGCTGAGACCTTCGACTGGGATGAAGAGCCAGTGTCATCAGATGATGAAATGGTGCATGTCAGTGCACTGATGGCCCTCTCAGAAGAGGACAAGCTAGCAGTTGGGAAGAATCATGCCAGAAACGGGGAATGGGTCAACATCACTATGAAGAAGGTAAACGTCTTACTATCTATGGATGATGACTCTGATTGGCAGTCTTATATGAATTATCTTAATGTTGACCTTAAGTTCGTAGAAGAGCAAAGATTAAATCTCTTTTCAAAATACAACAAGTTAAGTTTTGAATTAAACAAGTGTAGAGATGAATTGCTTATTTTAAAACAAGCCAAGCTTGAGGCTGTCACCTTGCAAATTCAAAACACTGAACTAGTTAAGAGAAATCAGGCTCTTCAATATGAACTTAAAAAGGAACAAGATATTCTTGATAGTTGGACTGCTAAGAATCCCAGGGTCTTTGATGCTGTGGGTGCCCCTAGTAGCAAAAAGAGAGTCATAGGTGAAGATCATCTCCCTGACTCTCGCAACAAAGACCAATGTTCAAAACCATTTGTGTCTGGTGGTATGATTACCAACATGTTGACAACTCCAAATTCCAGTGATTGGATTGAACGGGTTAATCCTGAGAGTAAGCTTCCAAATTTCGATTCTGGAAGGATTCTAGAGCCTGAAAGTCAAGCTCTAAAGAGCATTCTTGGACTCCCTGATGTGCCCAGTAGTACTGATCATATCTCTGAGTCTGAAGCAGAATCTCAAGCACCGCTTCCATCACTGAAACCTCTTCAGGGTGCTGCTCCAAGCTCTGAGCTTACTCCACTACAATTCAATCCTCATTCACAAAAAGAAAGGTCTGGACTTGGTAGAACCATCTTACAAAGACAAGCAAAACTTATCCAACAAGAGTCTACTCCTACTGAGACTTCAACATCCTCTGTCCCCACTGAAGCTGACCAAATTCAGCAACTAACTGAACTTGTGAGGAAGCTTACTGAAAAAATGGAATCCATTGAAAAGGTCCTTGAACCAATCAAGGAGACAAAGTCAGCTTCCTCCTGTTCCTCAAAGTCTAAGTCAACCTCCAAAAACAAACAAAAGTATGAGTTGTGTCATTACACCAGCCATACCACTGACAACTGCTATAGAATCCTTTTTTGCATGATCTGCAAAAAGGATGATCACAGGACTACAGATCATCTACAGTATGTCAGTCAAGCAAACTATACCAAAGTTGGTCATCAGTATGCTTCATCCTCCAAAACTGCTCCAAAGAATAGAGCAAAACCTTTTCCTCTGTGCCCTCACTGTGGGTTTAATGATCATCATCAGGATGATTGTCTCATGAATACATGCTGTGATATATGCGGTAATCCAGCTCATGAGACATCCCAACATGACAGTATCATTCATGCAAGGAGAAATTCCAAACAACCCAGAGTCACTGAGTCATCCTCAGCCTCTCAATACAAAACCTGTGGTAGCACCATGCACACTACCACTGACCATGAGTCGATTGCAAATTTCAAAGAGACCTTGAGATCCAAGCCCACTAGTAAGTGGGTCACGAAGATAAACTAATTCAGTTTACTACTTGTGCAGAGACATGCCAGGGAACCTATTTGGCATCTAGACAGTGGATGCTCAAGAAGCATGACTGGTGTGAAGGAATATCTGCACAAGTATGTAAAGGAACCAGGGCCCAAGGTAGTATTTGGTGATAACTCATCATGTCCCACTGAAGGTTATGGTTCAGTAAACTGCAATGGAATAGTTTTCTCTAGAATAGCCTATGTCAACGGTCTCAAATACAATCTCATCAGTGTCAGTCAACTATGTGATGCTAAATACATTGTACAATTCAATGATAAACAAGGTACCATTTTCAATGCCAACAAGGAAGTTGTGTTGATAGCTCCTAGGAGAGATGATGTTTATGTGCTAGACATGTCAACACTCTCCCAAGATGGAACGTGTCTCTTTGCCAAAGCCATTGAAACTATCAATTGGCTGTGGCATAAGAGACTCTCACACTTAAACTTCAAAAACCTCAACAACTTGGCAAAACAAAACAAGGTCCTTGGCTTACCATCACTGGTTTTTTCAAAAGACAAACCATGCTCTGCCTGTGAAAAAGGTAAACACCACAGAGCATCATTCAAAACCAAACAAAATTTCTCCATCAAAAGCTACCTTCACCTCCTGTACATGGATCTCTTTGGACCTGTCAGTCCCAGATCAATCCAGCATGAGAAGTATACACTTGTCATTGTTGATGAGTTCTCAAGATACACTTGGGTATACTTTCTTTCCAAGAAGAGTCAGGAAGCTGATACAATAATGTCATTCATCAGGAAGATTGAAAACCAGAATGACATTACTGTTAAATAGATCAGAACTGAAAATGGTACTGAGTTCAGAAATCAAGAGCTTGAGAGTTTCTGTGATGAAAAGGGAATTTCTCAAAATTTCTCATCCCCATACACCCCCGAACAAAATGGGGTTGCTGAAAGGAAAAACAGAACTCTCATTGAGGCTGCTAGAACTATGTTAAATGGCTCAGCCCTCTCAAAGCATTTCTGGACTGAAGCAGTCAAAACTGCCTGTTACACTCAAAACAGGTCAATCGTTGTCAAAAGACATAATAAAACCCCATATGAGATCTTCAAAGGAAGACTTCCTGACATCAGCTATTTTCATGTGTTTGGATGTCCTGTGTTCATTCACAACCACAAGGATCATCTAGGCAAGTTTGATGCAAAAGCTGATGATGGATACTTTTTAGGCTACTCACTGATCTCCAAAGCCTTCAGGGTTTTTAACACAAGGAGACAACAAGTTGAGAAAACCTTTCATGTCACCTTTGATGAAAGTGCTGAAAGCATCAGGTTCACCAACACCTCAGTGGAGGAAATAGGAATTGATAACTCATCAAGATATCCTCCTGATGAGTACAACACTGAACTCAATTCATCATATCAAGCTGATGCTGACATCTCATATTATGTCTTACCTCACAACCTACCCCAACCAACCATCAATGAGTTCATTGATAATCAGTCTGTTCCTGCTAGGATAAGTAACAATGATCCAAATGATCAGGAACCTGTAACTCATGATCCTCAACCTGATCAAGACATCTCTACAGATGTTCTAAATGATTCTCCGGCATAGGAACCAAATGTGCACAATTGAGTCTAGAGCCACGAGATCATCTACAAATCTCATTAGGACACTGTCAATGAAGACTCTCTGTTTCACACAATGTGGAAAGAGAGAACATATTTTAAGAGTCCTACGCAGTATCCTTGTGGTATTGCCAGAACATTTGAGTGATATGATAACACATTCACAATGAAGGTGGAAAGCCTTCTAGAGCCAACATCAAACAAGCTCTTGGTAGGTGGCATGTGAGATCTATCCAATAGATTAACCATGTGACAACTGAACAGAAACAATTGAGCGATTCAAAATTATGAATGAATCCTGGTTTAGGTTATGGATTGACGAATATCTTTGAAAAACTGGTCGTTGTGCTTAAAATTCTTTTCTCTAGCACATCGATTGTGTATTAATATTTCAAAATTAAAAGGTATTTATGATTGATAATTGATTTTCCTTAAAACCTTCGTTGTATTGCAAAAACACTTTATTGAGCAGTACACGATTGTTTTTCAAATCTCTTTTCATCAATCAGTGAATCTCAAATTTGCTGGTTCACTCACTCCGTGTTGTCTTCTTTGAGACGTTCCGGTTTGAGAACGGCTAGAGCAGCTGCGAAACCCTGTCAAGGAAATTCTTCAGAATTATACCTGATCACAGGCAGTACTTGTACTGATCAACGGGGAACCGTGGGCCGTGTACCTCAATTCAACGAAAGTGATCAAAGACACTTTCGTGCGCTTTATTGCTAATTGTTGTATGCAGGTACACCCGACGTTTGCAGCTGATCAGAATTGAGAGGTCAATCCATTGCCGCATGCTCACACAACACATTCACTTCAAAATCATGATAAGTGCATCAACAACTCTGATATTTACACTCCATGCTTCTGCTACGCTGCTGCAAATATCATGAATCAACTAAAGCTTCCGCTACTCTGATGAAAAGAAATCATGATCCAGAATGTGAGCATGTCGGTCCACTGTCACAACATCACATAATGTCAACACTACAAAGGAAGCGTCAGAGATTTATGCAAGCTGATGATCTCAAAGCTGGCTCAAAACTCATCATCACGTGGATCAGTTAAAGACCTCCACTTGATTTATCCAAACATGCAAAACATGAAGAATCAAAGACTACGGGCTACAGAGCAATGAACTTAAACAAGAATCCAAGAACAATCTTAGTGTAATATCTATTTGTATTATGTGTAATTTGAGGTGACCTCCCTTAGGGGGAGATTGTTAGGATTTAGAAAATCCAGTCATTAAAGTGTCGGTCACCTCAAGTATATGTAATCGTTAGAAAGCTCGTAGTCGTAGTCATTTAATATTAGTCAGTATTTAGTTAAGTAACACCGTGGAGGACGGACGGGTCTTTACCCACTGTATGCCTGATCCACAGCCCGTAGGAGGCGAGTCTTGTAAGAAAACTATAAATACCCTCTACCTCCCAAGGTAGAGGGTTGGAGCTTCAATACCATTTTTCTTTTGTTTCACATAGTTCCCAACTCTCTTCCCTTTCTCTCTCTAGAACTTTCTCTCTCTAAACCTTGTATAAGCCCCATATGATTATGGTGTGATGTGTTTGTGAAATCCTATATGTTACAAACACATAACTAATTTACTTTCAAACACTGAAATAACACACATCATTCCCCGGCAACGACGTCAAAAACCTGATGTGTGAAATCTACTTTAATAATTTATATACGAATCTAAGTGAGGCGTCACCAACACTCTCGGGCAGTGTACCCGCTCGTGTATATAGACTCGGTAAGACCGAGTCGTTCGCTGGAGCGAGGGTAATTCAAGTGTAATCAAGTAAATTAAACTAATATGACAACCATGTTTTAAATCCACACTATTATTTAATTGATTAAATTACTAAAATAACGAAAAGTAAATAAAACGAAATAGAAAATGATGAGAAACTCAATAAGATACAGGACGTGCTCGCCTTGCTAATCATCTATCCTATCAATGACATGAATGTGTGTGCAATGTTCATTTAGAAATGTTCTAGTAAGTCTTAAGTAGTGTAGGTGTGATACGGTTGGGACTCCCTACATGCATCTTTTTATAACTACATACGCCGCATCCCAGTTATCTACCAATCATTAAGCTTATCAACTAATCTATATGACAATGTTTTATATGTGTTTGCCAGGCACTTAATTACTAAGTAATTTTCCTAATTACCGTTCAAAAATCTTAAACCCTATTATCTACCACTTTTAACGCCGTCAGGCCAATGGTCATGGTCCTAACAACTATAGGTTACTTGCCAGGTATTTTGATGAATCAAGTAATTATATTTTCATATGGTCACCTACTAATACATTACTATCAACACGTATTCATGGTAAATGTAAGGGCGTAAGTCTATACACGCGATATGAATTATCCACAACAAAGCTAGAATGAATGTAACAAATATGTCACTGATTAAATAAAAACATAACAAGGCAAGTACTAAGATGCTAAGCCATCCATTACAAAAAATAAGCAAATAACAATCGATTTTGATAAATTAAGCAAAGACATAATGATCAAATTGAAGTAAACTAATGTTTATGATGTGTAATTCCTTGATCTCATGATGTTATGAGCCCTAGAACTCGTCGTGTTGCCTCTGGAAATCGTCCTATAGACTTAGGGTATGAAAATGCGTTCTATTTCAAAGATAAATATGTCGAACAATGAATTTCCCATAAGGTGTTATATTTTATTGATCGATATTAATAATACATAGAACCCTAATGACCGAACCCA
Source organism: Chrysanthemum seticuspe (assembly GCA_019973895.1). Taxonomy (NCBI): domain Eukaryota; kingdom Viridiplantae; phylum Streptophyta; class Magnoliopsida; order Asterales; family Asteraceae; genus Chrysanthemum; species Chrysanthemum seticuspe. The sequence goes on along the minus strand of BPTQ01000002.1, from coordinate 192,640,208 downwards.
CAACGGGCTTGGGCCAAACATAATATTGCCAAATACACCCTCGCAATTCGAGCGCCGAAATCGCGAAAGCTTAAATTGGATAAAACTAAAATTATTTAAAAATAAAACCAAACAAAAAAATAAAAATAAAGATAGTTTTATTGATAAAATAGCAAGATGTCGTTAACACCCAATCGCAGTGGATAAACGTAGTTAGAAAAAGAGTGATTTTTTAGGCAAATTTCAAGACTTATAACAGCACGTGACAGAACGTCTGACCATAGAGTCAGTGATTCCAGTTCCCTTTTATTCGGAATTAATCATGAATCCACTATCGTTGAAGGCGTCGGCCAACTCTAATCTTTTTGAGAGTTACAAGCAAAATAATGAGCTAATGTTGTTTTTAAAACCCGACGGCTTGTTTTGGCGTGTGACGGCGCTTCTTCTGGGCTATGACAATAATTCCGATATGATTTTCTTCGGAATTTAATTACAAAGCCAATAACGCTGACGACCAGTTAACTCTTAGCGGTTTAGTAGTTCTGATCGAAACAACGTTTTTAATTTCAGAAAATGAATAAACGACAGCAGCTAGGGTTTGACAAGGTGGCTTAAAGTTGGCAACTCAAGATTGCCGACTAAGTTTTGGATGTGATCCACTCATAATACCATATTGAACAATGAATTCCTCATAAGATATTATATGTTATTTATCGATATTTATAATAAAAAAGAACTTAATGACTTAACCTACAAACTCGTTCGAGCCGAACATAATATTGCCTGATAGGAATATAGCGAGGTAATTAAAAAGATGAGTAACACATGAGTGTCTTGTCCTACCATAGTTCTAGAAAGACCCAATGTACTATACGCGCGTATCAAAAAACGTCAACAAAGACTTAGTTAATTGTGGCGGGTGATGTGTATATCACAACTAAACAAGAAACTCAATTATTTGTACTACATTTGAAGCTCAATTATTTGTACTACATTGTTTACACGTTTGCCATATATGATGTGTTCGGTTGATATTTTGTATCACTAGAAGACAATGACAAAGATAAATTGAGCGTCTTAAATACTTCCATGTATTATGTAAGGAATTCGTGTTAATTTTCGACACATGGCTTTCTTTAAAACCGTCCAATATCGTTTCCTTAGACATGAGTATATAGGAACAAAAAAAAAACGAACCCCACATTGGCACACCTGGTTTTTCTCTAAACCATTCATTCTCCTAATACATAGATATTTTTCTAATGGTTAATAGTTACGACCCACCAACTTTTATGCTTATAAATACTGAGATAGTTTGATTCATTTCTCTTCAAACCGGTTCTCATCATTTCTTTTAACGTCGAAATAAGGTATCGAATCTCTCTTCTCTTTCTGCTTTTGGTTTTCATCGATCGATCAGTAGATCGAGAGAAAGAGATTGTAAATACTTAAGAAATCAAGTACGTACCAACATGATGACGTTGAATGACATGGCAAGATCTATGAGGATGGCGCAAGTGACAAAATCTTTGTTAGTAGAAACTATACCGTTGCAAATTGTCCCTGCAATGAAACCGTCTTGTGCACCTAGGTTGGCCACTATAAGAGAAGAACGAGGCGAAGGTTTTGAGGAACGAAGATGAAGTATAAAAATCATATGCATGCATGCTACATTGATTCATATGACTATATATGTTTATGTAGGTTCTGAGAGAACATCAGGGATTCATTTAATTATAGTATGTCTATCTTGATGTTTATTGTGATATAATCTTTGTACGTCTTCTTCATTCTGTTTTGGCTTTTTTATTGTCTTCGGTTCAAATATGGTGTAAATAATTGTGTGCTTTGAACCTATGCTATAAAAATAAAGTCTATTATTAGTAACAATGTTTGCACATGTAAGTATGTAACACTTTGTGTTGTATAAGTTCTTGGAAGTAAGATTCAGTTAAACCATCCTATGACATCCGTCAACGTTAAACCATTCACAGGTTGTCACATTGTGGTTTGGGTTCGTTGTTTCCTGTCGGACCCAGGGCCGTCCCGTGAATTTTAGGGGCCCTGTGCCATTTTGAAAATATAGGCCTTTTAAACATGACGAAGGATTTGAATAAGCTTTAAAAAGAGACATAGGAAAAGATAAGTATTTGAAAACATTAAAAACCACATATCTATATCCATCAAATTAGTATTACGGGGTCACATTCAAAGCCTGAAAATTGTTTTACAAAATCATTTATAAAAAAACTTGGACTAACTTTGACAACTTCTCTAAATTTGGGTTGAAAGTATAACTTTCTAAAGTTGATACAAATAAAACAAAAAGACTAAAATACAAGTGTAATATCTATAAAACTTTAGGGTGTAAAGTGAATAATACCTATTGTTATCATCTTCCTCATCCCATACACTCGTTTACTCTGTTTGTTTTTTTTTTGTTTTTTTTTTCCCTTATTCTTCTTTGACAAAAGTTCAATGCAGAACAAAAAAATATCTAAAGATCAAACCACTCCATCTCAACCATTCATTTTTCTTTCATCCTACGGCCTATATTAAACATTAGCATTTAACACAAGGACAATTTTGTAATTTTATTCTCCTCTCATTACTCATTTTTTTCACTTATCTCTCCTCTCATTCACATCCAATTCTCTCTCATAATTCCTCAAAAAACCTTTTCTAAATAAGCTAGAGCTTTTCTGGCGAAGATGTTTCTCATTCCGCGCGCCGTCGATGGACAAAACGCAGATTTTGTTGCGTTGATTCTTGACAGGTTGAACGGCGTCGTTTTTAGGTGACACGTCTAGTCGTTGTTACCGAAAAAGAATTTGCTTTGAAGTAATGAAAAGATTTCGAGGATTGAGAAAATACAACCGTCGCACAATCGATGTATTTTTCCGGCGAGTTCTTTTTTCTAATGATTGTATGTGTGTGTAGGAGGTGCGGGGCGGGGGTGACGGGATTTGTGGCGGCCGGATCTGTGGTTAACTTGATGGGTTTATCGATTTAGATCCGTATGATACTATAACACTAAAAGTAAAAGGAGATGGGAGGAGTTATATATCTACCGTAAGTTGTCAATCTATATGTCTATTGTTCAATGAAATATTGAAATGTTGAGATGCTTGTAATGTTTGAAGAAGAAAGAAGAGTAAATTGCTTTTAATAAAATTAAGCTCGTCAGAAACGATAATACACGGTTGTTGGAAATGGAAATGAGGAAGACCAAAAGAATAAAGACTAATTTTCTTTTTTGACAACATAGGTAGTAGTGTAGAAACAGCAAAAGAGTTGCTTCAACATAGGAATATGGGAAACAAACATTTAATTTCCTATTAGTATTACATTTAGTTTATTATTAATTAAAGAAATATGAAATTTTTTGAAATAAGTTTGTGTTGCTGGTAGAAGTGCATGTTCATATTAAGCATATTAAAAAAAAAAAAAAAAGTTAAATTCTAACGAAGATTCTGAAAGTGATGAGCGTAAAAAGATGTAAAAGATTATTGATTGATATGAATGTGTTTATCTTAGATGTTTTATAAAAAGAAAAAAAATCATAAATGAAAAAGACAAGCTCAAGTTATAAGTATTCTTAGTTGCTTTCTTGTTGTATTTTTACACAGGTTGATATGCAAATCACATGTGATTTACCTCAAATCACATATATTTTACCTCAAATAATATTTACACACAAATCACATGTGATTTACACGCGAATCACAAAAAAAGAAAAACAAAATCACGTGTGATTTACACCCTTTTAGATTTAAATAGAATCACATGTGTGATTTACACCCTTTTAGATTACCTCAAATCACATGTGATTTGAAAACCAAAATCGCGTGTGATTTACTTCAAATCACATGTGATTTAACTTAAGTCACATGTGATTTACCTCAAATTATTTTTACACACGAAAAAAAAAAAAAACACATCGCGTGTGATTTACACCTTTTTAAATTTAATAGAATCACACGTGTCTTATTTTATAAAAACAAATAGTAAATCACATGTGATTTAAGGTAAATCACATGTGATTTGAAAACCAACATGTGCTTTATTAAACATACCATAAGAATTTCATATTTTTAAGTAAATAACAAAAACTTTTGCAAAAGTTCTCAAGAATTCAATATATTCAAGTAAATTAAAATTCCAAAACATAAAAGTGTCCAAGCATCAACTTTGTCTCCTTCTGTGCAATTGTTGTCGCATTATGTTCAAATGTCTTACAAGAATATATCACCGAGCCATCTTCTATAATACGTAGTACATTTTCACAACACAATAAAATATAGAATTAGTTACTAGAATCACACGTGATCCGTCAAAGAATCACATGGGCTTGTTTTACAAATCACATGTGATTGCTGTAAAAGAACTAATAAAGAGTGTATACTTTAATATTTTATGAGAGAATCATACGTGATCCACCAAAGAATTACATTGAAATTTATAGAATCGCACGTGATTTTTAAAATAACAAATCACAAGTGATTCTACAAATAGAATATTTGGAGTGTAAATAGACTTCCCCGTTTTGCATAGAGTAAAGCCGGATGTGACCTGCATTTTGCATTTTGGTCCTTCTAATATCCAACGCTTGATTTTACTTCTTTTGTCAATCAAATCATCACGGGAGCATGTTTGATATTGACACACATCATAATGTCACGAGACCCCGATGAAATTTTGATTCGTAGTGCCAATTTTGTAAAAGATGTTAATTTTTTGTAAGTGCGCCTAGTCCAAAGTATTTACATACCACTGAACCATCTTCTATAATATATAGTACGTTTTCACAACACAAGAAATAAAGAATTAGTTGCTAGAATCTATGAGATTTTATGAGAGGATCACACATGATCCACCAAAGAATCACATGTGATTTATACAAATCACATGTGATTTTATACAAATCACATGTGATTTACATTTTCATAACATAACACAACAAAAAGACCATAATCACGTATGATTTACTCATTTCTAGATTAAAACAGAATCACATCTGTTTTAGAACAAATAGTAAATCACACGTGATTTACATTATTTCATAACAAAACACAAAAAACAAAGTCACGTAATTATGGTCGCATGTGATAAAAAGAATGAATAAGTTGATTTGATTTTGAAGATCACATGTGATTTATTACTTTAAATATCATATGTCACTTGTGACTTTTTTTTGTAGCCTGGATTTCCGACTCGACATTGTAAGCCGGCTAAAATCACATGTGATTTTAATGTAATAAAATTAAAGTCATGTGGGAAGTGTTAAGTATTTGGATTTTGGAGTCGTTTGTATAATTGGGAATTCATCAATTGTTTTCATGGCGAGTAGTTACTAAAATCACATGTGATCCACTAAAAAATGACATGGGATTTTGTACAAATCACATGTGATTGCTGTAAAATAATCTCAGAACTAATAAAAAGTGTATTATTTAAATTTTTATGAGAAAATCACACGTGATCCACCAAAGAATCACATGTGATTTTATACAAATCACATGTGATTTTCGTAAAAGAATCTCATAACTAATAAAAAGTATATACTTTAATATTAATTGTTTTGATCAAGAATCACATGTAATATTATGTCAAATCAAAATAGAGCAATATGTAAATCATTTTAAGATTTATATATTTTCATAACAAAACACTATAATAACAACATCACATGTAATTTACTCGTATCTAAAACAAAGTACAGTCAAATTTGATTCAATTTACTACTCAACCTCAAAGAGTCAAAGCACAAATATTAAGTCCTACTTAGACAACCAATGTAGGTCCACCTTATCTACATCAAATCTATTCCTTCTCTTTTGTTATATTTTAGCCTAATCCTCAAACACAAAATTATAGGGGTGAGCAAAACAAACCGAAAAAACCGAAACCGAACCGAAAACCGAAAAAACCGAACCCAAAAAACCGACCGAAACTAAAAACCGATGGTTCGGTTTTTACTTTTTCAAAAACCGAAAAATGCGGTTCGGTTTCGGTTTTCCTCCAAAAACCAAACCGCAAAAACCGAACCGAACCGAACCAGTTTTATTATATAATAATATCTAATTAATATATTATGATTAAATAACTAAATAAATCAAATTCATAAATTCATATTCATTTTATGAGTGAATTTATAATATATTTATCTTAACATTTATATTTATATGTGTGTTTGTCGTGTCGCGTGTTTTGTGTGAATATATCAATAAGTATTCGATAATGATTATACTACGTGTATGTTCACTTGTATGTGTATGTCTCATTTATATGTTTGTAATTGTAGAATTATGCAATAAACATTATTATGCTTAGATTGAAAAAAAATAAAGAAGAATAACTAATTTTGTACGTAAAACAAGTTTGTTGGTATAATTTGGCCTTACCCAAATATTAACGGTTAGAAACCGAAAAAACCGAAAAACCGAACCGAAACCGATAACAAACCGAAAAAACCGAACCGCCAAAAACCGAACGGTTTCGGTTTTGGGTTCTACAAAAACCGAACATTGTGGTTCGGTTTCGGTTTTAGCCAAAAACCGACCCAAACCGAACCGTGCACACCCCTACAAAATTATACACATCAAACCAAAATGAAAAACTGAAAGCTAGTATCAACTCAACCTGCACAAAAAAGATGTCTCCCACATCAGCTCTACAAACACTTTCATTATCAAACAAACCATTTGTCAATGGTCACAAGTTGTCTGCACCAACTAGAGTCCAATCTCCACGCCACCTCACTGGAAAAAAAATTCCGATCACTTTCCGGCGACAAAACCACCGTCACCGACCTCACCTTCGAATTCATCGTTCGACATCTGGAACGTTACATCTTCACCTTCACTACCACATGAATATTTAGCGACGGTGAGAGTGGCGTCGTCGGTGCATGAAGTTGTTGTGTGATTTTCCGGTTAACCGGTTGTTATTGCGTGTTTGTGTGTGTTAGTGTATGAGAGTGATAATTTTTTTTTATTACAGCGTGAATGAAAGAGGTGGGGATAAGATGTTTTATGTTTTTGTATTTTTACATTTTTGCCCCTGCTGTTTTAATTGAATATTGATCAGCGCCGTAGGATGAAAGTGAAATGGATGGCTAGGATGTGCGCTTTTGTTCTTTAAAGAATGTGTGTGTGCTGGGGATCTCACCTCTTATTAAGACACCTGAATGTGTCAATTATGCAAAATTATAAATGTCCATGTATTAAGTTTAGAATACATTCTCTTCAACAAAATTACTTTAAATCGAGAATTAACCCAGCCATGCATTACAACATCGGGGGCCCCAAAGATTTGGGGGCCCTGTGCGGTTGATCACTCTGCACACCCTTAAATCCGGCCATGGTCGGACCATGTAGCTTTGTTTTGTGCGAGTTTATACGTACTAAAGAGAGACATTCCCTATATAATAACCACAACGTTGGACTTTACCCTTGGTTAAAAGAGATGACCCAATTTTAAGGGTCATGATTGCCGGTATATTTATTTCATATCCATCTACCCAAAACCCTCTCCTTTAACACACACCTTCTCAAAGCATACCTTCTCCACCTGCTTCTCTTTATATCACAATAAACATGGCCTTTGACTTTTATTTAGTGGTATTACTCGCCACTTTGCTCAAGACCACACTTGGTGGTGGTGCTGAACGTTTACTCAAAACAAGCTATAAGGCCTCGAGAAATCTTGTTTCCAAGCATCGATCTAGACAATGGTACGACATTGACTGCCTTGGCACCATCTGTTGGAAAATTTAGTGCACTTGTGGGATTAGTTCACACCTGGTAATGGGTTAGGAGGTACGGAGTGTACACCCATAAGGTCCATGAACAACCTGACTCTAATAGTGGTTTGTATTGGTAGTGCTAAGATAGTACTGATAGGTAGTGTTTCCACTGATAGTGCTAAGTTGGTACTGATAGGCAGTGTTTCCACTGCTAGTGCTAAGTTAGCGCGGATAGGCATGGTTTCCACTGCTAGTGCTATGTTTCCACTGCTAGTGTTATGAAAGTATTGCTAGTGGTATGAAAGTACTGCTAGTGTTAAAGTACTGCTTGTAACGGGCATTGGCCTATTCAAGTGGCAGTTTCAACTGCTTGATGACCACGTTTAATTGGTCATGTAACCACTAACGGCTATAATAGGGATAATTATGAGGCTATTAATGGGCCGATTAATACTCATAATTGCATTTGACTAGCTAAGAGTAATTTCCTATAAATAGGAGATCTGATCATGCATGAAGATATATACAGAAAACGATTATCACTTATAAGCAAAAGGGTTATTGAATTGTGCATAATTCTATAACTAAATTTGGTCTTATCCCAAGTAGATATTCGTGTAACCCAGGCATTAGGGTCGAATAATTTACTTTGGAAAGTGATCACACGATTCCAAGTGATATCCGGTAACCACGTGGTGGTATTGCTATTGTCTTTGATTATCTTACCCTGTTCTGGGCGAATACACTCCAACAATCAAAATAAACTATTTTTGTGATAATCAATGGCAACTGCTGCAATGAAACACATGGCTTCAAACTTTGCTAAGCTGGATAAGTTTGAAAGGGTGGACTTTAGGAGGTGGCAGAAGAAGATGCACTTCTTGCTGTTAAGCATGAGTGTGGTGTATATGCTAACCACTCTTATTCCTGATGATGGGGATGATGCTACGGTTGAGCAGATCAGGAGGAGCAGCAAATGGGAGAATGATGACTACATATGCAGAGGTCTTATTCTGAATGGTATGTCTGATTCTTTGTTTGATATCTATCAGAACTTTGAATCTTCCAAAGAACTGTGGGATTCCTTGGATGCCAAATATATGGCTGAGGATGCATCAAGTAAAAAGTTCCTTGTTAGTAATTTCACAAATGACAAAATGACTGATTCAAGACCAGTTATGGAACAATACAATGAACTTCTTGGAATACTTGGAAGGTTTACACAACAAAAAATGCACATGGATCAGGCTATTTCAGTCTCTTGTGTCATTGACAAACTCCCTCCTTCTTGGAAAGATTTCAAGCATACCTTGAAACATAAGAAGGAGGAATTAACTCTGGTTGAGTTGGGCAGTCATCTGTGCATTGAGGAATCTCTCAAAGTGCAGAATAATGACAAGCCAAGGAGCAGCAATGCTGCTGGTGCATCTGTTGTCAATATGGTGGAGCATAACAACTCCACCAGGTACAATGACAACAAAGGCAAACGCAAATATCATGATAACACAAGGGCAGATCCTAACAAGAAGGCAACACCTACTTATTGGAAATGTGGCAAGACTGGTCACATTAAAAGGGACTGCAAAGGTATTAAAGTTGGTGGTAAAGCCAATGGATCAGGCACTAATGGTTCAGGGAGTGGTGGTTCAGCCAACTCACTGAAAGGTTAGAATAGGTTTAATAAGTCTTTTCAGATTTATTATGTTACATATGTATCTGAATCTTTTTATGTGTAGGATGATGATGTTGCGTGGTGGGTTGACTCTGGTGCAACAGTTCATGTGTGCAAAGATAGAAGCTGGTTCAAGACTTATGAGTCACTGAATGATGGTTCTATTCTTCACATGGGAAATGAGTCAACAGCCTTGGTACATGGTCGTAGTTGTGTAGATCTTAGGTTTAGTTCTGGAAAGATTGTAACTTTGTTTGATGTTATTCATGTTCCTGATATAAGGAAAAACTTGGTTTTAAGTAGTGTTTTGAATAATCATGGATATAAACAAGTTATTGAGTCTGATAAATTTGTGCTTTCTAAGCATGGTGTTTTTATTGGTTTTGGTTATTTATGTAATCAAATGTTCAGGCTTAATATTGCCACTGATAGTGTAAATTCAGCCTTTGTGACCACCACTGACCAGACTGACTCTACCCTTTGGCATGCTAGACTTGGCCATGTCCACTATAAAAGGATGCAAGATATGTCTAAGGATGGGTTACTCCCAGCTTTTGACATGGACACTGAAAAGTGTAAAACTAGCATGTTGACTAAGATAACCAAGAAACCTTTTCAGGGTGTTAATCGGGAGACTAAGCTCTTGGAGCTAATACACAGTGACCTGTGTGATTTGCATGCCACTCCTTCTTTAGGGAATAAGAAGTACTTTTTGACATTTATAGATGATGCTTCTAGGTTTTGTTATGTCTATCTTTTACATACTAAGGATGAAGCATTAGATAAATTCAAAGTGTTTAAAACTGAAGTTGAATTACAACTTGGGTCTTTGATCAAAAGATTAAGGACTGATAGGGGAGGTGAGTACATGGATACTCTGTATTTTCAGTCTGTTGGTATAATCCATGAAACGACTGCCCCTTATACTCCTCAGCAAAATGGCATTTCTGAAAGGAAAAACAGGGTGTTGAAGGAGATGGTTAATTCCATGTTGTCCTATTCAGGACTGAGTCAAGGGTTCTAGGGTGAAGCTATGTTAACAGCTTGCTATTTAATAAATAGAGTTCCCAACAAAAGGAACAAGGTTACCCCTTATGAACTCTGGACTAAAAGGAAACCCAACCTGAACTATCTCAGGGTTTGGGGTTGTAGGGCTGTTGTAAGACTCCCTGATCCAAAGCTGAAAACTTTGGGTGAAAGAGGCATTGACTACATCTTTGTTGGATATGCTGAGCATTCCAAGGCTTTTAGGTTCTATGTTATTGAACCTAATGAATATGTTTCAATAAACTCCATAATTGAATCAAGGGATGCAAACTTTGATGAGAATAGATTCTCATCAGTCCCTAGACCAAGTCTGAGGATTCCTAATGGAACTCAAGACACTGGTGTATCAGAGGTCCCTGATGAGGTTGTGGTTCAACAACCTGAACCTATGCTCAGGAAGAGCAAAAGGGTCAGGACTCCAAAGTCATTTGGACCTGAGTTTCAACTATACTTGGTTGAAGGAACAAGGGATGAGGTCTCTGACCAATACTCCTATTGCTTCATTGTTGAGGATGATCCCAAGACATTTGAAGAAGCAATGAAGTCCCAGGATATTGCTTTCTGGAAAGAAGCAATCAATGATGAGATGGATTCCATCATGGGCAACAACACTTGGGTGTTGGTTGATCTACCACCAGGTTGCAAATGGATTTTCAAAAGAAAAATGAAGGTAGATGGAACTATTGAAAAGTTCAAGGCTAGACTAGTCATTCAAGGCTTTAAACAAAAGTCAGGGATAGACTATTTTGATAATTATGCCCCTGTGGCTCGTATCAGTACCATAAGACTGCTGATTGCTATGGCATCTATTCACAATCTGATTATTCATCAGATGGATGTGAAAATAGCTTTCTTGAATGGTGAATTGGAAGAGGAGGTTTATATGAACCAACCTCAGGGATTCATCATGCCTGGCAATGAAAACAAGGTGTGTAAACTGATTAAGTCTCTTTATGGACTAAAGCAGGCACCTAAGCAATGGCATCACAAATTTGATGAAGTGGTTTTGTCTAGTGGTTATGTTCTTAACCAAGCTGACAAATGTGTATATAGAAAATTTGATGAATCTGGTAAAGGAGTCATCATTTATCTATATGTTGATGACATGTTGATCTTTGGCACTGACCAAAATTAGGTTGACTTGACAAAGGAATTTTTGTCATCAAGGTTCTCCATGAAGGACATGGGGGAGGCTGATGTTATCCTTGGTATAAGGATTAAACATGAAAGTAAAATAATTTCTATCTCTCAGTCTCATTATATTGAGAAGGTGTTGAGGAAATTCAATTACTTTGATTGTACTCCAGTGAGTACACCTATGGATACTTGTGAGAAGCTAATGCCTAATAATGGCAAGGCTGTATCTCAACTTAAGTATTCTAGGGTAATTGGCTGCTTGATGTATGCCATGACTTGTACAAGACCTGATATTGGTTTTGCAGTGGGAAAATTGAGCAGGTATACTAGCAATCCTAGTGCTCATCACTGGCAAGCAGTTCAGAGGGTACTAAAGTATTTGAAGAGAACTATGGATTATAGTCTCTCATATACTGGTTACCCATCAGTGTTGGAAGGATACACTGATGCAAGTTGGATCAGTAACACTGAAGACAATTCGTCTACCAGTGGCTGGGTATTCCTACTTGGTGGAGGTGCAATTTCTTGGGCATCCAAGAAGCAGACTTGCATCACCAGTTCAACAATAGAATCTGAATTTGTGGCTTTAGCAGCTGCTGGTAAAGAAGCTGAATGGTTGAGAAACTTGCTTCTTGAGATTCCATTGTGGCCTAAACCTATAGCACCTATTTCTATCCGTTGTGATAGTGCAGCTACATTGGCAAAGGCTTATAGCCAAATGTACAATGGTAAGTCTAGACACTTAGGTGTCAGACATAGCATGATTCGTGAGCTTATCATGAATGTGGTGGTATCTATAGAGTTTGTTAGATCTCAACAAAATTTAGTTGATCACTTGACGAAGGGTTTGGCTAGAGACTTGGTTATAAAGTCTGCTAAAGGGATGGGTTTAAGTCCAACTTAGTCACTGAATGCTAGGACACCCAACTCCCTCATGAGGAAACTTGGGAGCTGAGTTCAATGTGGAAAGCTGAACATTCAGTGGACTGGAGCACATGTTTTATATACATCCCAAGGTTGTGCTCAGAACCTGCTGAAAGGAGGATGAAGTCTTTACTTCTTAATGGTTAATTTTCTTTGAAAAAGTGCTTGGCAGGAGCATGAATAAAGAGGAACAACCTATGTAAATGTTGAAGTTTTGCCGCTTCAGGGAGCTTTTGGACTTTTAGCTTTTACAACATTTATGAATTTGGATATGGACACATGGCTTGTATAGTGTCAGGAGCTGATAAGTGTTTGAAAACTTGTGTGTATTTTATCTTCAGGTATTCAAATGGGTTGAAGGGTTCAATTCTTAGAACACCCTGATTCTCGAATATTTGAACGTGTAATTTACTAAGATGAAAATTCAATCCTCAGGACATTTTCGTTTATGCACATGTTTTGCTTGATGTTTGTTTTCATGCAAAGGAAGTGAACTAAATTTGGGGAGGATTGTTAAAAAATTTAGTGCACTTGTGGGATTAGTTCACACCTGGTAATGGGTTAGGAGGTACGGAGTGTACACCCATAAGGTCCATGAACAACCTGACTCTAATAGTGGTTTGTATTGGTAGTGCTAAGATAGTACTGATAGGTAGTGTTTCCACTGATAGTGCTAAGTTGGTACTGATAGGCAGTGTTTCCACTGCTAGTGCTAAGTTAGCGCGGATAGGCATGGTTTCCACTGCTGGTGCTATGTTTTCACTGCTAGTGTTATGAAAGTATTGCTAGTGGTATGAAAGTACTGCTAGTGTTAAAGTACTGCTTGTAACGGGCATTGGCCTATTCAAGTGGCAGTTTCAACTGCTTGATGACCACGTTTAATTGGTCATGTAACCACTAACGGCTATAATAGGGATAATTATGAGGCTATTAATGGGCCGATTAATACTCATAATTCCATTTGACTAGCTAAGAGTAATTTCCTATAAATAGGAGATCTGATCATGCATGAAGATATATACAGAAAACGATTATCACTTATAAGCAAAAAGGTTATTGAATTGTGCATAATTCTATAACTACATTTGGTCTTATCCCAAGTAGATATTCGTGTAACCCAGGCATTAGGGTCGAATAGTTTACTTTGGAAAGTGATCACACGATACCAAGTGATATCCGGTAACCACCTAGTGGTATTGCTATTGTCTTTGATTATCTTACCCTGTTCTGGGCGAATACACTCCAACACCATCATGTTCGAGTTCTTCTCAAGACCTCAAATCCACAACCACAACAAGATGCTTGTAGTTACCGGTTTTCTTAAACCCTTTCTCCGCTTCTCTTCTCTGTCACCGCTTGCTTTTGAAGGAGAGTGTTGTCATCCCCAACTCGATCACCGTCCTCGAAGCCTTGGATGTCCACTTCCAACCCTCATGGCCTGAACAAATTTGGCGTGGCAAGACTTGTCATGCCAAATTTGTTCATGGAGGTCTAGAAGTTGACACCCAAGGCTTCGAGGGTGGTGATCGAGTTGGTGTTGACATTACTCGCCTTCAAGAGCAAGACCAAGAGAAAGACTAACAAGAGTAAGATTAGTTAGTAGTATTATTTGTTTAGCTTTTGGGTGCTCACATGTAGACCAAGATTAGTTAGCAGTAGTATTTGTTTAGCTTTTGGGTTGTCATATGTAACCTCTGTCTTTTGAATGAAAATTCTTATGTTCTATTTGTAACCAAGATTTCATGGTTTCTGCTATGCAATAAAAAGATCAAGCTAGAGTAACCAAGATTTACTACTTTTAAGGTTTCTTTGTTTAGTCTCTTCAGGAATTACTGACCTACTTCAAGTTCAAATTATCAGAATTAGAGACTTGTAATTAAAAGCATAATGCTTTGTAAGTTGATGGTAGTATTCTCAATGAATTTGGTCGTTTAATACGTTATCAAGCCTCACCATTCTTAGTTTGGATATGTTTACGGGTCATCCCATAAATTAACTTACTTGAACTAAGCTATTTTACATTTAACTAAGCACTGGTAAAGTAATAAACATGTCTTGCTTGAAGTTGCCTTGCAGCTTCTTGTATCCAATGAATCACTTGTAACATGGTTGATATAGGGTGTTTGGTCATCCACTTTAGATGTTAATTTCTTTATCTTACAATAACCTAAACTGTGAATTACCCGAATTAAATACGTAGTACCTTATATGGTTTTATTTTATTGGATTTGAGGGAAACCTTTTTTTTAAGACAAATATATATATATATATATATATATTAGATAGATGATAAAAAGTATTAAAAAGCTAGAATTACATCAACTCTAAACTAACACAACGATACCATTACACTATCGGCAAGTGGCTCTACACTTATGACCCTACACTTACGACACCAAGACATTAAACTTACAACAACTATGGACCAAACATGGACATAAAGAAAGTGAACTACCTCATTAAGGGATTCACTTTAGCTCTTTTGAGTCATACCTCATTTAAGGGTAAAATTCTTGAAGAATTTGGTAAACTTAATCAGGTACCACACCTTGATCTATACACCACCATTTGCACTATTTTCATTGCAAAACATGTTAATTTTATGGATATAAATTAGTGGTACTCGTGAGTTAAGATCGAACTCGAGACCACGGGATTGCACGCTTTACGTATGAGAATTAAAGTTAAGAATTAAATGTAAATGTTATATTTATTTATTAATTACACGAAATAATATAACGGGCGTTAAATTAATTAAGTGTAATGGACTAACGATCGTTAAATGTTAATTGGAAGGACTAGATTGCAAAATAGAGATTGGGAAGGTTCCGGAATCCCTTTGGGACAGCCAACCGATCGGCCAAAGGGGATTCCCAACCCAACCCAAACTCAACTTGTTCACCAAGTTATGTTGAGTATATATGCAAGGCTTAGGGTCTTGGTTTTGCATCTCTTGTACTCATAAGCTAAAAACCTAAATTGTTTGTGTGTTTTTTTTTGCTTGAATCGATCGTACACCTCCCAAGGGTGTCGACACACTTTTTTTCCAAAACCAAATTGTTTCGTGTGATTAAAACTAGCATTACTTTAATTTGATTTAGTATGTGTGTACAAGAAAGTGGTACTAACATACTTTTGTTAGTTTCTTGGATTGAATTACAAAATCAGTAAGGGGTAATTCTTATAATCCTATAAACCCAAATTAGGGTTCATCACTTGCTAGTTTTGTGGATTTGATTCTTGTTCGGCTAGAATCAATAAAGGTACGCATACTTTATGTTTTGTTAATTAATTATTCATTAATCGTTCCTATACGCTTCCGCATGTTTTCTTTGATGTATATGTGTTTTATATTTGATTTTCATGTTATATAATTCCAACAGTGGTATCAGAGCCATTGGTTTAATGAGTAATTAATTACTAACAACGTAAAAAACGAATATTGTATGCTGTTTGATATGATTGTTCTATGGTTTTGGTTATGATTATGTAAACCTTAATTTAGGGTTAGGGCTTTTGCCCTAATTTGATTTTTTTTTTCTATGGATCGACCAAAATTTTTTATGGGTCGAAACCCTAAAAAAATATTTAGTCAATTTTTATTTTAAATTAGTTTAGGGTTTATATTAATTGTTTGTTTTGATAAATCTTGAATTGGGGAAGACTCCAATAATATATTAATGAATCAATTATGTGTAATTTGGTATATTTTTAATTATGGCTTACGCAATCGATTCGTCGATGTATGTGGCTCACTTTCAATTGTGCGAGTGAAAGCCCTGGTTAATATATATATTAGTTAACCTAGACATTGATTATTAGTAGGTTTTATCAAATAAGTTGCATGTGACTACTTGTTTACACGTATTAATTGTTAGTTATGTGCGCATTGTTTTTAGTTATTTATTATTTATTGTTTACTTGTTTGTTTATTATGTGTGACAAGTTTAAGCAAAGGGTAATTTTGAATAGAAAAATAAATTAGACTAAACAATGGTGAAATTTGATTTGTTTTTTAAGAGTTAAATTTTCAAAAGTTTAATTGATTGATGATTTTGGTACAAATAGTGAGAACGGCTCACCCAATTTGACGGACTGTGTGAGGGGTACAAGGAGAGGAGCGCATTAAATTTGACCCGAAAGAAGGAGGTCATAGCTTCAGCGCTGACCAAATTCTCCACTTCTTTGTGAGTCAAATTGGAGTTACCAAGTAGGCTATTAGTACAAAATCATTTTAAAAGGCGAATTAGCTTTAATTCCATGCACCACTTTTGTGGTAATTATCCGAAACACTAAGTCTTTAGACTTATGCAAAAGTACGATATAATGGACGATAATTAAAGGTAAATTCCTTGATTGGCGAAACAAATACCTCAATCAAAACTTTGATAATTTGATCTTTATGAATTGGTTAATAAAAAGTTTTTTTATTAAAATCTATGCTACAAGATGAACGCATGACATCTTTGTACATATTTAATTTGACACCATAAATCAAAACTAGTGCCCTTTATAAATTAAGTTTGTGCCATCTAGTTAAAGGAACACTTGAAGTTTCAATTTACGTCATGTGGGAACTTGGCGAAATTGTGATGAAAAGGTAAATCTTTATGTAAAGTCAGACCTTACATGAACATATTTGCAGTTCTTTAAGTTAGAAGACTTAAATTGAGTAGTAAGTGAGACCTGGACTCAAGGCACAAGATGGGGATAAAACATGTTTATATTTGCAATAGCGTTGGAAAATATAAATCCCCTAATGATTTAGGAATTGGAAATTGTTTGCCAATTATTGTTCGACAGGTTACCTTATTATATGCTTTTATTACTAGCAGATCAACTGATGTAATGAATCTATGATAATTTGGATCCTAGTTTTCGAGAAAATTATATGGTTATATGTTTATATTACCTTGGGTATATTTTATTTTCTTGAAAAAGTGTATTATCGAAAATACTAATACTTGAACTTTTTCTGTAGAAATGGCTCAAAAAAAGGATAACACTAACATTGCACTAAGTTCTGCGTTCAAAAGCTTTTTTGATCGAGAAAAGTTGACTGGCTCTAAGAAATTCAATGATTGGCACCGCTCTTTGAGAATTGTCTGTAGAGTTGCTGATCGGTTGGATTATCTGTACACGCCTTGCCCTGATGAACCACAACCTGACGCCTCTAATGAGGAGAAAGCTGCTTAGAATATTGAGTACAAGCGTTATAGTGATGTGGCTTGCCTGATGTTGGGAACGATGGAATCTGCTCTCCAAAAGCAGTTTGAAAATTATTTCCCATACAACATGCTTAATGAACTCAGAACTATGTTTGAGAAACATGCGGCTGTAGAAATTTATGATTTGATCGATGCACTTCACAGTTGCAAGCAAGGAGAGGGTAAACCCGTAAGTGCTCATGTATTGGAGATGAAAGGATACATGGACCAATTACAAGCACTTGGCAAAGTTTATGAAAATGACATTGCTGTGAACTTGATCAACAGATCCCTTAACAAGGATTTCAATGGTTTTGTTCAGAACTTCAATATGCACTGCGTGGGGAAGACAGTTACTGACCTACACGCATTGCTAATTGATTATGAAAAAGGGTTACCTCAAAAGGCTCCTACTCCCCAGGTACTTGCTATTCAAGGTGGAAGGATTAATAAGCCAAAACCGCAGTGTGCGAACAACAAGAAGGGAAAGGGCAAAAGGAAAGTTGATAAGGGTAAACAAGTAATGGCCTATCAACCAGAACCTAAGAATAACCCTACTCCTAGGAAGGAAAATCCTAAAAATGATCAAGCATGCAACCACTGCAAGGTCGTTGGGCATTGGAAGAGAAACTGTGCTCACTATCTTGATGAATTGCGGAAAAATAAGTTGAAGTATGTTGGGTCCTCGGGCGCCGGTCCTTCAGGTAACTTATTTGTAATTGAATTATTTACTCTAAATCATAAAAATTCCTGGGTATATGATACAGGATGTGGTATTCACATTTGTAATACACTGCAGGGGTTTATAGTGGAGAGGAAGCTGGCCTATGAGGAGCAATATCTACATGTGGGCAATGGGGCACCTGCAGTTGTTGAAGCCACAGGAGTGTTTAGTTTAGTATTGCCTTCAGGCTTAGTACTGTTATTAAACAATTGTTATTATGCACCTTCTATACTTAGAGGTGTTGTTTCCTTTCCAGTATTGTTGGATGATGGTTTTACTTATACTATTTCACGTAATGGAATTTCTATTTGTTTAAATGGTGTATTTTATTTTAATGCGATTACTGTGAATGGTGTGTTTGAAATTGATGTGATTGGAAATGAATCAAACAACTATAATAATTCAATGTTTAGCATGAATAATAAAATGAAGTTGGACTTGAATTCTTCTTATCTTTGGCATTATAGACTTGCTCATATAGGCAAGGCTTGCATGCAAAAGCTACAACACGAAGGGCTATTGCAAAATATCAATGATGAATCATTTGATAAATGTGAGTCATGCATATCTAGGAAGATGACGAAGAAACCTTTTCATAGCAACATGGAGAGGGCGTTTGATCTACTTGGTCTTATTCATACTGATGTGTGTGGACCACTTAGACATGTGTCAAAGAGAGGTGCTAGCTACTTCTTAACCTTTCCTGATGATTTCAGCCGTTATGGTTATGTTTATTTACTTAAGCATAAACATGAGATGTTTGAAACATTTAAGGTTTTCAAAGCAGAAGTAGAGCTGCAATTGGGAAAGAAGATTAAAGCTCTTCGATCTGATAGAGGAGGCGAGTATCTAAGCCAAGTGTTTAAAGATTACTTAGCTGAGAATGGAATTGTCCAGAATCTCACATCTCTATATACTCCCCAACAAAATGGTGTATCTGAAAGAAGAAATCGTACATTGTTGGACATGATACAATCAATGTTTAATGTTACTACTCTACCTTTATCCTTTTAGGATTATGCTTTAGAATCAGTTGTTCGCATTCTAAATATGGTTCCCACAAAGAAGGTTGATAAGACACCATATGAAATATGGCATGGTAAAGCTCCTAACTTGTCTTATTTAAAGGTCTGGGGTTGCGAGGCGTATGTTAGACGTGACTCAGCAGATAAACTCCAACAAAGATCTATAAAGTGTATCTTCGTAGGATACCCTAAGGAAACTATGGGTTACTACTTTTACTATCCAACTGAAAATAAAGTAATTGTTGCTAGGTATGGAGATTTTCTTGAAAAGGATCTTGTATCTCAAGAATTCAGTGGGAGAGTTTATGATCTGGAAGATGATCAAGAAGATACATTACCTTCTGAAAGCACTAACTTACTTCCAGTAGAACCTGATAGTCCGGGTCCTCCACCAGAAGTTGAAGTGATTCCCGTTCGTAGATCTGTAAGGTCTACGCGTGCACCTGAACGTCTATGTCTTAAGGTAGAGGTTGAGGAAACTATATTAGGAGATCTTGGAGAGCCTACTAATTATAGAACTGCCATGGCAAGTCCTGAAAAGGAAAAATGGCAAGCTGCAATGAATGGGAAATGCAATCTATGAGAGATAATGAAGTCTGGGAAGAGGTTGACTTACCTCCAAACTCTAAGGTGGTTGGAAGTAAGTGGCTCTATAAAATAAAGACTGACATGGATGGCAATGTACACATCTATAAAGCTCGTCTAGTTGCGCAAGGTTTTACTCAAACTTTTGGCATAGATTACGAGGAGACCTTTTCTCCTGTAGCAGACATTAGAGCTATTATAATTCTCATAGCTATAGCAATGTACTATGACTATGAGATATGGCAGATGGATGTCAAAACCGCCTTCTTGAATGGTCGCTTAGATGAAGACATCTATATGAAGCAACCTGAGTGGTTCGTGAATCCACAATTTCCAAACCGTGTAAGCAAACTTCAAAGGTCAATTTATGGATTGAAGCAAGCATCGAGGCAATGGAATAAGAGATTTGATGAAGAAATCAAAAGGTATGGATTTATTCAAAATCTTGATGAGCCATGTGTATATCACAAAGTTAGTGGCAGTGATGTAATTTTTCTTATCCTTTATGTCGACGACATATTAATTATGGGAAAAGACATACCAAGTTTGCAAAATGTTAAGGCATATCTTGGACAATATTTTTCCATGAAGGATTTAGGAGAAGCTGCATACATTCTAGGAATCAAGATCTACCGAGATAGGTCAAAGCGGTTAATTGGTTTAAGTCAAAGCGCTTACATTGATAAAATATTGAAGAGATTCAATATGCAAAATTCCAAGAAAGGATATTTGCCAATGGAAGTAAAGCATGGCTTATGTAACGATATGTGTGCTTCAACACCTGCTGAAGTGGCACGCATGCAGAAAGTTCCTTATGCTTCGGTAGTAGGATCTATTATGTATGCTGTGAGATGCAAAACATGACCAGTCGATATCAACAGAATCCGGGTGAACTTCACTGGACTGTTTTTAAACATATTTTGAAGTATCTTAGAAATATGAAAGATATGTTTTCAGTGTATGGTGGAAATCCAAACACAAAGCTTGATGTTACAGGTTACTGTGATGCGTCCTGGCAGTGTGATAAAGATGATACGAAGTCTCAGACGGGTTATGTCTTTGTCATCAATGGAGGAGCAGTTGACTGGAAGAGCAAGAAGCAGAGTATGATTGCGATGTCTGCGACAGAGGCCGAATACATAGCTACTTCGGAAGCTGCAATGGAGGCTGTTTGGATTAGGAAATTCATTTCAGGGCTTGGTGTTATGGCTTCAATTGAGTCGCCTATTGATATGTATTGTGAAAATTCTGCTGCAATCATATTTGCCATTGAACCTGGAGTCATGAAGGGCATCAGACATTTTCTACGGAAGTATCACTATGTTCGAGAACAAGTCCGCGAAGGTGAATTAATCTATTGAAAGTTCACACAGATGACAACTTAGCTGATCCTTTCACTAAGGCTTTACCTAGAGAAAAGCTTATTGGACTTGCCACTGGAATTGGACTTCGTTTAGCTAATAGTTTCATGCAAAACTGTGATTAGTATTTGGTTAAAGAATATTGTAAACATTTATTATTTTTGATGAAATAAAATTTTGATTATGTTCATTTTCATTTGTAATATTATTGTCCTATATTTGCATGTTTAATCCATGAGTAAATAAGTTATTCTAAATTGTCCGTTGTTGATTAATGATACGGGAGTATCATCAAACTAAGACAAATCTGAGAGATGTGGTAGAATATACTTGAAAGTATATTGATGAGAATGCATACCAATTTCAGATGATATTCAATGAATTGAATATAGGACTTATCCCAACTACATATTTACTTTGTGGATATTGTTATAAGTAAATTGTAAATAGTTATCCTCAGACTTGAGATACCAGATAAGTGTCACAAATGTAGTGCATTTCTGTGGGGCAACTTAACGCTATACGTAACTGGTAGTCATAAGGGTTGTTTCCAGAAGTGTTGCAAAGTTTGTGGGTTAGTCTCGTAGTCAAGATAGAATTTGTTCCTTCAAATTTATTTGGAGTTTAATATTGTTGGGCCCCTCGTAGGGTTGACAAGATGTTTGTGCGGCCGCACCCAAAATCTCCCCTGAATATGTTCAGAAGATTTGGTAATCTTGGTCAGTCACTTAAAACGAGAAACATAATAGTTGAATAAAGAATGACTTAATTCCATATCTTTATTTAACATGGTATTAGAAACAAAAGGATAATAATAATGAGAAATCAATAAAATGTTTTCCAGGAGCCTTGCTCGAGTTGTAATAGAGGCATCGAAGCGTTGCTAGACGCTTAACCGATGTGATCACTCTATTAAGATATATCCAAGTGGGAGCTGTTAGTTTTATGGATATAAATTAGTAGTCGTGAGTTAGGATCGAACTCGAGACCACGGGGATTGCACGCTTTACGTATGAGAATTAAAGTTAATAATTAAATGTAAATGTTATATTTATTTATTAATTACACGAAATAATATAACGGACGTTAAGTTAATTAAGTGTAATGGACTAACGATCGTTAAATGTTAATTGGAAGGACTAGATTGCAAAATAGAGATTGGGAAGGTTCCGGAATCCCTTTGGGATAACCAACCGATCGGCCAAAGGGGATTCCCAACCCAACCCAAACTCAACTTGTTCACCAAGTTATGTTGAGTATATATACAAGGCTTAGGGTCTTGGTTTTGCATCTATTGTACTCATAAGCTAAAAACCTAAATTGTTTGTGTGTTTTTTTGCTTGAATCGATCGTACACCTCCCAAGGGTGCCGACACACTTGTTTTCCAAAACCAAATTGTTTCGTGTGATTAAAACTAGCATTACTTTAATTTGATTTAGTACGTGTGTACAAGAAAGTGGTACTAACATACTTTTGTTAGTTTCTTAGATTGAATTACAAAATCGGTAAGGGGTATTTCTTATAATGCTATAAACCCTAATTAGGGTTCATCACTTGCTAGTTTTGTGGATTTGATTCTTGTTCGGCTAGAATCAATAAAGGTACGCATACTTTATGTTTTGTTAATTAATTATTCATTAATCGTTCCTATACGCTTCCGCATATTTTCTTTGATGTATATGTGTTTTATATTTGATTGTCATATTATATAATTCCAACAAAACATAAGTTACCCGAATCTTGGAACCTAAAAGTAGTAGCGAGGATGAGCTTAGCAGCAAAAAGGATGAACATGTGATTGAAAAACGAAACAAAAAAATCAAAAAGAAAACTTGAAAGTCGCACATGAAATTAGTAAGCTCAAAAGCGAAACAAATAATCGAAAAGAAAGCCTTAAAGTCGCACATGATATTGGTACATTCAAAAGCGAAACAAGGAAATCGAAAAATAATCGAAACGAACCGTTTTAATAAAAAAAACTGAAAAGCCGAAACCAAAAAGCTGAAGCCAAACGGTTTGTATTTCTTAAAAACTGAAGTTTTCGATTCGGGGTTTTGTTTTAGTCAAAAACCACCTCAAACCGCCGCATACTCACCCTTACTTTAAATGAACATTCTCCTTCATCACATGAACCCCTGCATCCTCCCACACCTTATTATTATTATTATTATTATTATTATTATTATTATTAACATCTTATCAAGTATTACAATGTATTACGAAATATTACAAATTTTTTGAATATTTTTTTCTTCTTTCATTCTCCTCCCTTCATCCCTCCAACCTTAGAGCATCTGCAATGCTCAAGTCTTTAAAGGCTTTTTACTATTTCATCAAGCTTTTGGAAAAGGTTTTAACCATTGGAGTAAAAGCTTTTCAAAAAGCTTTTTGGCAATAACTTGATAAACTTCAAGCTTTTGCAAAAAACTTTTCCCTCTCTATCATTCTTATTATATTATACTTGTTTTATCATGTTAAAGCTTCACAAAGACTTTTTACCATTACAGTTACAACTTCTAAATGACTTTTCAATAGGGAAGATATAATTACAAAGTGAGTAATTAATAGCAAAAAGTCTATCAAAGCTTTAAGCATTGTAAATGCTCTTATGCAATTATAACTCCTTACTCATTTCATACACTTGCAAAAAAGTTATCATTTTTCACCAACTTATTCTTTCTACCTATTAATCTTTTTCCCATAAATTATTTTTGTTACAAAAAAATTAACGATATTCTCGAAACAAATCGAGTTTTAGTTATAAGGAAAAAAACTTGTATTATGCAAGATAAAAGAAGTTCTGACATTTAAAAAATATATAATAATGAATGTGTAATATAGATGAGTCAAGTTAAAAATAAAAGATGTAAATTTCCCCGAGTATTATAGCATATCAATACAATCACAATATCAATATTTGTTGCAGTCTCTTTGTCTCATTTTAAGCCTAAAATATGCCTATCATGGTAAAACATTTATTCACTCAACATATTGCATACTCAACTAACCACACAAGTACACAACGGAAACTCTATTAATTTTCAGAGCAATTCCACAAATTCTCATATTAAATAACTTTGGTGCTAAGAGCAAGCTGTTGTGGTTTTCCTAAACAAAGTATTTCTTCGAAACGTATGTTTTCTCTGCTACATGGGTTTTAAGAGCAAGTTATATCAACATTTCTACATAGAACCAACATGTCTAAAATGTGCCCCATTGAATACGCTTAACCTAAACATGACCACATTTTAGTCACTTAATGTAGACACTAGACAGTATCACCTTGCTGATTGCAACTTTTTCCTTCTTTCCAACTGTTTGTCCAGTGAACAATTTGATGTGATCCAATCCATATAGCAAACTCAAAAAGTTGATGATTGGAAATTTTACATCCGATTCCTTAATCTTAAAACTATATTAAATAATACATGAACTTTAGTGTCAGAACAAATTATCAAACAACTTGTGTTATTGTAATCCCATAGTCTAAAGCTTTGATTATGTGGGTTATGGTAGGTTTTATTGTGTTTAAATAAATAAAGATTTCCAAAGCGGTCAAGTCGAATACCGAGTTAAGTATCTAATTACGTCACAATTTCAAAGTTTAAGCAAAAGTAACAATGCATTAGTAATGTCTTACATAGTTTGTTACTTTTTAGTTTCTAGTAACTAAACGGGTGAAAATTTTATGTCATATTTTTTGTACAATAGGAGATCACGCGTAGATTATATTATTTTTTCCCACCCAAGTGTGTTCTTAATGCTTAAATACACCAACATACAAATGGATTTGTTTTATGAAAGTAGATTAGAAATATTTTCTGATTGATTAAAACCGCTATTAAACATTTTACTTATTAATTTTTTTACGAGGAATTCAAATACCATGCATGGAAAAACATATATAAACCTTTTGACTTTGTAAATAAAACGAATCATAGTTTACTCTTTAAATTTAGATAAAAGATTAGGGACAAAAGTTTATCTACATACCAAGGGACCAATCCTCACCTTTCATTCATTTTGATCTAATGGCTTAGATTAAACCTGATTTTTATACTGCAGGGGTATTTTAGTCAATATAAAAAGCATTTTTTACATTTGTTTCAATTAAACGCTCTTTTAATTTCACACACACAAAGTGTGTGTTTCCCTCTTTTCTCTCGTTTTTTCGTCTTCTTCATCACGTAACCCTAATTCTTTTTCAATTAAACGATTCTTTTATGGATTCGATTCCAAATTCTTCAGTTTCTTCTAATCGTTCTTCTTCTTCTAAAGAGATTGGTGCTACTGAGCTTTCTACAACTGAATTTGCACCTGAAAACGTCGTTGTTTCTATAATTGAATCTGCAACTGAAGATATTGTTGTTAGTGATGATGTTTCTGCTAAGTATACGGAGGAGATTGTAGCTTATGAACACGGTGATGAATCTGCAGCTATTAAGAGTAAGATGTGTTTAAATTTTGTTTTTCATTGTGTTTTCTGTTTGAATAACAGTTTTAAGCTATGAATAAGCTATTTAGTTAGGTTTATATTGAATTAAGTTGTTTTAATCTAGGTTTAGATTGAATTAAGCAGTTTTAGTTTAGGTTTAGATTGAATTAAGCAGTTTTAAGTTAGTTTCAAGTTGTGAATAAGCTATTAGTTAGCTTTAGATTAAACTAAGCTGTTAGTTTAGTGTTACGTGATGAAGAAGATGGATAAGGTGTTAATCATTTTAAGCTCTGATTAAGCGATTAGTTACGTTTAGATTCAAATTAAGCTGTTAATTAGTTTTTGTTGAATTAAGTAGTTTAAGCTTTTGAATAAGCTATTAGTTATATTTTGATAAGCACTTTTTATTTTTCATCACATTTGATATCATATGTGATATCACATATGATATATCACATGTGATATCACATTTGATATCACATGTGATATATATCTGTTACATACAGCACATGTGTTATATCATATGTGCTCATAAGAACGTGTTTGTTATTTCATTTTTACTTGATCACTGTTTTATTTGTGCTTTTTGTTTTTTTTAAGAACTGAATGCTTTGAAAACTCCTGAATCATTTTCTACTCACTCTAATTTTGATACTCCTGGTGGAACGGTTTATTATATTCCTAAAGTTCCTGTGGACGTTTTACTAGCTAAGGGCAATGTTTTTAATTCAGTTGATGAGTGCATTAGTGCGTATATGAAATATGCTTCAAAAGCAGGGTTTGTGGTTAGGAAATCATGTCAGAAAAGGTTGATGAGCGGTATTGTTAAGCAAAAGTATCTAGTGTGTAATAGGGAAGGCTGTCCTAAGGGAATTCATGTAGACACACTAGATTTAGAGAATAGCGACAAGCAGAAGAGAAGTTCAAACCTGCATATCACAGGTTGCAAAGCACGTGTTATGTTTGAGTTGATTCCTGGTTCTAGAAAGTATAAGTTGACTGTTTTTGATAGTATACATAACCATGAGCTTGAACGTAAAGAATATAAGCATTTGTCAAAGACCGAAAGGCAGTTAACATATGTTGAGCAGTTGTTTATTGTTAAAGTTGCGAGCGTGAATATAGGTGCAACGAGAGCTCATCACTTGTTGACTGGTCTGAAGGGATCGTATTTGCTTGTTCATGGTACAGCTGTTGACTTTAAGAACTTTTTTAGGAGTGTGAATTGTTATATAGGCGATAGTGATGCGCAGATGCTTATAGCTAAAATGGAAAATAGAAAGAAGCATGTTCCAGATTTTTCGTTTGATTACTTGGTTGAGAATGCTGAGCTTTCTGCAATTTTCTGGGCTGATGAAGTTTCCAAGTACAATTACAAAGAGTTTTGTGACGTTGTCTCTTTTGATGCTACGTACAGGACAAATAAGTAAGTGTTTGAGTGATATATATCATATTTTATTGTATTACTTGTATTTTGTCTTCGTATTTGTTTTTTTTAACTATTTTTGTTTTTGTTTTTGAGGTACAAAATGATGTTTGTTCCTTTTACAGCAATTGATAATCATAGGAAGTGTGTTACGGTTGCTGCAGGCTTGCTGAAGAATGAAACTGCAAACTCTTATATTTGGTTGCTCAAAGCATTTATAAAAGCTTTTGGTAAAGCTCCTAGTATCGTTGTCACTGATCAGGACGGGGCTATGAGAAAGGCGATGGAACAAGAATTTTCTGGATCGAAACACAGATTGTGTATGTGGCATATTACACAAAAGCTTCCTGGAAAGGTATATTATGTGCTTTCTTGTATTTTCTTTTTTTATATCATATGTGATACTTTATGTGCTTTATTGTATTTTATTTGCTTTCTTGTAGTTTCTAATGATTTATCATATGTGATATTTCATACTTTTTTCATTTGGTAAATCATTTGTTAAATCATATGTGATATTTGTTTGTAGATATGCTCAAAAATTTATGATCACACTGACTTTAAAAGGAAATTCAATCAAATTGTGTGGAATATGTATATTGGTCCTGATGAGTTTGATTATCAATGGGGGAAGTTATTAGATGAGTTTAATTTGCATAATCATAAGTGGTTAACAAAGATGTTTCGCATACGTTCATGTTGGATTCCTGCTTTTTTTGTGGACTCCCCTTTGTGTGGTTTGATGAGGACAACTTCTAGGTCTGAGAGTGAGAATTCCTTTTTCTCTCATTTTACTAATTCCGGTTCGACTCTCATGAATTTTATGAATTATTTTGAGACGGCAATGGAAAAACATAGGCATATACAAGAGAGGTTAGATCATAAGTCGATTGATTCTGTTCCTATACTTAGAACCTATCTTAAGATTGAACGTCATGCTTCAAAGGTTTATACTCGTCCCCTTTTCGAAATGGTTCAAGCCGAATTATTTGCAGGGACATGGTTTTGCCAAATAGATACCAAAAGTTTGGCTGAAGGATCTGAAGTGTCTGTTATTAAAGAGAAAAAGTTTGTTGATGAATTAATGGAGAAGAAGAAAGCTAAGAAAAAAGAGAAATTTAAGAAAAAAGGTGATGATAATGATAAAAATAAAGATAGAGAGGAGCCGATTAACTTGTTTCACAAAGAAGATGGACTGTATAAGGTTTGTTAGTTTCTTAACCAGTTTTTTTGATGGTCTTTTAAAGCTTTTTTTAGTGTTAATTTTTATACTTTTATAATTTTGATAGATCATATGTGATATATCAAATGATGTATCACATATGATATATCATATATGATTTTTGACTATATATTGTTTTTTTTTGCATGGAGGTTTTGCGAAACATAGAAGATGGATCAGTTGTTTGTTCTTGTCAGCTATTTGTTAGAGTTGGAATATTGTGTAGAAACATTTTTTGTGTCATTAAGAATGCGAATGTTGAAATGATTCCAAATCAATACATCTTGAGGCGTTGGACAAAGAACTTGATACCTGCTGGTTTGAGGAACAAAAGGATGTTGGGAATTATAGATTTGATGATTACAAAACCACGAGCAAGAATGAAGAAAGAAGAAACAATGAGGGACTAATATGTAATAGTTAGCTTTTCTAGTAAGCTAGGGTTTGTAACCTCCCTCTATTATATAAAGAGGGATGGCGGCTAGGGTTACTAACTCATCCTTTCATTTCACTTCATAGAAGACATCTCCTAATGAGAGTCTAGCAAACGCATAGAGCGTCTTGTAGTAGTAGTAGTAGTATTAGTTTCTTTATGTTTTAATAAAGAAAACCTTATTAGTGATGTTGATTGTGTCGTTATTATTCCACTGTGCATTCAATCAATCAATATTGCTTATACCCTAGTTGAGTCCGGATCTAGGATTTAACAATTGGTATCAGAGCGGGTGGCTCTCGATCTTGAGTTTACAAGGTTTTTCAAAGATAAGATACAAAAATTCGAAGCTGTTAATAATCTTCGTATTGTTTCTACTGGGCTGTTTTGAAACAGCGATAACTTTTTCTTGAACCGTTGGATCGAGCTACAATTTTTTCTGGTGCATCTCTAGATAATAATCTAAAGTGTGACCGGAGGGATTGTCTATTAGAACTCTCAATCAAAAGTTATAAGCCGTCAAAGTCTGCTGCAGAAACTGAAAAAGTTTCGTAAGGCTACTACAACACTGTTTTGAAACAGTCATAACTTTTTTCGTTAACCGTTGGATCGGCAAAAATTTTGGACTGGAAGTTCTTGGTATATCAAGGAAGGTTTCCACCGGAGGGATCGTTGATCTGAGCCTCTGTCAGAAAGTTATAAGAGCTAGAAAACTGCTGCAGACACTCTTTGAAAGAGACATCTTTCGAAAGATCTTGATTTAAAAGTGGTAGCAGTTGTGTAAAAGAGACGGCAGACTAAAGGAGGTTTAGTTGGTGAGAATCTGATGAACAAAAAGCAAGTTTGAAGAAGGTCGTATCCATCTTTGAGGGTTTATACCCTAATTGGTTTTTTAGAGGCAGTTTCGAAGATAAGCAGATTCGACAATTTTATTAGTGAAGATCAAACGAATTAATTGCTTGTTTTCTTGATTGGAGTCACGCACGCATCATTGGATAAAAATTAAGGTACGGTTTTCTTTGTCTTGTCACATGGCTACAGATTAATGAGTAGGATTCGGTGTTATGCGATATATGATAGTTACAATAGTCTCGCATATTGATTGGTCCCTCAAAACCAGGGTCCCATAGCCTTAATTTGGTCTCATATGATTGTTGATATTGGGGTCACCGTTCATATCCATTGGTCAAAATTTCATTGATATTCAAGTGAGGACTTTTGTTGCTGCTGAAATAACGTGGGGTATATCAAATTTGATTATTCGCATGTACTAATCACGTGGGTTCACACATGGGTATGTAAGTGGTTTTGACGTGGGTTTGAAACACAATTAATGCGTTTTGTGATTTCGTGGTTTCTGTTGTACTCGTGGGTCCTTCATTTTGTTTATTACTTCGTTTATATTGGGATTATCACGTGGAGTTACTTTACTCTATTTGTTCCCACGTTCACATTATTGCTGCTGAGCACTTTTTGATTCCACTGAAGTATACGTGAGGATATTGTGTACATTGGACTATTCATTGTACTTGATCTCTCGCTTTAAATATTGGTTTGAATTAGGTGGGGATAGAGATTGATTGGCTGAAGTGGGTTCTTCGCTTTATTTCCTACTGATATATTTTTTGAGGTGTACTGATTGTTGGTTACTGCTAACATTCATTTTGGTTCTTGCTATCACATATCTTTACTGCTGTTATCACATAAAATGGCAGAATTTGATAATAATAGGGATGATGTTATGTTACCTTATTTGATGGATGATGAGTACGAGGTCTGGGCTAAGAAGATGAAACACTGGATCATGAATAATGATATGAATATCTGGGATGTGATTCGAAATGGCAACAGTTTGAAAAGGATTAGAAGTGATCGTGATGGAAACATCATTATTCTTCCTCCAACGACTGCAGATGAACAGATTGCTGTACAAAGAGAGTCAAAGGCCAGAAATATCTTGCTTAAATCTATTCCTGCTGATCATGTAGCAGATTTTCGCTATATGGATGATGCAAGTCTTATATGGAATGCTCTCAAAGCAAGGTATGAAGGAAAGGCAGAACTCAAGAAGATGAGCAAGGAAGTTGATGCTAAAGGTTATGCTGAAGAATTTGCCATTCCGCCAATTGCTCTCATGGGCATCTCTCAGGTACATACTTGTGTTTTTGGTTGTAAGGAGAGATATAATGAACTTAAGGAAGCCTATGATGAAATGAAACCTAAATATAATGCATGCTATGTTGACAATGAAGCTTATAAACATGCTTTAAAAACATTAGAAAGACAAAAAGTTTGGTTTCAAAAGAATCAAGTGGCTTATGATGAAAAGATTAGGGTGCTAGAAAGTGATCTAGAATTGGCTAGAATTGATTTAAAGCGCACTGAGAAAGAAAAAGCTACTGTAGTGTCTGAAAACAAAGTGCTAAAAGAGAAACTAGATGAGGAAATTGCTAGGCATAAGGAATGGTTATTGAATGGAAATAAGTTAGCTAGTCACATCTATGCTAGTCAAAATCCTAATACTCCTATAGGTTTAGGCTTTAAGAAGTATGTAGGAATAGAAGCTAGGGATGACACTCGTAAATCTACACTAGCAGGATTAGCTAATTTTGTTAAAGAAGGTGACTTACATGCTGTACGTGGACCTATTAGAGGTGAACACATGCCCATTGACCTGTCCATTCCAGTTGACTTTGATGGATCACACCATTTATATGGCAAAAAGTCAAGTGACTTGCCAGACCTTAGTGGCCAAACTAATGACTATGTCTCTTGCTCTAAAAGTGACAAGTCGTCAGACCTAAAGTCCACTATCTATGCCTCATGTGATTCAAGTGAAAAGTCTGACTCACCTAGTCACACACCCAAGACTACACCCAAGCCCAAAGTAGCTGATGATGAGCCCAAAACAAAGACAGTTACTTACTCTGTTAAACACAATTTTGCTTCTAGTTTTGTTCCTGATAAGTTTAAATGTAATAAACAAAGTTGTGTTAAGAATAAGCCTTTTAAGAAGAGATCTTGTTTTGTGTGTGGTAGTAAACTCCATCTTATTATAGACTGTGATTATCATGAGAAAAATATGGGTGTTTCCTCTGGCCATAAGACTTCTAGACCCACATGGACTAATGTTGCTAGTATTCCTCCATTTGTTCCCAAAGTTGCTCATGTGAAAGCAGGTAAATCAGTTCCTTCTGGTAAACCAAAGGTGTATGCATCTGTTTCTGCTGACAGGCTTGATAGGCCTTTTCCAGTTCCCTCTGGTGGAGGATATTCTTCACCAGTTACTACTGGATGGTGGAACAGTAAGGCTAGGCTTATGCCCTATAGACCTAAGAGTTCTTATTTTCAGTCATATACACCTTATGTATCTCATATGAATAAGGCACATGGTGGAGTTTGTGTGGCAACTGTTGTTAAGCCCTCAACATGTTATTCTTGGAAAACTCAAAGGAAAGGTTCATTCTGGGTACCCAAGAACAATAGTCTTTGTCAGGTGCATTGATTGAGGGGAGGCATAAGCCTAAGGGGAGGCTTATTGTTGTATTTTTGTTTTCTAACCATTTTTGCAGCTGTTGGATCCTCATACGCCTAAGGGGAGGCTTAGTGTTTCGGCTGACACTACAACTGTATTTGGTTTCTGCTGTTGCTTGATGGTATCTTTTACTTGTTTTGGTTATTTTTATTCCTTCTTAATTTTATATTAAAAAAAAAAAAAAAAAAAAAAAAAAAAAAAAAAAAACTCTAACCTGTGTGTGTTCAGTTTCTACTCTCTCTTGCTTGCAGGTTTTGGTGTTGGTTCATTACTACACCACTCATGGTTTTCATCTCACCATGTCTTTCTGACACAAGAGTGGGCTAGCCCACAAGATTATGGCTTGTGGTAAAGGCTGCGGAAATCCATAAATGGTAATCAACTCACCATGATGATGACGGCATTCCATCAAAGAGTTGGCTAGTCCTGAGCAAACGGCTCCAGGTAAAGACATGTCAAATCCGTTTATGGTTGCTGGTTTGCCAATAAATCAGATGGTTATCAGTGTACCATGGTTTTCGAACTTAAACATTTGGCTACTCCAGTAGTGATGGCTATTGGTAAAGAGACATCAAATCCATTATTTTCAATGATTCACCTCTCACAGGAGTTAACACACCTGGATGTGATGAGAATAGTTTGAAACTGATATGTATTGAGGTACATTATGTCATTTGTTGCTGCAAAGACCTGGCGTTTCAAAGTTTGGTCATCATAGAGATGAAATTGTTATTGGTTCTTTGCTACTAATGTTCGAGTAAAATCCTCAAGTTCTGAAGTGTTAAAGATTGTTGGGAAGGATTGTTGGGAAGTTTTGTCATTTGTTGCTACAATCCTCTAGTTCTGAAATTTTTAAAGATCTGGAAACTGGAACTTAACCTAGTCAAATTCCAGTTTAGGGGAGGATTGTTGGGAATTCTGTGAAACTGTGATTCTGCTGAAGTAGTGAAGTAAGGATTCTGCTGAAGCAGTATTAGTATCTACTGAAGGATTCTACTGAAGTTGTACGCATGAGTTTTATTATTTATATGTTAGCCCATATTTATTATTGTACTGCCCAAGGTTAGCATGGGCTTGTTTAGAGTTTTCCCATGTTTATTCTGTATGGGTAAAACAAATATTTAGTTGCATGCTTGCATGCTTAGACGTTTCCCAAGAAATGTTTTAGGGTTCCTTGTCTATAAAAGGAACATAGGTCTTATATATTAGGATAACTTTTTTTTCAGAAAAACATTCAAGAAAAACCTCTATAGAGAGGGTGTAAAGATCCATAGAGGATCATTAGTTTTAATTAGAAAAACCTTGTTGGTAACTTTGATTGTGTTCTTGTTATTCCGCTGTGCATGTTCAATCATTGTTATTATATACTCTAGTTGAGTCCGGATCTTGGATTTTACAAAGGAACATGTATGGTGAGAAGAATGAGATTGTTGAGAATTATGCAAACAAGGCTACTTCTATTGTTGATCACTGTGTGCATATCTTGAGTAAAGACGAGACAAGGTTAGATGCGTTTATTGAGAAGTTGAAGTTGCTAAAGTTAGATGTCGAAGTTGATTGCCTGAATCCTCCATCAAAGCACAAGCTTGATAATCTTGAAGAGCTTGTCGGAGTGCCAAAGCCTCATGTAGTTGCTGTTAAGAATCCGTATGGCTGTAAGCCGAAAGGACGTGAAAAGTCGCGTATAAAAGGAGGAAAAGAGCAAGCTATTGATGAGAGTTCAATTAATAGGGATTCATGTTCAATGTGCAGAGCTATAGATGGCCACAACAAGAGGACCTGTCTAAATAAGTATAGAGTAGAAGATGATTTGGTTCAATCTCAAGCTACATCATAAATCTTTTTACTGTTTTTGTTTTTTAGTATGTTTCTTTTTTAAGAATTCTGATTGAAGTACTTTGAATCTTCTTTGATTCTTTACAGATTTGTTTTATGAAATGGATTTTGATTTTTTTTTTTGTGTTAAGTGATTCATCTTTTCTTGTGTGGTTACTTTTATGAGAATTATCACATTTGATTTATCTTGTTTGTTTTTCCTGTTATATATCATATTTTATATACATACAAAATCACATTTGATTTTTTACTGTTATATTTTGTTTTCAATAAATCATATGTGATACTACCATTAGCACATTTTTTAATCAGATCTCACATCATATGTTTTCAAATTGTATTTTGTACATATCCAACTATCATATTTTTTATTTTTTATAGTTTTACTCTTTTTATCCAATGTGTTATAAAACGCGGAGTCGGTTAGCAACATCATTTTATCGAATATATCAGTTTTGTGTAGCAAAACTTATACAACAGCACATATAATCCAAAATCACATCTGCAGATGTGCCGCCATATTCATTAGATAACCATTTCAGATAGAAATGTAATACTAGTTACGATATTGTAGCATACGACATAACATTCTGACATTGTACCATCCGACATAACATATTGTTCTAACCATTATAAAAGGCATACGATATCCCAAATTTAACTAAGCATAAGTAAGTTTTTAACTGCATCACCAGTGTCATTCCACCTTTACCCCAAAAAGAGTGACTTTTTTCTTCCTATCTATTCGTCAACTCCTACCATCAATCAACTGTCTACTAGTAACTTTTACATTCAAATTGCACTGGCAACACGGGTTGCATCTTGTTCTTTCTTCTTCTTGTCTATCTGCTCCTTTATGTATCTTTGTTTCATTGCTTTGTCTGTATGCTCCCTTGCAAATGCATGTGCTTCCTCGCTGATTTGTTCTCTGTGACTGTTAATTTCATGTGTTAACATTTTGGTTGCATACTTCACTCTCAGCTTGATTATTGCCATTTCTTGGCCTTCTTCTTCAGTTGGAAAGTTCAACTCCCAGTTCTTTGTCGTTTCACCATTGTACATCTCCATCTGCATCATAACAAAAAACTCCGCAATCAATAACATTTTCTTTTGTTGCCCATTTGAGCTTCATGGCTGTTGTCTTGTTTTTGTTTATCTGCTTTGCTTTTGGATGGTTGAATGATTCCAAATACTGTGAAAACACTTTTTTCTACACAAACAAAAGATTCAATTTACTTACTAGTGTTTTATCATATCTGATATTTCAAACAAAAGATACAATTTACTTGCTAGTGTTTTATCATATATGATATTTTACTACCATATTTTAGTTTGTAATATTAAAGACAATTATATCATATATGATATTTTAATGTCATATTATAGTTTCTAATATTAAATGCAATTATGTTCTTTCCATGCCTAGTTTGAGTTACTTACCAAAACATCGCATTCTTTCTTGTATTTGGTATCATATGTCTGCCCAGAGTTGGAGTTGTCAATGATCACTGAAGTTCCTTTGGCTAGATTGAATACAACGACATAGAAGTGTTCATGAGCGATTACTGGGAAGAATGTCTGTACAAATTGAAAGAAAATTATATTCATTTTAATTCAAATAAAAGTCGAATCTCTTTCTTCATAATAAGTGAAATAAGTTGTTACCATTTCTACATGTTGCAATGACATGTCATTTGTGTTTTCTTGAAACTCGCTTGTCATGCTTTCAACGAAAGCTTTATATTGCTTAGCCTCATCTTTCTTTGGTAACTCTATCATTTTTCTTGTCTGTTGTCAAAAATCAACAATATCATATAATTGTTAACAAACAGATTAGTAATTAGTTTCTAAATTTGTATCTACTTACCAACATTCCTGTGTGAAAGTAATACTTCATCTTTTTTCTAGTATTGTTTAGCATTTCTTGGTAGTTCAAAAGAGAAGCAAAGCTGTCAATAACACTGGCTTCCACCTTCAATTTTGGTGCCAGTGTTTGCATGTTGTCCCTTATGATAGGTGCTCCCTTCACGCTTGGTTCAAAGACAAATTCACTACACAAAATATAAATCATATACATATTATTATCACAATATTATTATTTTTTGTATGATTTTAAATAAGAAATAGCAGACTTACACTGGATTTCCTTCCATTGAAAATAGCGCGTCCATTATCATCACTTCATCTGCTTATGGTGGTGTGTTGATTGCAGTTTTTCTGTTCATACATGGTGATATCAGAAAACGTGACGGTTTTTTGACTCTTTTTTCCAGGTGTTCTTCTTCTTGTTTTGATTCTGTTTCAGTCTCAACATCAGTGTCTCTCACCCTTTTTTCTGTCTTTTCTTCCCTTTTTTTGCTGTTTTTTCTGTTTCAACAACAGCTTCTGTTGCCATTGGGCTTATACCAAGACTGAAAGATGGTGGCGTCATTGATTTTCTTATCTTTCCTCTTGTCATTTTCTCATATGGTGGCGTCATTGATTTTCTTATTTTTCCTCTTGTCATTTTCTCTTTTGACCCATGAATCTCTTTTGGACCACTCATAGCTTGTGTCCCATCAATCTCTTTTGGATCACTCTTCTCTGTTGTCCCATGAAGCTTTTGATAATCTTGTTTTGCTTGACTCACGATATTATCAAAGTTTTCTGGATTCCAAAATTCATCTGGAGTTGCCACTCTCATCTTATAACCCTCTGTTTTCTCCACACTTGGAGTTCCTACTTCCTTTGCAACTTCAATATGTTTTTCCCTCTCACTCACCTTCACTACTGGAACTTCAGTTTGTTTTTCCTTCTCACTCACCTTCGCTACTGGAACTTCAGTTTGTTTTTCCTTCTCACTGAGCTTCACTACTGGAACTTATCTTCCTTTCTCCATTTTTGTTTCTTTCTCAGGTTGTTTTTGCATTTCAGTTGGAGCTGCTTCTTCTTTTCCAACTTCTTTTTCCTTCTCAGTTTTGTTTTCCATATCATCTTTCTGAGATTCATCTTTGTTCTCACCCTCCTTTTCAACTACATTCTCTCTTTCATTCTCCTGTTCACTTTCGCTCTCACTTTCATTCTCTTTTTCAACTACATTCTCTTCTTCATTTGTTTTTTCTTGTTCCTCATCCTCACTTTCGCTATCACTTTCATTCTCTTTTTCAACTACATTCTCTTCTTCATTTGTTTTTTCTTGTTCCTCATCCTCACTTTCGCTCTCACTTTCATTCTCTTTTTCAACTACATTCTCTTCTTCATTTGTTTTTTCTTGCTCCTCATCCTCACTGCTTTCATCGTTCTCACTATCAGTATCATCATCCTCTTCCTTCAAACTACTTTCCAAATCGAAATCGATCTTGTTGAACAATCTCTTGTATTTCTTGCACAAGTTCAACATCACCTTGTCTCCCCTGAACTTCTGCAATCCCTCTCTTATCGTCTCAACCAACTTTATCTTTTCTTTTGAAATTATTTCAAATTTCTCATTAATCTTTTCATAAAACTCCTGTAAAGGAAGTATTTCAGGTTAGTTTTTTAATGTATATGCAAAATCATATGTGATATTTTTTATTTTACAAAAACATGTAAAGTATCATATATGATTTTCAAAAATATCATATTTGATTTTTCAAACAAGTTCACATTTTATGTAATATCATATATGATATTTTTGCAAGCACAACTGAATGTTAGCCTGCTGAAGGCTTAGGCGCAGGCATAGCCTTCGGCTTTAGCCGAAGGCTTAGGCGCAGGTATAGCCTTCGGCTTTAGCCGAAGCCTATGCTTGCGCCTAAGCTTAAGGTTTTGTTTTCTGTTAACTCTTTTAAACATGCTTTTTTATAACAAGTAAAATATATCATAACATACTTTTTTATAACAACATTTTTATAAATGAATTCAATAAAATTACCTCTCTTTCCACTGGCTTTCTGGGAGGCAATGATTCATAGTATATGTCTGCTCCCTTGTACAAATTCAGGCCGGTTTGCTCCTCTTCAGGATCAAACTCTCCGTGATGCTCTAACATCCCCAAGCAATTGTCTTTCATTTCCATGTTTATTCTTTTCCTCATTGTTGGAGTGTTCCAACTTCTGAGGGCTGGGCGGTGACGCATAACTTGGAAGCTCGGGTAGTTTGTTATGTCCAAGTATAGCAGCTTTTTTATACACAAAAATACAATTAAAATTTTGTTATATAATTTTTTATGAGTGAATCATAGTTGATAAGTTTATATAAAATGAAAAATAACTTACACATAAGAATGTCAGAGGGCCATAATAGAAGTTGGTCCCCGACTTGACTTTGTCCCAGTTTAGCTTACTGGTCTGCAAACAATCCATTATGTAGCTGCACCAATCGATATCAGAGATCTCGTCATCTTCTTTCACGTGCCTGAGGATTGTTGTGGGTACTTTTCCTGCACTCTCCAAAGTGCCCATGGTGCTTGCAAACAAAGTTAAGAAATTCATCTTGAACATGAAATCTGCTTCAGTTGTGCTCGATATCTCGAAGGCTACAACAGGTGGTGTAATTCTTCCCAGATGAGCATATTGTTCTTCCCATTCTTTAACGAAATCGTCATCATCAAATCTTTCCTCCAGATTTTCCAGCTTCGTTGTCCCCATCGGCACACCTAGCATATCATTTATTTTTTGCCTTGATACCTTAATTGAACCTTTTTGTAATCTCAATTCCATGCTAGGTGGATGGAATTTATCGATTACATGGTACGCCAATGCAGCTGGAAGTTCAACTATTGGGAAGTTTATGAACCTCTCAAATCCTATCTCTTTCAAGCATTTCTTTCTCTCATTTGATAAATAGATCATCGCTTCATAGAGAGGTTTTGGTGATGACCTTGTTAAACATGTTGGGTAATTTTTTGTTTTTGTTTTCTCCTTTTTCACCTTAACCTGTTGAAGCTTCTTTTTATCTTCCTGATCTTCAACCTCCTTCTCAACAACTATTTCCTTCTTTCTCTTTTTGGTTTCTTTTACTACCAATTGTTGATCATTCTCTTCATCGAGTTCCTCTTCAGTCTCTTCCACTTCAGTCTCTTCTACCGTCTCAGCATCCTCATTATCACTTTTATCAGCATCTTTTTCCTCTTCAATTTTTCTAGAATCACCTCTTGTAAATCTTTTCGGAGTACTTTGCGTTTCTGATGCTTTTCTTTTCTGTAGACGTTTCATTTGTTTCTTTGCTAAAGTGTCTGTTTCTTCTTGATTTTTAGTTTGTTTCTTATCTGCTTCAATCTTCCTTTGCTTTTCTTGCTCTGCTCTTCTCTTCTTAGCGTTTCTCTGTATTTCATTCAACATTTGAACAACTGTTTTTGTTTTTTCTGCAAAAAAAAATTATATTATATCATTTGTGATTTAGTAATTAAAATATTCTCAGTACATAACGTTTTTCTTTAATAACATGATATGTACCTTTAGCAGGGCTTTTCACTTCACCAGTTGTTTTTAGTAGCGGCAATTTAGAGATTAGACTCCCTACATCATCATCTCCATCGTCATTTTCTTTATCACCTACATCATCAACAATGAACAATTATTTAATATCCTGACAGTTACTCAAAGGATTAGGTGCAGGCATATCTTTTTTGCAAAGTTAGAGGTTATGCATGTATATTAACAAAATTCTTTATAATATCATATTTGATATGTAACATAAATTTTTTTAGCTAC
Organism: Chrysanthemum seticuspe; assembly: GCA_019973895.1. Classification (NCBI taxonomy): domain Eukaryota; kingdom Viridiplantae; phylum Streptophyta; class Magnoliopsida; order Asterales; family Asteraceae; genus Chrysanthemum; species Chrysanthemum seticuspe. The sequence goes on along the minus strand of BPTQ01000002.1, from coordinate 192,600,240 downwards.
TGAATAATTGTTCATTTTTGTCAAAGTCTTAGCCACAGGCGAAGGCTATGCCTGTGGCTAAGCCTTTGCTGAAGCCTTTGCTTATCTGCACCCAAGTCAATTGACAAAGTTGAATACATCTTTATTATATCATATGTGATATTTAACATAAAATTTTTGGTAGCTACAAAATATGTTACAAACATGTATTTGTGTTCAGAAATATTGAAGGCTATGCCTGTGGCTAAGCAAATGTTAATGATTGAAAGTTTTTGCCGAAGGCTATGCCTGTATCTAAGCCAAATCCTTTGTTTCTAAGGAAATATTTAAGTTATCACATATTTAAAAGGCTATTTTAAAAGCAAATGTTTATTATATCATATTTGATATAGAATAAAAAAAACAGATTTAAAAGCTTATTTTAAGTTATCATATCACAAACCATTTTGTGCATCAGTCACAGCCTATTCCTTTGTTAAATGCTAAAGCATCTTATGCGGCTAAGCAAAAGGCTTAGCCGCATAAGATGCCTTTGGCGAAGCCAAAGGCATGTTCTGCAGCTAAGCCAAAGGTTTAGCCGCATAAGATGCTTTAGCATTTGACAAAGGCATCTTCTGCGGCTAATCCTTTTACTTAGCTGCAGCCAAAGCCAAAGGCACCTTCCGTGGTTGAGCCAAAGGCGTCAAAGGCATCTTATGCAGCTAATCCATTTACTGAGCTGCAACGAATGCTTTTGTTGAAGCCTCTTGCATTCGTCAAAGCTTCCGCGGTTGAGCCAAAGGTTTAGCCGCATAAGATGCCTTTGGCGAAGCCAAAGGCACCTTCCGCGGCTGAGCCAAAGTTTTAGCCGCATATGATGCCTTTGGCGAAGCCAAAGGCATCTTCTGTGGCTAATCCTTTTACATAGCTGCAGCGAATGCTTTTGTTGAAGATTTTTGCATTCGTCAAAGTCGAAGGCGTCTTATGTGGCTAAGCCGGAAGGCTTAGCAGCATAAGATGCCTTCGATAAATACTTCTAATCTCGCAAACCTAGCTCTAAACTGTTAAAACCTAACTCCTAATCATAACAAAAAATCTATAAACTGTTAAAACCTAACTTCCATTTGCCAATTTCTTCACAAATATGCATTTAAACAGTGTAAAATTTTGCTATCTTCATCATAATCGCTATAAACAGTTCAAAACATCATATAATCATAAATAACAGTTGTAGATATTGAAATAGTTGTTTAGAGTGTAAGATTATACCTGAAACCGGTTTTTTGGCCGGTTTTTTATTCTTTTTTTTGCTCGGAGTTCCTTTTTTTCTCAGTTCTTTTAGCGTGATAGTTTCAGTGTCGGTATCTTCCATCTTCTCCGGCGATGTTGATAGGTTTTGATGATTTACCGGTGTGTGTTTTTATCGGTGTAAAAGTGTGAGTAGTGTGTGTTTTTAGTGTGTGTTAGGTAGGTTCAATGAATGTGTGAAATGAGAGTTAGGGCGCGTTTTTGTGTTTGTTGTAATTTGACGATTATACCCCTCCGCTTTATTTTAGTGGATAGTGTTTTAATCTCAGCCATTGATTAAATTTGAATCAATGGTTGAGATGTGTCCCTTGGTATGTGAGGATTATTTGGTATGCAAAATAACCTCACTCTTAAATTTAAACTTTTAGTTTATTTATGCTTTAAATACTAAACTTCTTTCAGATGCTAAGTTTGTATGACCTTTTTTTTTTTTTTTTTTTTTTTTTACCTTGCCATGACCTCAGTAAAACACTTAACTAGTCGTTTCATTAATTTTTCTACCGCTAACTTTAAACAAATTTTATTTCGACCATTACGGTTGGGGTGCTTAAGGGGGTAAGGTAGGTTTAAGTCGTTAGACATGCAGTTAATAACCATGCTTACGGTGTGGGTACAATGTTGTATCAACCGTACAACCCGGCCAAGACATAATTGCATACCTCCAAACTATACAAAATAACAAATGCATTACACAATCGAAGAAAAAACTCCAGTGAACAAAATATAATACTCAAAGCACCAGAAATACATCAACGAAACCCACCTCAGAGAAAAGACCAGACATGAATGATGAATCAAAATCAGACACAAGCTATCTACTTTCATTAAATATGAGATTGGTCTGAATTAACTTGAGAACAGAGTTTTACACTGATAAGATTGCCACTCGTTATTATGTTACAAGCTTTTCTTTAACTTGTTTTCACCTACTCACTGCCTCACTCTTCTTAAATTCTACCCTACCTCATTCCTATCACAAGTCAAGACTTGGCAATCAATGCACAAATCTACCAATGTGTTCCTCAGCACAAAATCTGGGTACAATCTTTTATCTACTGTCAAGAGCTTAAACTTTAATCTCAGCTGTCTTTAATGCAATATATGTTACCTCAATATGGTGGACTTTGCTTCATCTCATCTTTTCCTATCCTTGTTTTTGAATGAACTCTTAAATTCATCTGAATCACACAACAACACATATATACATTACACACCTAAATTCATTAAATTCATTGTGCCTATAAAGCATACGTTTACACACATCAAACGTAGACCTAATTTAAGATGACGTATAATCTTACGGTGGTCACATACTCACATGGACTAACAATTTGGCCATTTTCTTTTCTTTTAAACACATCGATCCCTGAAAAGAGTTTGGAGGAAGGTGTTGGAACCGATCTGACCAAACCGGCACAAAAAAGTACCTTAATTCTAAGTTTGCGAACCAAATAAAGTTAACCATTTGGATTACCCTAAACACCGTAACTAGATTTTTATTTATTTATTTATTTTTTAAATGTACAGTTGACACAGGTGTAAACATCACATTCATGTCAAACCAATAACAAAAACTTATTCTCAAAAAGGTTCTAAACATAATGAAACAGTTTTTTGTAAGGAAACGAAATACTTGTGCAATTGTTATTAATTAAGTAGTCTTTAAGTCAAGAATACTCAATTAATGCGCTTTAGCCATTTTCGAGCATGTTTTCACTATTCATCCATTGATCAGCAAATTCTTGCATTGATAAAGAAATGATCAATTAAACTATGAATTTTTATTAAGACAAAGTCAAATTGCATAAAAATAATGAAGAAAGTGACCCGAAAATAAGTGTATCAGATTCTTAATGTTGTTCTGTAATTGTTGCGCTGTCTACATGGTGATGTCAATGGTGACGCCGGTTACGATCAAAGATTTCGAGGATGGCAACCGCGTCGAAGTTGACATTGTGTCCAAAATATAAAACATAGTTACACGTAAGCAGCTGATAATTTACACATTTGCTTCAAAAATGTGAACAAGCAGGTACATAAACATCACTGAAAGTGATTGCTAATACATATTGGCTTGAACAAACAAGAGGTTTGCTAGAACATCCGAGCGAAAGGTATGATGGCATGCCATTTTGCCAAATCAGCGTCACATCAGCATTTCATATTTCACATTCACACACCAAAAATATACCTTTTGCATTGGCTCATGCCGTTTTGCAGTTTTTGAGCCCTACCATATTTTTTTAATTTTTCAAACTAAAATTTCATTCATTCAAATAAAAACACAAATTAAAATACGAAAATAAATAAAATACGAAATGAAAAAACATTACTAAAATATGAAAATACGTCAAATTATCAATAAAGTAGTTTTCTTTGGTGTCATTGCCAAAAATGATCCATAAGATCTCATTGAAGATTTGCGTGTATTGTTTTATCACGCAATTCTTTGGCTTTCTTCCGTTGTACTTCGCATCTCACGAACGATTCTCGTTGTATATGTGGTTGCAGACTAATATACGACTCATTGAAATCACTTTTCGGCAATTTTTGATCTTTTAAAATCATTTTATGCAATATGATGCACATGTACGTGAGCCTTCATAACTTGTTCATAGTCCAAGCACACCAACTGTTGTATAATTCCCAACGTCTTTTGAGGACACCAAAGGCTCATTCAATGTATTTTTGTGCACCGTCCTGTCGCCTTTAAAGTGTCCATGTTTCTCGTCTCGTGCCACCATAAATGATTTGAAAAAAGTTGATGTTGGGTAAACCCCGTCCGCTAGATAATATCGTTTTCGTATGTAACTCCATTTACTCCAAAAGGAGCAATAGGGGCTTTGTCTTCAAGAATGTGGTCGAATAATGTAGAATTATATAGAATGTTAATATCATTATACCCAAAAAAAATGCATGCCAAATCCACAAATCATAAGAGGTAACATCTTCAAGCATTATAGTTTGATTTTTTTTGTCATCTCGGTGAAATTGACCGTGCAATGATTTCAGGTAGTTTTTCCACTCCTAATGCATACAATTAATGCTTCTTAGCATACCCAAAAACCCATGAACCCTCTCATGATATGCTTATATATTTTTAATGTCATTATAGTCGGATTTTCTTAAATACTCAAGCATTTATCATGAGTTTCAATATAAGTTTCAACCCTACCTTTTAGTATTTCTAAAAATAATTTACTGCTCATACGATAGCGGCGCCTAGAACAATACTTTGAATACTTTAGATGATCACCAAAATAGTCGTCCTACAAACGTTCTACAGCAATTTCACATTCACGATATATTAGCGTACGCGTAAATGAAGCTTGAGATTGAGTGTGCAACGATTGGTAATACTGATAAGCTTACATCATAAATAAAATAGCATTTTCATCATCGATGACGGAAAAGTTAACATATTCTTCATCGGAATTCATTTTTGGTTTAGAGAATGTGTATTGTGATAGATAGTAAGTATATAATTGTGTGTAAAATTGGTTATATATTTGAGTTTATATAGAGTGGTCAAAGGTAAGGCAAAAGCCACAATTGATTAATGTACTTTTCAATTTATATTAATATAACTAACATAATTTCAAAAGGTCGACTATAACTATTCTACCTTAAACTTTAACCAGTATAACTAATTACACCGTTATGATATTACAACGTTAGTCCCAATACATAAACAATTGCACCTTTGGTCCTCAATACATAACCCCACTTAGTCCCGATACTTAAAACAATTGCACCATTGGCACATAACCACCGCCTACCTCCGCCACCGCTATAACAACCCGTAATTTTTTAGATTTTTATAGTACTATCTATTACGTCATAAAATGCAAATCGGTTATTTTATGACAGTCGTTGATATTTAAAATTAAAAAATGAGTGGTCATCTCGTTTCTTTGAAAACACGACACCGCACACACGAAAATTCTTCGCTAATAAATATAAACTTATTAGTTTCCAACTTACGAATTTAAGCATACGCGAGCTTAAAACGTTGTTTTAGGAAGTTATCCCGCACATTGCAACACGCAGTAACACACATAACTGATGTTTTACATTGAGAAAAGTGTAAGGATTACTTGTTAACGCCTACTGATGATTTATGAACAATAACGATAGGTTATCTCGTGATTTAGGAAAAACGCGGCACCGCATGCATACCGACACCGAGTTAGTAACGGCAAACAATTATAATCTAATTTCTATTTAATAAAGATGCCATACTATTACGCTTACAAAAACGTTTCTAAAAATGTAACTTTTATATTTTACGTACACCGAGAAGGTACGTTTACACGAAGATTCGACAGAACACGGGGTATAGTTTATACTGTATTGTAAAATAAAACAAAAGAAAAAATAATCCTAAACCTACATATTCGATCCATCTATATCATCCATTTGTCTCTATCTCTCTCTTTTTTCGACTCACTCAAAAACAGAAACATAAAAGTGGATGTTTTCTTCCACTTTCTGATGGTCAACCATCTCTCCATCACCATCAACCCCTTTCAAATAGAAGCCTACCACCACTAGCCATCACAAGATGCTGTGGGATGTGGTTGTGGAAAAGGATGTGTGCCGAAAATGAACATCATCTACGAAATAGATCAATAAGAGCATGGAGCCTCCATTCCTCATCCACCTCTATAAATAGAGGTTCAATTTTCACATGCTTTCTCACTTGCACATAGATTTCACAAAAAAATTAGGTTTTGTAAAGATAGGGCTTTTCCAAATTGATTTGGTTTTCGGTTAATTCGGGTTATAATCTAACCGATTTAAGTATAAATTTGTTCTTTGTAATCGACTTTCGGTTCAAGAGTATTCGAGCCATTTTTGTTCTCGAATCGTTTCTTTTTTTCTTTTCCATTCGACAACACCACCATGATTTTAAGGATTTTGATTGTTTTACTTTATGTATATTCCTTCACGTTGATGCAATTTTTACTGTCTAGGTTTTAATATTTATAAGTTCTCGTTATACCTATGGTCTACCCTAATGCACTAACGGGCAGTGTACCCGGTCGTGTGTAGTGTAGTATTCGGTAAAACCGAGGTCGTCCCAAGAGCTATGTGTGCGGATTTAAACTAAGTCTAGGTTTCACAGATTTTAATAGCTTTTAAGGTGGAAATGATTAACTACTAAAACAGGAAAATAAGAAAGCAAATAGAGGCGAGGGTTGTTATCAATAGGGGAGAAGTGTGCTAACATAGTTATTCATCCTATCAAGCTAAGTTCATGTTTAATTACTTCCAATTACTTCAAGTGGGGTGAAAGTCGATAGGACAGCATTTGGTCAGTTCGTCCTAACCTATCAACAAAGGGTTCCACTGGAGATGTCAGGTGACCCGTCGAAAGTCCAGTTGTTCTTAGTCCCCTAAGCCAAGTCATTAAGTACCGCTACATGCAAGATTTGTAATAATGAGTGCCCGGGCGATGGCATCTTAAACACTCATCCCTGGCTTCTTAAGTTCATCCAAACGGTAGGTGATCAGTTGGTTAAATCGTACAAGTGAAGAAGGGTCGTCAGTTGGTCATATCTTACCCTTCCCACTCAGTCTACCTACTTAGGGTCAGTTGGTCATATCTCCTAAGTAACTAGCCACTACCGCCATTAAAAACTACCAAAACAAGGGTAGCTACCAACAAACTATGCATGCATACGCTAGAAATAATTATACGGAAGCAATGTAAACACAAAAAAAGCAATTAAGGAATCATAACTAGGCTAGCACCAGAGGTTCTTAGCCGCTCATATTAACTAAAACAATCGATTCAATGTTTAACATTACGAAATACATGAATTGAAAGCAAAGAAAATATAAAATGCTAATGCTTATCGTAGGGGAGTGATTTCTCCCTTGGAGATGGCTCCGTATGCTCCCTAAGATATGCCTTCAACCTTCTACTCACGTTCCCTGATGTTGTGTGTGAAATGGGATAATTAGAAATGCTGGAAATCGAGTGGTATTTATAGGCCAGATCTGGTTACGGCGTAACTTAAGTTGAGAGTTACGCCGTAACACCATTATCTTCGTAATTTGCACTAAAAATGTTGGTTACGGCGTAACATCTGGAAGGAGTTACGCAGTATCTTCAATAAATCCATGTTTAGTTGAGACAATAGTTACGGCGTAACTTGCAGCGGCGCGGAACCTCATCTGACCTAGTTAGTTACGTCGTAATCTTTGGAGGGAGTTACGCCGTAATCTTCAGTTGAGTTGGTTTTCTGAGCACGCTTCTGTTACGGCGTAATGTGAGAGGAGATTTACGCCGTAACATCTTCAAAATGAGCATACTATCATATATCTTCAATAAACTCTCCAAATCCGCGTCTCTTTAGCTCCAATGCTCGTAATTTACCTGAAAATGAAATATAGAGGAAAACAAGCATAAATCCATATAAATGATATAAAATACGAGCATTATCGGGGGAAATTGACACTTAATATTCAGGACTATTTGATGTTATCACATGTACACTTACTACATATGAAACACATGCACCCCACCAACAACTATCATAGAAACAAGCGAAGAAAATGTGCAGAAAAAGATAGTTGAAGAAACAATAGCCAAAACAATCAAAAGACCATTGTTTCCAGATCAACAAGCAGATCCAAAGAGGCAAAAAGATTAGCAAACAAAATTTATATTACACAACCATAAATTTTATTGAATAGAATATCTTACAAACACCCGACATATCCGTAGACAAACATTATAGCAACCCCCACACTGAAAGTAAACACACATACATGACCACAGATCTAGCCACAAACATAAGTTACACATACACAAACGACAACATATTTATTAAACAAGCACACGATACACGACATTGCAATACATAACTTATAGAGGCAACATGCCTTTAAGCCTCTGAATAAACAAATTCTTCTCACGAGAACTTAGCTCCAGTTCATCCGCCATTATCCGCATTTTCAAAATCTTTTGATCATCTTTGGCTTGAACTTCCCTCAGATACTGTGCCGTTTTCTGGGGCACAGTCTCCCCACAGTTTCTAACTCCTGAATGAAGCTAGCCCTTTCACGAACCACATTTACCAGTCTCCCACAAAGAGCATTTATCTGCTATAACATTTAAATATCTTCAATTGCAGCTTCAAGACAATACAAAATCATCATCTCTGTCCAGTTATTCGAATTAGCATTAACTCAAAGCTCATCACATTTAGGAAGCCTTGACATTGTGTTTCATTGCTTCTTTCTCACAAGTTAAGCAATGAGTTGTGAAAATCAACCTACTATTGAAGTATCTTAAATAAAATTAAAAAAAAAAAAAGATAAGCAAATCACATGCTTATCCTTTACACACATCAAAACAAAATATAAAAATAGTCTAATTCATAAAAAAAGTGAAAAAAAAAAAGAAACATACACAAACCATGATTTAAAGTTGAATGAAACCAACGGTTCACTGACATACAAAACAAAATAGGCACAACTGTTTTCTGAATCCACTTTGGATTCATATTGAAATTATTTTGCTTGTTCCTGCACCAATTGGCACTTTATTAGATTCTTGCAATTATGGAGTCTACCTTTTGCCTTATTAACATTATATAGACATTGAAAGTAGACACAAGTAGTGCATTTACATTATTACTTTTGGTATGCCTAATTAGCATTCTATTAATGACTGATACAATTATTTTTCCAATTTTACAGCAACAACAACAACTACATCAACAAAGAAACTAAAAACCAAAGACATTGAAAAGCAAATGCATATCTGAACCTGAAGCCAGCATCCAAGACCTGAACTAGCTTTTGTTATCAACTATGTCCAATGTAAATATTTAAATGGTTAATTACCATTCTCAAACGACAATATGTTTTGTAAAATATTTATGCTCCAACTGCACGAATATGTGTCAAAACATATGTCCATGCCAGCTACAATCCTGTATTACTAGACTGGAAAAATGCAGGTTACAACACTCCATCTTTTATAAAACATTTATTTCACAGCTGCACAAATAACTTCTATGTGAAACAAATATCTTATGATGCTACAGTTTCTTGTAGATATCACATTATTACAACTACCATCTCCTAACCTTCTTTCAATTATTCAACCTCTAAAATTAGTTGTAACATAACTTGAGCACTTTAATGCTCAAGTTGCAATAACATATTTTGCACCAAATTCCATTTCTCTGTACAAAACAAAGATTCAGGGTCCGTTTAGTTGGGTGTATGGATATGGGTCTATAAATTTGAAAGTCATTAATATTGTTTGGTTGGTTATAGGGCCCACCACAATGGAATGTGGATACCCAAATGTAAAGGTTTTCTCATATATTATGTGTGTGAGTGATTTCTTCATACCATCCATTATCATTTCACTCTATACCAACACCCATATCCATTGTGGTTCATAGCGACAAACCAAACGCACCCTCAAATACTTCTTTAGTTAAAAAACTTGCAGCGAAGCGCGGGCTTAGAACCTTGTTGACTACATTAATTGCTACATGTTACTCTACCTTTTACACACCAAAATGCGTTTGTGTTGTATGGGCTTAAAAAATCACAACCTAAATTTTCTATCATAAAGCTTCACGATACATATCTCCACATAAACTCGCTTGTTATTTTTCAATTGGCATAAAGGAACTCACATGGATTGCAATCCACACCATCCAATCTTCACAGATCCAACGGTTCTACATACTCCTAAAGAAACACATTTCACCCCAAACCTACCATTAAAAGACACTCAGACCAACTCAAAAAAACCTCTCGTTCAACTCTCATCTTCTTCATAAAAAAAAAAAAAAAAAAAAAAAAAAAAAAAACCCCTCTTATCTTCTTCTCAAAATTAATCTATCTCACACATATTACCATAGAACAACTGTAGAACCACCACATCAATATGTTAGCATCAAGTGTCTATCACACAACAAATGTTGTCTCTGTTGTCTCTCGACTGAATATTTTCAAACACAAATCTTTGCGAAACTCACATCCAGGGACGGAGTCAGGAATTTGGGTTGAGGGGGGCCGTAAACACTTTTTCCAATAACATACAATTCACAAATTTGGTTACTGAGGGTTCAACCCGACCGATTTTAAACGCATATACAAGGGTCGGTCTGGAGTTCTTTGATGCCTTGGACGAGACGTAAAAAAATGCCTCTACTAAACGATGTAAACAAACAACTCGTGTTTACTTACAATACTCACATAGTCGGATATAAACTTAAGAAGTAGATTGTCCGCACAACCCGAAGACTTCAAAGAAAGCAAGAGCAATGGTGGCCGTTCGTGGTTAACAATTTTAGTGATTATGAGGCGATACTTTTCATGTTAAATATACATAGCACTGTCGAAGCATTTACATAATCTTTTCTTTCAAATGCATAATTTAGTTATAAAAACCGGACATAATTTAGACATTGTAAAAGTTATATTACATTTTAAAATTGGAAAAGAGAATAGAACTATCCAATAAAATATCACAATGACTCAAACTACCTAGTTATACCAATCAAGTTTTTCTTAAGTAACTCACTATCTTCGTATGTATATTGGGCTTCGTATGTATATTAAACTGTGATGGGCTTCGTATGTATATTGGGCCTGCAAGAAATCTAGTTTACAAGTAAAATAGGTCTACTATACTGCTACATTTTTGTTACGCCGTTTTTTTCTCTCTTCCGGTCTTCCTCCTTCTCTGTTTCTGCTGCTTCATCATCATCATTCATCCTCATCTCCATGTATTTTTTTCCCTTCTTTTTTCTTTGAGTCTTTCTACGGGGCATTGGCAGGGGCTAGATTAAAGACTTATATAAAGTGTGGCCAGGAAACCAAGCTACATGCTAGGCTACTTGGGCCGGTTGGGGGTGGCCGAGCACCCTCCAGCCCCCCCACTGGCTCCGCCACCCCACATTCTCAAACCCGTTTATATTTTTGCTTTTATTTTACGATACACAAGCAACAAACAAATCTATCATTAATGAAATAGGTGGTCTCGGAATTAGAAGGTGAATTTGATTCCTTACTATTTGTTCTCATAATAGTTCATTGTTTTGCACAAATCTTAATAAGTTTATAGTTCTGTATTACTTTTTGGTTAAATATGTTGATATAGTCGAATTTTTGGATATGTTACTACTTACTACATTATAAACAATAAGCTGATAAGCTCGACACTTTGGCACATCGGAGCTTATTAACATGGGTTTATGGCTTGTTTTCCCCATAAGCGCTAATGTGAAAAGCTCCGAAGTTCGCAGTGACGAGGTTATTGGCTTTTTCAAATATTAATAAGCTTATAGTCCTGTATCCGTTTTAGCTTAATGACGGTGATATATGTGAATTGTTTGATGTTACTTCTTCATTGGTATAATTGTTTGATGTTTGGATTAACTTATTAAACTCGATAGATGTTTTATGTGAACCACTTGTTTAAAAATTTATGGAGTTCATGAGATTTTATTTTTGTGTTAAATTTACTTTGTGTTGGGGAACTAATGCTTTCTCTATTTGCTTGCTGGACATCCCATATGAATGAGGTGGTTGAGGTGACCTCGGAGAACTAATGCTTTCACTTTCAATAAATTTGTTGCCATTTTCATATTTGTTGGTGTCATTGGCAACGAACAATTTTTTCGGGATTTCATAAAGCTTCCAATTTGAAGGTCGGCACCCCTAGCCAAAATATATCTTCTATGGATAAATTGGCGCAATCATAGGACATACTCTTTGACAATGAATACACTGATAAAATCCTTAACCCATACGGGCCGTAATCAGTGATGACAAAAATAGGCAATTTGAGCTTCATTTTCATCTTTCTTCCAAATAGGCAATGATTTTTGTGTGACCAATACGTATTTGAGCTTCATTTTTGTCATCACTTATGAGTTATGACAAACATGATAACTTGTAGCGTTTTCGGTAGGTGTTTGTTTTGCCGGGTATTGTTTTAAGGTGTGGTGGTTATTTATTTACTTTTAGGTCTTGATTGTTGGTGGTTTTTAGGTGTTCTTGTGGGAAGTTGTATGTTGTATTGGTTTTTAGGTTTTTTACTTTTATGTCTTGATTTCCGCAGAAATGATGCTGCTGTGTATAGTCTTTGTATATAGTGTTTGTTTCGCTAGGTATTGTTTAAAGGTGTAGTGGTTTTTTATTTACTTTTAGGTCTTGATTCTTGGCGGTTTTTAGGTGTTCTTCTTGTGGGAAGTTGTATGTTGTATTGGTTTTTAGGTTTTTTACTTTTATGTCTTGATTTCCGCAAAAAATGACGTTGTGGTATATAGTGTTTATTTCGCCGGGTATTGTTTAAAGGTGTAGTGGTTTTTTATTTACTTTTAGGTCTTGATTCTTGGCGGTTTTTAGGTGTTCTTCTTGTGGGAAGTTGTATGTTGTATTGGTTTTTAGGTTTTTTACTTTTAGGTCTTCATTTCCGCATTTTGAACTCATTTTCATAAATGATGCTGCTGTATATAGTCTTTGTGTGACCTTTTCAGTTTAAAAGTGTTTGTTTTAGGCTATGTTTGGCGCAGAGCTTTTTGGGGCGATGAGCGGTGAGCAGTGAGCTTTTTTATTTTTAGTGTTCGTTTGGCAAAGGAGCGGTGAGCCTTGCTATTTTTTAGGAAAGCTCATTTTTCCAATGCTTCTTTAGGAAGCTGTGAGCGGTGAGCAGTGAGCTGTGGCTACAGCTCACAGCTACTTTCGCCAAACATAGCCTTAGGTAGGTGTTTTGGTGTTTTAGGTAGGTGTTTGTTTTGCCAGATATTGTTTAAAGGTGTAGTTTTTTTTTTCTCTCACTTTTAGGTCTTAGATTGTTGGCGGTTTTTAGGTGTTCTATGTTGTATTGGTTTTTAGGTTTTTTTTTTTTTTTTTTTTTTTTTTTTTTTTTTTTTTTCTTTCTTTTAGGTCTTGATTTCCGCATTTGAACTCATGTTCATAAGTGATGCTGCTGTATATAGTCTTTGTGTGACCTTTTCAGTTTAAAGGTGTTTGTTTCGCCGGGTATTGTTTAAAGGCGTAGTTTTTTTTTTTTTTTTTTTTTTTTTTTTTTTTTCTAGGTCTTGTTGTGGCGGTTTTTAGGTTTCGTTCTTGTGGAAGTTGTATGTTGTATTCTTTTTTAGTTTTCTTTTTACTTTTAGGCCTTGATTTCTGCTTTTTGAACTCTTTTCATAATTATGCTGCTGTATATAGTCTTTGTGTGACATTTTCAAAAATGATGCTGCTGTATATGGCCACTTTTACATTATCTTTTATACTCTTTTTTTTTTCTTCTTTAGGCAACCTTCTGCAAAGGCTGATAACACAGGCGTCTTGTTTTATCCTGCCTTGGTCTTGAGATATTGCATGCAGTCCAAGACTTTGTTATTGGGATAATACTAGTTTGCTGGGCTGTGAGGCAGATGTGGGCCTTTAGCGGGTTTTCATTAAGTGGATAATGATCTACAGCTTTTGAAATTCTTAGAACTTGGTGTTGTCCTCTTGCAGTGATAATAATATAAAGGGAACTTTTTTCAACCAAAAGAATGAACTACCATCAACCGTATCCATATTTGGCGAAATAGCCTTCCTACCTATCCCATTTTTATGCAATCTATTTCATCCCATCATCTTGAAATACTATATTACCTACAACTACTACCCTTTCTTAAGCTACCACATGTAAGGAATACCTAGTTGCCCCTAACATAGCACAAATGTCATGTAAAACAAGATCACACTCTTCCTATTTATGTACAAACGAACGTTTGTATAAAAGATAGCTCTTTTTGTTATGTTGATGCTCCTTGTTACAGCTCTTCAAATAACCCTAAGCACACAGTGTGTAACCGTAGTTTGATGCCTACTTCCAATCACACTAAACTTCCTTTGAAACACCTCATCTTTTAACAAGTTACGCTTAAGCCCGGGAATGTAAACTTGATTACGTTTAGCGCTTGATGGCACATATATGGAAAGACCATCACCATTGGCGTCCCTTCTACATAGTGAAATTTGGTTAGTTCCGCGATCTCATTTATTAGGGTCTTTCGGGGAAGTGATTGAACTTGAAGGCAGTTTGATGGTAGAGAAATGTCATTGGACGTTGGTTCGGATTTTGTGGTAATGGCTAAGTTGGTTCGGTTTTAAGTTTAATTTCCTATATAGTTAAAATTATGTTTCATATTTGTTCACGGTGGCCGTGAATTCAACATACATGGCTTCAAGTTCGAGGACAGTGACCGAGTAGGTGTTGACATTACTTGCCTTCAAGAGCAAGACCAAAAGAATGACCAACAAGCCAACTAGGGCAAGAATAATTGTTGTGATTTATTTATAGTATATTTTGGCTGTTATCAGCAAGATTAGTGTTTAGTAGTATGGTAGGTTACTTCGCTCGACGGGATTGAGTAAGATTGATTATTGTTGTTGTTGTAAGATGGGTTGGTAATGAAGCAGTTAATGTAAAAGTCTATTTTACATGTGAATTGTTACTTATTCTAAATATCAGTGTTTCTTCTAATTCCATTGCAAACAAAAGCCATAACTCTTGACTTTTATGGTTTGATTGACTCTGTACTATAATATGTTTGGCATGAAAGGTAAGTAATAAAAAAGGTGGAATGCTTGTGGTCTAACCTTGACAGGAAAACGAAGTGGTAAAGTGTACCTGCTCAAACAATGATACTTGGATTGGATGACTACTTGTCTTGATGATATTGGTATAGTAGTAGACTTGTCTTGATTATGTTTTATTTGTTCCACTCAACCCTTAATGTCCTTGGCATTTCTGCTTTGATGTTGTATATGTTGTTTGGATGTACCAGAAGAAAATGTAATTGAACAAGCTTTGAAAACTATACTTGGTTGTTAGCTCTAACAACGTACATAATTAGATGTTTCTTGCATATAGTTAAAACAGAACATACGAATTTAATAGGGTGTTTGGATGTGCATTTTGAAAGTGATTAATAACAATTGATAAAAGCATGCTTAATTCCATCATTTGTGGGATTCTTGGATCCCAAGAAAAGTGAATATTTGTGTGTGGAGGGCGTCCATTAACCGGTTGCCTACCGGACTCAATCTGGTTTCGAGAGAGATTAATATTGCCTCGTCTACTTGCCCTTTTTGTGAAGTGGGGGAAGAATAAGTGGGTCATTGCCTCATTTCGTGTCCATGTGTTTCTCTTATTTGGCATAAATTGTGGGTCTGGTGGAACCTTGACCTCCCGATGTTGTTTCCTCCCTTTTCTATGTTCCTTATCAACCTGTCTATTTCTAAGATTCTTCATGAGGTGTTTTATCGTGTGCTATGGGCAATTTAGAAATGGAGAAATAAGGTGGTAAATGCTCTTGTTGCTTCCATGTTAGAAGTTAAAAACGAATATATTTTTTCCTTTATCCAAAGGATATTGAAACTTTGGATTGCAGCAAGATGCAAAAAATCATCATTGGATTGGAGCAGATGGATTTCTAAAGTTCTTTTCTGATGCTAACTTTGTATGACCATTTTTTTTTCAACTTTAAACGTTAAAACACTAAAATTAGTCTTTTCTTTAATTTTTCTAGCGCTAAACTTTAAACAACCTTTATTTCTGATTTGGTTGGGGTGCTTAGGAGTAAGGCAGGTATAAGTTGTTATACAATTAGTAAACCATGCTCACAGTGCGGGTACAATTGTGTACCAACTATACCCAACCAAAGACATAATTGCAGATCTCCAAGCTATACAAAATAACAAATGCATTACACAATTGAAGAAAAAACTCCAGTAAACAAAATATAATACTCAAAGCACCACAAATACATCAACAAAACCCACCTCAGAGAAAAGACCAGACATGAATATGATGAATCAAAATCACACATAAGCTATCTACTTTCATTAACAAGCTTCTCTTTAACTTGTTTTCACCTACTTACTGCTCCATACTTCAATTCACTCTTCTTAAATTTTACCCTACCTCATTCCTATCACAAGTCACCCCTATATAAGCATAGCCAATTAGACTTGGTAATCAATGCACAAATCTGCCAATGTGTTCCCTCAGCACAAAATCTGGGTACAATCTTTTATCTACTGTCAAGAGCTTAAACTTTAATCTCGGCTGTCTTTAATGAAATATATGTTACCTCAATATGGTGGACTTTGCTTCATCTCATGCATCTTTCCCTATCCTTGTTTTTGTATACTCTTAAATTCATCTGAATTCACACAACAACACATACATTACACACCTAAATTCATTAAATTCATTGTGCCTATAAAGCATACGTTTACACACATCAGACGTAGATCAACTTCTCCACCCTCTTTCTCATTTCTGTGTAAACTTAGTTTGAACAGCCCCATGGCGTTTGATTTTGTCAGGCAACACTTTTATTTGGTGGCTAATGATGTTTTCCAAAGCTTTAAAAGAAGGGAAATTTATCAAAATAGACTGGTCGCCCTAAGGCTTGTCACTTTTTATACCAGAAATAACTTTAATTCGAAAATAGACCGAGCGACTTGTACAATGGGACACTTGTCGAATTTATAAGCCGAACACTTAGCATGTACCGGGACACTTGTCGAATTCATAAGCGGACACTTAGCATGTTGTACAGGTCGCCCGGTCGCTTGGTCTATTTTCGAATTAAAATTATTTCTAGTCTAAAAAGTGACAAGTTTGGTAGATTTCTCTTAAAAGAATCTAAACACATAACATCAACTTATTACGTATGTGGCTCTACACTTATTGACCCACACTTACAACACCAAGA
The DNA here is from genome assembly GCA_019973895.1 of Chrysanthemum seticuspe. Taxonomy (NCBI): domain Eukaryota; kingdom Viridiplantae; phylum Streptophyta; class Magnoliopsida; order Asterales; family Asteraceae; genus Chrysanthemum; species Chrysanthemum seticuspe. The sequence goes on along the minus strand of BPTQ01000002.1, from coordinate 192,583,207 downwards.
CCCTTAAACTTACAACAACTATGGACCAAATATGGACATAAAGATAGTGAACTACCTTATTTCCTAAGGGATTCACTGCACTCTTTTGAGTAATAACTCATTTAAGGGCAAAATTCCTAAATAATTTGGTAAACTTAATCAGCTACAACACCTTGATCTATACACCACCATTTGCACTAATTTATTTCCAAACACAAGTTACCCGAATCTTGGAACCAATATGCTTAAGTGGTGGACTGGTGGTCCCTTCATAATCTTGGGTTTGTTAATATTTCGACCAATAGGTTAACCGTAAACGTTTAGTCTTCCTTCTTGGTTTAGTTTATTAGGAAATGTATGGAATGTAATCGGTGCCATTGATGTTATGGTGATCTTTTTGGTCATAGTTGCCCTTGCTCGTTTAATTTTTTCGTAAAAGGGAACATCAAAGAGAGACTGTCAAGCTAGAACACATGGTACCAAAAGTTATCCAGGATAGTTTCGCAATTACAGTAGTTGTATACTTGTATGTTCTTCCATTGCAGCGAAAAGGGCAAGTTTTGACTTTTTTGGTTAAACCAACTAAAAATTGCTTTGCATTTTTCAAAAAAGAACCTCACAAGTCCATTGTTGGCATAAAACCAGACTTCACTTGGGAAAAAAAAGGGCAACATCCATAACAGGCATTGTATCATGTCTCTTTTTGGAGTATTAAAGTTTGACCTCAAAAGTCAAAATTTTGAGGAATAGAGTAAGCATTCATCCATTCAATCGTATATGTCTCAAACTGTACAAAAAATTACAATGACTAAAAAGGAGACAAATGAGAAAGTTTTTTACGTACAATATGCCGAAATTTGTTTTCGTCATATTCCATAAAAAAATCACATATGGGCTCCATCAATTCAAGTAAGTTTTACTTGTTGTTTTCAATGATATCTGTAGACTGTTCTCAAAATCAGATTCTGAAATGGCCAGATTGGTTAACAGTTCTCATGGGAATAGCCAAGAATTAGAACAGCTTGAGGTGTTTTTTTTCTCTATACTTTCTGACTTTCTCCTTAATACATGATCTATGGGTCAACTATCTGTGCTGACTTGGATTGTATTATCATGTAGGCGAAGGGAGAGAAACCAAGGTAATGACCTTCATGGTTAACGTTTCCAATTTAGAGGAGGTAAATTGGGCAGACCGTCCAGGTTGGGTAACGGGTCAAACGGGTAATTTTGGTACTAGTAAAAACACATTTTTAACATATTCCAAAAGGAAATGCTTATTGATTATCAATATGATTAGCAAAAACAAATTTTATAAAATTAATCAATTCTTTTTTAGTGAAGTGATTTGGGTGGTAGTATGCATTAAATACACTTTGGGGCAACTTTCAACCCCTTTGACCTTGTTCCTTTTGTTGACATCCTTCTTTTTAGTCCACTAGAAAACATCAACCGAGTCTGACGAATTCATAAGAAAACCCGTCGATCTTTCCACCTTAAGTTTCTTTACTTAGATATGTTTACAGTAGTGTACGCATTATGGAGTCGAATCTTGCAAGAATATGGAGATGTTGGCTGGTGGTAGGCAACAAAAAAATGTTTTATTGTGTTAAATACTGAATATGTGTGATTTTGTGTTTGATATTTTTAAGCTACTTATTGACTTCCGCATGCTTGCAAGCAGAAGATAAACAACCTAAACAATTTTAGGAGGTTAAACTATATGACTAATCTGCTTGGTTGTTGACTTCTACTATTGGAAGGTTATGAATTCATTGATTTGCATTCATCTAAAAACCGTATATATTGATTACATGAGATGATTTTAGAGACTATGCATGGGCTAGGCCTAATATAATACAAATGGGCCATAATACAAAACAATAACTAGAACTACACTATAGAAATCATACTAATATGGAAACTTTGAGTTGAATATGGAACCTCACTCTTTACCAAGAACAATATGTATACTCGGAAACAGCTAATTTCAAGGTTACCAAATATGCCGTTTGAAACCGCCTAACATTTGCATAAAACTCTTTTATGGTATATAAAGATTAAAGAGACATGGTTACTGGTTAGTCACCAAAACCCCATAATGGTTAATACTAAACCCATCACACAATTATATATCACTCAAAAAACATATATACCTCAAAAAATACTTGCACATAATCACAAAATAACCAAAATTTAGTTCGGTCTTAAAAGTGACCAAACCATCTCCAAAACTGGAGCACCACACATGAATTTACTTGGGTGTGTAAGGGTTGTAAACAAATCATGGTGGCATCATCTCAGCCAACAGCGCGTTTTGGTGGTCCTCGTTACGCACAGTCATAAATGCATGTTGAAAATGTGGGATTTAAATATGTTTTCCGTAGTTTATGGTCAAAATCAACAGCTTCGTGTTATTGTTTTTCTTTAACTTCTTTCTTTAATTGTTTAAAGATTAGTCTAATGAAATTGATTCTGATCACATCCTTTATCTTGTTATTACAGCATTAATCTCTATTAGCAATTTTTTTATTAGTCTCACTTTTTAGTTTAAATAGCATTTTGTTCAAATCTTACTTTTCCACGCACATCAAACGTAGAGTTGCTTCTTCACTTTCTCTGGCTGCCTTTTTTCCCTCTCTTTCTCATATCGGTGCGGTTAGTTTGACTTTTGTGGTCAAACCTACTAAACTTTCTAAGAAGCAGTTCACAACTCCATTTATGGTATGAAACAACACTTCACTTGATGAAAAAAGGGCTAGATCCATAACAGCCATTGTACCATGTCTATTTTTGAAGTATTACAATTTGACCTCAGAAGTTGAAATGTGACTATTTTGAGGAATAGAGTAAGCGTCCATCCGTACCATCGTAAATGTCTCAAAGTCTACAAAGTTTTCTTTTATGACTGGTATGCAAGAAGGTCCAAAATCATGCTAATGACCTTCATAGTTAACGTTTCTAAATTGGGCAGACCATCCAGGTTGGGCAACGGGTAATATTGGTACTAGTTAAAACACATTTTTTACATTCTCCAAAAGGAAATACTTATAGATTATTAATATGTTAAACACGTTTTACCAGAATGTCCATTTTATCATTCTAGTTGACATTTTCATTTCTACCTTTGTCCACCACTGCCGAATAGCTCTCTATCGAAGCTATACACTGAGAGACAATATTACAAGAAATATACTGAAAATACACATCATACAAGATTTCAAGTCCTAAGAAACTTATAGATGAGAAACTGAGTGTTGCTTGTGGGAATGTTTTTAGTTACTGCTCCCAACTTAAACATTCTGATGCAAATCAGATTTGTCCTTTGTGCGTGTGAGATCTGACCCAATCGAGTGAAGTGCACCAAATGTGGATGTTTCCCATCGAATCCACCATTAGTCCCTGCTCAAGTTGTCCAATAAGTTAGGTCATGACTTTCGGGTATGGGATATAAGTTCATACTATGCACGCGTGTTTGGTTTTCTGAATTGTTGGATTTGTCAAGTGTTTTGCCTTCATCCACCTGATCAAATTTATAACCAAAATATAAGCAGAATAGCCCTTAAAAACCGCAAATACAACATATGAAAGACAGAAAGAGTTTTACTTTAGTACCAGTGCATCGATGTCTAAGACTTTTTTTATTTCAGCAAGTTTCTTCTTGGTTAGATCAGAATGAACCATACGCTTTCCTATCAATTTTTACCGCATTAATGGAAATATTTCATCTAGTTACTCAATAATCAGCACTGAAACATTTACCTAGTCTACGGTTGTTTGTGGCTTCGATATAACCTTCTTCGATCATTTTATGTGAGCAGTAGTTTTTTTCTTTTTTTTTTCAATTTGGTCGTTTTGGTCCGAACCCGAATGGCCAATAATTAAAGTTGCCAGTTTTGACATGAACTGAGTAGATCAAAGTTTTAAGTGTCATTCCGTTTTGAACCAAACCCATTTGACCCGAATATTAAAATATCCCATTGTGACCCGTGCCTGTTTGGACCCGAACCTGCCGGTTTTGCCACCTCTACTATAAGAGCACTCCCATCCATAACACCGTAACACCAATAACACCGTCCACGTCAGCGCCACATCAGCTTTAACATTTAACATTAACATCCCCAAAAAACACTCACAACCATAACATCCCAATAACACCATAACACCAATAATATTTCATATTTTCAATTTCAACCCCTAAACTAAAACAAACACTTCATTTATTAAACTAAAACAAACATTTCATTAAAACTAAAAACATATTACAATACGAGATTAAAAAAAAAAAAAAAAAAATGCAATTAAAAAAAAACATAGCAAATACTTATTCATCGTCGTTGCTCTCTTGTTGTTGTCCATGTCGTTCAAGATTCTTCTGCCAAACATGCTCCATAAGGTCCTGTTGGAGTTGGGTATGCGTTTGTCGGTCGTGTATTTCTTTTGCCTTACGACTGTGACTATCACATCTTTCGACCCATCTTCGTTGTCTCAAATTTCTTGACGGATCCACCCACAGTTCGTTATAGTCACGTAATTCAAATTTTTGATCTTTTACAATCATGTTATGCATAATAATGCAACAATACATGATTCTACGTATCGTGGCAATTTCATATTGACGTGCCGGTTGTTGTAGTATACCCCAACGACCTTGAAGAACACCAAAAGCACGTTCAATATCCTTTCGGGCACTTTCTTGTCTCCTTTTAAAGTACGTATGTTTTTCATCAGTTGTTGCCGTGAAGGATTTGACGAAAGTTGCCCAATGTGGATAAATTTCATCAGCCAAGTAATACCCCTGTTCATACCTAGTTCCGTTGACCATATAAGGTGCTCTTGGGGCATTATCAGCAAGAAGGTCGTCGAATAACGGAGAGTTATCTAAAACATTAATATCGTTATTTGCCCCCGCCATCCCAAAAAATGCATGCCAGATCCATAAATCTTAAGAAGCAACAGCTTCAAGCATAATTGTTGGGTATTTTTTATCACCCCTAGCAAAATGCCCTTGCCAAGCCACTGGACAATTTTTCCATTCCCAGTGCATGCAGTCAATGCTACCAAGCATTCCCGGAAAACCATGTTTTTCTTCATGTTGTTGATAAATTTTTTGGATGTCGGCCCCTGTTGGTTTTCTTAAATACTCCGGCATAAACAAATCAATAATACATTTGTTAAAATTATCAAGACATAATTGTGAAGTACTCGCACCCATTTGCAAGTATTCATCAAATGCATCGGGTGAGGTGTCGTACGCCAATTGGCGTATGGCAGACGTACACTTCATTAGAGCACTTATACTCATTCGACCACAAGCATCAGGTGTTTGCTTAAAGTAATTAAAATGATCTGGAATATTATCGGAAGTATAAGATTCAATACCTTCAACTATTTGCAGGAATAGTTTCCGGCTCATACGAAATCTTCTACGACAATTCCGGTTTGAATACTTACAACCTTGTACGAAATAATCGTTGAGCAGACGTTCCTCTGCAAGCTCACGTTCACGATATATATGGGTACGAGGACGAGTTGGATTTTGAGATTCAATACTTTCTTCTTGTTCCAACTGAAGGTGATACTCGTACGCGGACGTCATAAATTGGAAGTCTGCTAGGTCTTCTGTGTCTGACCAAGACAGAGGAATATCACCAGCTTGATTTGGATCCATTGTGAACGAATTTGATTTTTTGAATTATGAAAGTGTGAGAGGAAGTATATAAAGTGTGAGAGGAAGTGTGAAAAAAATAGAGTTTTAGTTGGGTATTTATAGTGGTAAAATAATGTTTTTGAATTTTTTTTTTTTTTTTTTTAAAAAAAACTAGCCGTTAGGGGGTTTTATGTAAATTTTTTTAAAAACTTAACGTTACAGGGACTACTTTTGTAACATTTTCAATTTTTTTTTTTTTTTTTTTTTTTTTTTTTTTTCTTGCCCTTAACGGGCGTTAAGGAGGCAACGCTCCCCCTCTAACGCCGTTATTGAGCTTGCCTTCCATCGGATAACGCCTACAACGGCGTTAACGCCTCCCTTAACGGGCGTTAAAGCCTTCAACGATGGGAGTGCTCTAACCCATTGATTATTGCGTTTTAGTTACCATTCATGTAACAAATCTGTAAATTTCACGTTATCTATGAATTCTTTGTCACGAAGAGAGTCAAGTCATACTATGGTGTTTGGACATTAGCAATGTGATAAATAATACTCCGTAGTTTCTGCTACTGGGTACTATGTTCGGCATGAAAGAAACGGGCTATTCCGAGAAAAAAAAAATCAGTTACAACAGGAATCAAAAAGATAATATGTGAGAACGTTAGACTGAACGTCAAAGTTAAGAATACAGTTGATGTAATCAAAGTTTCTGAAGTATGGAGCACAAAGATGACAATGCTAGGATACCCTCTGTCAGAAAACAAAGGATCTTATCTATAACAACTGTAAATTTATTAATCTATAGAGGTAGTAAAATGAGCAGGTTGGTTCAGGTAACGGGTCAAAGCAAGTAATTGTTAAGTGATTAATCCACAAAACAACCCACAACTAGAGAATCCTTGCAAGACACATGGCTCTCTACACTTTGTTAAGTGAGCCACTGTTGCGTTTTGGCTCACATGGTATGTTGTGCCAACATGGTTCATGTAATCTTGATCCACAACCTGGTGAGCCACTTGCGCCCAGGTTGATGTATATATTAATCTGAACCAGGTTGAGCCCTTTGATGGTCATTCTGTTTTTGACTTTTATTTTCTGCGCATTTTTTTTATGGCATTCGAGGTCTTTTGGCACATAGAATGAATGGTCTTGCGACCATTTTGGTTTTGATTCTCTTTGCTCACAAACCATGTAGAAGTTTCTCAATTTCACAATTGCACATTTTCTTTTAGGCATGTTTGGTATGGGGAACTGAAATAAATCCGCCAAATTGAACCAAGATAAAAGAAATGGGCTATAGAGGTGGTACTGATTGATCCGATTTTGCTGTTTGGAACATATTTGACTTGAATTCTTATGTAAAATGAAATCAACTTTAATTACGAATTAGGGATGTCTTATCAAAGCATATTGCTCTATGGCTTGAAAAAGCTTATTGCATCCGCAAAGACAATTAATGTCACTGAAGTTTCTTAAACATGGAACACAAAGATGAAAACACTTGGAAAAGCTAAACTTAAAGTATTGCCAATTAACTTGAAAAAGGGTAAACAAGTAATTGTTGTTAGATAATCAATTTTACAATAGATTTTAACATAGTTACAAGTAAGCTAAAAATTTACATATTTGCTTCAAAATTGATGAACAAACAAGTTTATCTATATATCCATTCCCTTGCTTCTAATCAACAGCATTTCTCACATAATAGAACACACCCTACCTCAATAGGTGGCTTTCTTGAGCAAATCTATGATGTTGAACTACTTGAAACAACCTACAAGGTCACCTCAACCACCCAACTCATATGAGACGTATTACAAGCCTCGAGAACTATGGTTTACAAGCATCCCTCTCAACGATGGTACCGCATTTTTTTCCATTAGTCATGATCATGCTCAAGTTCTTGTCAAAACCTTTAACAAGGCAATCTTCAAAGTTGTGGAAGACAGAAATCCACAACCACAACAAGATGATTGTGGTTAAAACACCCAAACCTAACTATAAAGGATTTTGAGAGCTTCCAAAAGTTTTTTCTACTTTTTGAACTAGTCCATCAACATATAGTGCAAAAGAAATTAAAAAAACATGGTAAAGCCGGTCATCTAACGTTCAAGTTATTGTGAAAGACCTTTTAATTCCAGGACCACCTATTTCAATAAGGATAAATAAGTTTGTTGCTTGTATATCATAAAATAAAAGCAAAAATATAAACGGGTTTGAGAATGTACAGTTTGAGTTTCGCATTGATTTGTGTTTGGAAATGTTCAGTCGAGAGACGACATTGGTTGTGTGATCAATACTTGATGCTAACATATTTATGTGGTGGTTTTACAGTTGTTCTATGTTGGTTGGTGACTATGGTAGCATGATGTGTATGTGAGAGAGAGATTAATTTTTAGAAGAAGATGAGAGTTGAACGAGTGGTTTATTTGAGTTGGTCTGAGTGTCTGCTTTTAATGGTGAGGTTTTGAGGAGTAGCTGTGGATGATTTAATGGTAGGTTCGGGGGAGAATCAAGAATGGGCGGGAATATGTGAAAATAATTGGGGGGTGGTGAAATGTGTTTTTTTTAGTGTGTTGAACCGTTGGATCTGTGGAGATTGGATGGTGTGGATTGCAATCCGTGTGAGTTCCTTTACACCAATTGAAAGGTAACACAATTACACAAACGTATTTTGGTGTAAAAAGGTAACATTTCGCGATTAATGTGGTCAATAATACTACTGAAATAAATATAACATCGAGGAAGATTCATATTATCCAATTTCACATGAAATGAACTGTCATGCACGATAATTTCGATAATACTACTAAATAAACAGAATCCTAGTTTGATATACGCAAAACAAAGAAATATTACGAGAAAAAATAATAAGGATTCAACCATCTATTTCAATCATAGGCGGGCTTAGGTTAATGTTTTTTTGTCTAGTGTAAAAAATTTCGTTAAAAATTATGACTTTGAAAAAAATGAACTTGGTTTCGAAATTTTGTATCACATAAATATATGTCTTGTTTAGTTGGTTCACTAAAATGTCAAAAGGAAATACACGTCTTATTAATTTGCTTGCTAGTTTTAATGAAATTGTGCATTTTAGTGCATTTATATTTTCTTTATACTCGTAAAAAGATATTGGGCACCGGGCGACTTAAAGTCTTGGGTCCGCCCCTGATTTCAACAATGAAGATAGGTTTGTTGTTCGTGTATTGTAAAATAAAAGCAAAATATGAACGGTTTTGACCATGTGTGGTGTGATTTTCGCATTGATTTATAGTTAAGAAACAACATTGGTTGTGTGATCACACCTGCTACTAGCGTATTAATGGGTTGGCTCTAAGGTGGCTAGTGATTATAATGTGTGTCAGTGTGTGCGAGGTTAACTTAAGAGGGAGAAAATTATACTGAGAAGCAAGATTTGTTTCCCTTGAAATATGCATGGGGAGAACGTTATTGGTTAGCGATTTTAGGTAGCTTCAAAGACGATCATAGGAAGATTTAGATTGTTAACGTATATGCTCTGCAAGATGAAAGAAACATAATTATGTTGGTGAACGAAGTAATGGAAGTGACATCCAGTTGGAATGGCCCCTTATGCATCATGGGGATTTCAAGTATTTTTGGCTCTTAAGGAATGAATGAGGTTTGTTGTGAACACGTGGCATGATATTTTTGGCTCTTTTTTATACATGAGATGTTCTATGCACGTATTAATGAGATGTTCGTAGCATTACTTTTAAGCCAACGAGGTAGTGACAACTCATGAGCTAGCTAGTTGCTAAGTAGCCACCAATATGATTTTTCTTTGACGTGCACTCATAAACAATATGAGTAATAAAAGGATGCCAGTATATCATGAACAAATATAAGATTGGACAACTCATCTTTAAATGGGAACTGATTTAACCAAGGTTGTCAGGATCGCGATCCTGCTCGTAGGATGATACGATCTTACGATCCCACACACAAATGGCTTAGGTGAAAAGTACGAATAAGCGGCGCGAACAATTGCTCACCTTGAACCTTTCCCAGATCTAAATAGAGTTTGGTCTATGGTTACTACCAAAGAGATGCGTTTGAAGTCCAAAACTCACGTGTTATCCACCAATGCTACTTTATCTCCGGTTACATAAATGCAAATTCTCAGTATTCTAGCATATCAATACAATCACAATATCAATATTTGTTGCAGTCTCTTTGTCTCATTTAAATCCTAAAACATGCGTATCACAGCTCCATCCTAGTAAAACATTTATTCACTAAGAGCACCCCGGTGTGGGCTCTTCATAGCTCGCCGTGAGCCTAGTTGGCGCCTCGCCGTGGCTCGCCACCATACCGCCACCCCTCGCCGTAGCTCTTCGTTGAGTGGTTCATCGCGGTGACGACGAGGTGAAATTTCTGACAAGCAACGGATATAAATTGAATTCTAAAATTTATATCCGTTGTAAAACGGATACTATACTCTTAAAAAAAAAAAAAAAAAAAAAAAAAAAAAAAAAAAAAAAAAAAAAAACTCACGACACCTATAAATAAAATATCATATCTATCATTTTTGTCATCTTCATCTCCTCCATCTTCATCAACTCTCTATCCCCTTATTCAAAAAAAAAATCTCACAATGTCTCAAAACCCAAATGACGGAGGGTATTTCACAAACTTACTAAATTCAAACCCACCACAATACGGGGGTTCTTCAAACCCGTCTACCCCCTCCTCGCAAAATTCCAACCAGTCTCCACAATAAATTTTTCTTAACCAACAATATGCGTTTGAACAAGGATTCGCAAGTTACCCCGCCCGATTTCAATCACCAAAGTTTTTTAACCCGTCACAACCTCCACAGTTTTTTAACCCGTCATAACCTCCACAATTTCCCCAAATGGAATCACAACCGTCCGGTTCACAATTCAAAGTGCCAAAATCACGTGAACCGGCCAAAAGGTAGGGGAAAAAGACGAAGACAAAAAAAACAAAACAAGCTGTGGATTTGGACGCAGACGACGACGAAGATGTGGAAGTCATAGCCCGGGCAAACAGGAGGAAGTAGAGCAAGTCTGAAGAAAGGTTGCTTGCGCAATGTTGGATATAAATTTCCCAAGATCGAGATATGGGATATGACCGTTCCGAATATTTCTTTTGGAACGACATTCTCGACATGTTCAATACTCAGACCACCGATGACCAGCGTACCAAAAATATGATAACTGGTAAATGCTCGAGGATTAACGGTGATTGCCAAAAATTCAACGCTATTCACAAACATCTGCAGCGTCGAAGTGGTGAAAATGACCACGATCATGTCAAGAATGCGAAAGTTAGTTTCGCGCAACGTTATGCTGGGAAGGAGTTCGTGTACGAAAAATGTTGGGATATTTTGAAAATTTACCCGAAGTGGATGCCGAAGATCCGATTGACATTACATGTCTCGAGGATATATTCGGCCCGGACAAACGAGCTCGTTCTGAAAGAGATGGCGGCAAATGAGCCGCAAAGAAACAAAAGTCGATTTCAACGTCGAGCGCTGCGAGCTCCGGTGGGAGTCAATCGAGTACTTTTTCGGGACATATATCCGAAAAATATGCTCAAAAAGCTGACGCTCAAGTGGCTTGTTACGAGGCGAGGCGGGAGAAGGAGATTGCTATCCAAGAGATGAAGGAGATGGAGTTTCTCATGCTAGATCCCAATTTGAATCCTGACCCGGCAAAAGCAGAGATCATCCGAAAGAGGAAGGAACGAATAATGAAGAAATATGCCGGAAGAGATCACTAGGTTTCTTATTATTAGTATGTGTTGTATTTTTTTTCCCCGTGTCGTTTTTTTTCTTCGTATCGTGTTTATTTTTCTTATTATTGTGTTATGTATTGTATTTTTATTTTTATTGAAATGAATTTAGTTTATTTTGAAATTTGAATAAAAATAAATAAAGTGGTAGTGGTGGGCCCAAAATGAAGAGGTTGAGGTTTGTTATGACTGAGGGGTGGTTTATGTAGAGTTTATAATACATGAATAACAATAAAACATGTAGACACCACAGAGTACACAGCGGAAGACTTAAGATCATAACAAATAAATAATTAACTGAATTAAAACGTAACATACCTCTTGCAAATGTCAGATCTCTTGAACAAAACAAAATAAGTGGTTTAAAGAGTTGTCCCTTACCGTTTTACAACTCAAACCAACTAGGTGTAAGAATAATGTCTTACTACCACAGTTTTGTACACACGAATTAACCAACGAATCAAGCGATTGCTAGATCTAACACAAGTCCTTGTTTTTATGAAAAACAAAACCAAAACACCCTTGGAGGAGGGGGTTCGGCCGAATAGTAGCAAGAGATGAAGAGGGGAGATCTAGGGTTAATTCAATGCACAAAGTATGAAAAACCCTAAGTCCTAGCCTTTGTATATATAGTGTATAGAATACTTGAAGAAAAAGTTAGGGTTTTGGGCTTGGATAAACCCCTTGGCCGGCCATATTGATGAGAGGGAAGGGGAACCCAAATCTTTTCCTTTTCCAAGATATTCACCATATATTCTCCCATTTAACACTTAACGGTCGTTAGTCATTTCCGTTAAATACTTAACGATCGTTAGACGGACTTTATGTGCAATAATTAATCGTTAACATTAACATTAATTATTTAACTTTAATTCTCATTCGCTAATGTGTGCAATCCCATGGTCACGAGTTCGAATCCGGACATTTTCGTATTTGTAAATATATACATTTCCAACAGCTCCCACTTCGATATGTTTACAAAACGTGAAATGACATTGGTTAGCGTCTAGCAACACGCCAATGCCCCCGGTACAACTCGTGTATGGTTTTCTGGAGAAAAACCAAGTTTGATGATTCATCATCATATTCATCATTTTGTTTCTAATACCATGTTAATAAGAATATGGATCTCACTCATTTCTTAATTAACTGTTATGTTTCTCGCTTTATGTGATTGATCAAGATTACCAATTCTTCTGAACATATTCCAGAAGACCTTGGGCATGGCCATGCAAACATCTTAACAACCCTACGAGGGGCCCAGCAGTATTATACTTCAAATTAAATTTGAAGGAAACAAATCCCGTTTTGACTACAAGCAGAAATCATAACTTTCGCAACACTTCTGAAAACAACCCTTATAACTACTAGTTACGTATAGCGTTAGATTGCTTCACAAAAATGCACTACATCCATGACATATCTCTGGTATCTCACGTCAGAGGATAAATATTCATGATATACTTAATGACAAAGATCCATAAAGTATCATCATGTAGGTGGGATAAGTCCTATACTCAATTCATTGAATATCATCTGAAATTAGTCATGCTACGCATCAATATACTTTCAAGTATATTCTAACTAATACTCAGATTTGTCTTAATTCAATATCATTCCCTTGTTATTGATTGACAACGGACTATTTAAAATAACTTAAGTTATTCAAGGATTTAAACATGCAAATATAGGATAACATCATAATAAATGAATAATAAACATAACAAAAATACTTTATTTCATTTCAATAATAATGTTTACAATACCCTTTTATCTAAAATACTTAGTCACAGATGAGCATGAAACTACTAGCTAAACGAAGTCCAAACTTATCAGACAAATGATTAAGTTTTTCACCAGGTAAGGCCTTCGTTAAAGGATCTGCTAGGTTATCATCTGTGTGAACTTTGAGCAACTCAATTTCACCTATCTCGATTTGTTCTCGAACATAGTGATATTGTCTAGGATAGTGTCTGGTGCCCTTCATGACTCCAGGTTCATGGGCAAAAGTTATTGCAGCAGAATTGTCACAATATACTTTAATAGGATTTTCAATCGACGGCATAACACCAAGCCCCGAAATAAACTTCCTTATCCAAACAGCTTCCATGGCAGCCTCAGACGCCGCTATGTACTCAATTTCTGTAGCAGACATCGCAAGTGTTGTCTGTTTCTTACTCTTCCAAATTTCCAATCCACAGCACCTCCATTGATGACAAATATGTAACCCGTCTGAGACTTCGTATCATCTTTGTCACACTTCCAGGATGCATCGCAGTAACCTGTAACAGACAGTTCTGCTTATGGATTTCCCCCATCCACTATGAACATATCTCTTGTAGCCCTAAGGTACTTGAGAATATGTTTAACAGCAGTCCAGTGAATTTCACCCGGATTCTGTTGATACCGACTGGTCAAGTTTTGAGCAAACGCCACATCAGGCCTTGTGCATCGTACCGCATACATGATAGATCCTACAGCCGAAGCATAAGGAAATTTCTTCATACGTGCCACCTCAACAGTTGTTGAAGCACAGCCTTAGCTGCTCAAACCATGATTTACTTGCATTGTCAACAATCCCTTCTTGGAATTTTGCATATTGAATCTCTTCAATATTTTGTCAATGTAAGCACTTTGGCTTAAACCAATTAGCCGCCTTGATCTATTCCTGTAGATCTTGATTCCGAGTATGTATGCTGCTTCCCCTAAGTCCTTCATCGAAAAACATTTACCAAGATAGGCTTTCACCTCTTTTAGACTTGGTATATGATTTCCCATGATTAATATGTCATCGACATACAGAACAAGGAAAGTAACATGACTCCCACTAGCTTTGTGATATACACACGGCTCATCAAGATTCTGAGTAAATCCAAAACTTTTAATTTCTCCATCGAATCTTTTATTTCATTGCCTTGATGCTTGCTTCAGTCCATAAATGGACCTCTTAAGCTTGCATACACGGTTAGGAAATAATGGATTCACAAACCCCTCCGGCTGTGCCATATAGATGTCTTCATCTAGACGGCTATTCAGAAAAGCGGTTTTGACATCCATTTGCCAAATCTCATAGTCATAGTGTGCAGCTATAGCTATGAGAATCCTAATAGCTCTTATGTCCGCTACAGGAGAGAATGTCTCCTCGTAGTCAATGTCATAGGTTTGAGTAAAACCTTTAGCCACTAGACGAGCCTTGTAGGTGTGTACATTGCCATCCATGTCAGTTTTCTTTTTGAAGATCCACTTACTTCCCATGACTTTAGCATTGGGAGGAAGTTCAACTTCAATCCAGACATCATTATCTTTCATGGACTGCATTTCCCCATTCATAGCAATCTGCCATGGCAGCCTTATAGTTGGCAGGTTCATTAAGATCCCCAACTATATTTTCCTCCACCTCTACGTTAAGACATAGACGGTCAGGTGCACGTATAGTCCTTTCAGACCTACGAATGGGAACAACTTCAGGAGGAGCACCTAAGCTTTCAGGTTCTTCTTGAAGTTGGCTAGTATTTTCAGAAGGTGTTGTATCTTCTTGATCATTTTCCAGATCATATACTCTCCCACTGAGTTCTTGAGATATGAGATTCCTTTCACGGAAATCTCCATACCTAGCCACTATGACTTTGTTCTCAGCTGGGTAGTAAAAGTAGTAACCCATAGTTTCCTTAGGGTATCCTACAAAGATACACTTAACAGATCTGGCTTGGAGCTTTGGTGTGTCACGTTTAACAAACGCCTCACACAGTGGCGGAGCCAGGAATTCTACTAAGTGGGGGCAACAAGCAATAAAAAAGATTCGATAACGGATGTTTTTAGTCATATTTAAAATGGGTCGGGTCGGGTCGGTTTTAATCAAACGCAAAATCGCATCTTTTAATCGATTAACACCGGATAAACAAACAATCTATATAAAATGAAATCCAATTCAGTTAACTAAAAGTAAGATGAACTCGATCAAACAGACCAAACTTGTGTCCAAGTAATTAGACCTTCTAAATCACTTTGATTAATAACAATCTATACGCATTTATTAAGAAACTACTGATTTTTTTTTATTTTTTTTTTAAAAAAAAAAAAAAAGAAAGAAAATCCAACTATATCTAAGATTTGATATTTAACTTGAACTAAAACAGCATAGTGCCACTAATAGAAACCAAAAAGGCAAATCGCACAAAAAATGTATCACACTTAAAGGTCAATTTGAACTTTCGGTACCCAACTTTGATTTTCACAATTTAAGGTATCCAATTTTTTTATTTTTTATTTATTTTTTTTAATGAAATGTAAGGTTTTTTTGACCTTTCAAAAGATGTTTTCGGTCATTTTTTGAGCTAAATTAATTAATTAATATGATTTATCATTATAATTGAAGGGCTAAAAAAATCAAAAGGATCTTTAGTTGTAAGCAATACACACAACACATTTCAAAGTTTACAAAATGTGTATTAAAGTAGATAGATATTTAATTGTATTTATTACACACATTTCAAAGTTTACACTGTTAAAATTTTTATTGTCATCTCCATCCTCCCTTTTTGGCTCTACCATCCATTTTCACCCTTTCCAGTTGATCAAATTGAAAAACAGATTTGAAGATTTGATTGGTGATATTTTCTTTAGTAGAGGGCACTTTAGTTTCTAGATTGAGGGCACTAAAATTTTTTTCAACTATTTCAGCCATTTTTCGTACTAGTTTAGCTACTCAACTCAAGCTTTATTGGGGGCCTTTCCCCCCACTACCTACACAGTAGCTCCACCCCTGGCCTCACATCCCCAGACCTTTAAGTAAGAAAAGTTTGGAGCTTTTCCTATCCATATTTCATATGGAGTTTTAACAACCTTCTTCGTTGGAACCATATTCAAAATGCGAATAGCAGTTTCAAGGGCATAATCCCAAAAAGTAAAAGGAAGAGTCGTAAGTTCAAACATTGATTGTACCATGTCGAGTAAAGTACGATTTCTCCTTTCAGATACACCATTTTGTTGTGGAGTATAAGGAGATGTGAGCTGCTGGATAATACCACACTCAGCTAAGTAATCTTTGAACTCTTGACTTATATACTCACCACCTCTATCGGATCGAAGAGCTTTAATCTTCTTACCGAGTTGTAATTCTACTTCACTCTTGAAAACCTTAAATGTTTCAAAGACTTCATGTTTATGTTTAATTAAATAAACATAACCATAACGACTTAAATCATCCGTAAAGGTTAAGAAGTAGGAAGCACCACGTTTTGACACATGTCTAAGTGGACCACACACATCAGTGTGTATTAATCCAAGTAGATCAGAAGCCCTTTCCACTTGTGGTGAAAAAGGTTTCCTTGTCATCTTCGCAGCTATGCAAGACTCGCATTTGTCAAATGATTCATCATCGACCGTTTGTAAAAGCCCATCGTGTTGCAGCTTTTCCATGCGTTTCTTGCCTATATGGGCAAGGCGATAATGCCAAAGATAAGAAGAATCACAGTTCGACTTGCTCTTCTTATTGCTAATGCTATACAACGAATTTTTTTCATTGGATATACAACCATCCATATCAATTTCAAACACACCAAGCATAGGAATTGCATTAAAGTAAAAAACATTATTTAAAGAAACTGAAATTCCATAACTGGTAAAAGTGTGCACAAAACCAATATCTTTTAACAAAGAAACTAAAATAACACCCCTAACAATGGAGGGTGCATAATGACAATTATTTAGTTCTAAAATTAAGCCCGAAGGCAACACTAAATCAAAAGTCCCTATGGCTTCGACAACTGCACGCTTTCCATTTCCAACGTACAAGTATCTCTCTCCACAGGTCAGCTTCTTCGCCCCTCTAAGTCCCTGAGATGTATTACAGATGTGAGTACCACATCCTGTATCATATATCCAGGAATTTTGCTTATGAGGAAAAGAAAATAATTCAAACATAAAAATACCTGATGAGCTAGGCACCATCTTATTTTTATTCTGAAGGCACTCATTCAGATAAACTGGACAGTTCCGCTTCCAGTGACCCGGTGAGTTGCAGTGGTGGCAAGTTAAATCCTTCTTAGGATTCTCCTTTTTCTTTGCAGGGTTCTTCTTAGGGGCTGGTGGGATGACAACTTGTTTCCCCTT
This sequence comes from Chrysanthemum seticuspe, assembly GCA_019973895.1. Classification (NCBI taxonomy): domain Eukaryota; kingdom Viridiplantae; phylum Streptophyta; class Magnoliopsida; order Asterales; family Asteraceae; genus Chrysanthemum; species Chrysanthemum seticuspe. Next base: position 192,565,692 of record BPTQ01000002.1, on the reverse strand, counting down.
TCCTTTTCCTTTCCCTTTCTTATCTGCTTGCGGCTTTGGCTTATTCACCCTACCACCCTGTATTGTTAGTACAGCAGGTGTAGGAGCCTTTTTTGGCAATCTCTTCTCGAAGTCTACAAGCATTGCATGTAACTCATTCACTGTCTTCCCCGTGCAATGCATGTTAAAATTTCGGACAAAATCACCAAATCGTTCCTGATTAAGGGAGTGATTGATGAGGCCGACACATACATCATTCGAGTAACCACAGCCGAGCTTCTCCAATTGGTCCAAGTGATGTTTCATCTCAAGGACGTGGTCGGAGACAGATTTGCCAACCTCCTGCTTGCAGCTGTGAACCTTTTCAATTAGTTCATACAGTTCAGCTGCCGATGGCTTCTCAAACATACGTTTGAGTTCATCTAGCATGCTCATAGGCGGATAGTGCTCAAATTGTTTTTTCAATTGAGCAGACATCCCCGAAAGCATTAGACACGCCACATCATTGTGCTTCTCATATTCAACACGATATGCCTCTAATTCAAGAGCAGTTGTCATGTCGAGAGGAGCATCAGGCAGAGGTGTAGTCAAAATATCAAGTCTTTTGGCAACACGAAGGATGATCCTAAGTGCACGATGCCAATCATTGAAATTAGGGGCAGTCAGCTTATCTCTTCTAATCATATCTTTGAAAGCTGTTGGAATCACTCCTAAACTAGAATTCAAGTGTTAGTAATTAATATGTAATAGTTAGCTTATTTAGGCCTTTATGTTTGTTATTAAGCTAAGGCTTATGTAGAAGGCCCATAAGCCTTGACCCAAGTCCAATAAGGAAAGGAAGGGACTAGGAGTGTTGCCCTAGCTCCCTCTCCTATAAATACCTTTGTTATACCCTCACTTGAGGGTTGGTTGTTCATCTTATCAATACACTTACGCATAACTAATCTATATTATTCATACGTGTGTGTTTGATAGTGTTCATCCAATCGTCTCTTTCCTATTTCTTCTATTGATGCTTGTGTTACCAATATGGTGACCTAACAGTGGTATCATTCGCCAAATAGTTGGGTGAACATATTTTGTTTTTGAAGTTTTGGTCTTACGCGTAAGATCGTTCCAAACTTTAATTCGCTTAAAAACTCATTTTTTACACTTTTTAATCCAAGATTCTTGTACTTTCAACGTTTTAAGGTGTTAAAATATATGTTTTTGGCAAAAAGTTTCAAACTTTACGCGTAGATCTTTGTTTTTAAGCTTGGTTTTGTACGTGGTAGTAGTTCTACGCAAAACGTGTTTTAAAGCTTTGGATCATCAATTTTCACATGTTTGTGTTATTTTGGTAATATTGAAGCTATTTTCATCACAAAAATCTTGTTTGGAAACATCAGTTGGCAGAAATCATTTTTGGCTAATTTCTACGCGTAAGAAAACCCTATTCTTACGCGTAACTGTTCCTTGGTTTGATCTTCAGTTTCGTGGATTACTCAGTGTTTTTCTTGCTTGGATAAGCCTGAAAACACTTCGACTTTGGATATCTTTTGCATTGTGATAGTGTAAAAGATCTTTTGGGTAAAACCCTAAATTTACTCATAAGCTTAAGCTTACGCGTAGAACTCATTACGCATAAGATTCTTCTTACGCCTAAGCTCTGTCTTACGCATAAGGTAATCCTACGCCTAAGTTTTCTACGCTTAACTTTCTGTTTACGCATAACTTTAGTGTTTTCTCATCTCTTACGCGTAAGCTAATCCTACGCGTAACTATTGCTGTTACGCGTATCTTTGGTGTTTTTACGCATAAGTGGTACTTTGCTTTTCTGTGATTTCTACACCTAAGGATACTTCATCAACAACGGTTCATTCGACTACAAAGATCCATTTAACAACACAAGTTTTCAACATGTCACAACCACTATACTCTAACTATTTTCCTTACACTTATCATCATCAACAACAACAACTAAGTCCACAACATCAACAATTTAATCATCAACAACAAATTTATCAACAACAATTTAATCAACAACATACTCCACAACTTGGAGCAATTCCACCACCACAAATGGTTCAACCACCACCTAGTCTTCAAGTACAACCTTACACAAACTTCTACAATCAACATCCATCCAGGAATACTATGAAGGAACCGACATGGTTTGGCAAGATGTGTGAAGCCTTAAGTAGCCAACAATCAATTCATGAAGTTGGCTCACTTGATAGACCTCCAATGCTCACTCCAGGAAATTATGATCAATGGGTGATAAGGTTCTTTAGGTTTTGTGATCTAAAGAAGCCACATGGAAAGTTTTTAAAGAAGGTCATTATGGAAGGTCCATTTCAGATGCCTACTGTTATCACACCCGCAGATCCAGATGTCAATCCACCAAGAGATGCTGTCACCAACATTGCAACTATCTCCGACCTCACTGGTGATGAACTTCTACACTTTGAAGCTGATGAACTAGCACTGCAATACATCCTTTTGGGACTACCCAATCCGATCCTTCGAAGTGTTGATGCTCAAAAGACAGCTAAAGCAATGTGGGAACATATTCATCTTCTAATGGAAGGCACAACACTCAATCAGGAAGACATGGAATCCAAAATCTACTTGGCTTATGAACACTTCATGATTGAACCAGGAGAGACATTAGAGTCATATCATCATCGCTTTTCAGACATCATTAATGATTTGGACAAACACAACATCATCATGCCTCGAATTGCTGTCAACACTAAGTTCCTCAGTAGTCTTGGTCCGGAATGGGAGAAGTATGTCATTTTTCTCCGTCAAGCTAAGAACCTTCATCATGCTACATACGGATTGTTGTACGACTATTTGAAGCCTCACCAAAAAGAAGTTGACAAAGAAAGGACTATCCGTGGACTCCCGACTTCACAGTCAATTCCTGATAATCAACAACTTGCTTTGTGGGCTCAAACTAATCTTCCTCCTCAAACAGCTCAGCAACCCGCTCCTCAACCAACTGCAACCATTACACCATATGATCAGTCACAACAACAACCTCAACAAACTCAATTGGTTCCATACAACAACAACAATGCTCAAGCACTTTACAGTGAAGCTGATGAGGACTCTGCTGCTTTCGATGAATTGCAACAAGGATTTGTTATGATTGCTAAAGCCTTCGGTCGGTATACAAACAAATCCAACAATCGCATTCGTTCCTCATCCAACACAAGGAATCAAGCTGTTGTGAACAATGGACGCATTGAAGTTCAGAACCGTGGTTATGGTCGTCAGATGGGAGGTGGTCAAGGGTTTAATGCCATTGGAAGGAATAACATGGGTGCTTAGCAACAACAAAGGGGTCAAATGGTTGAACAGGGAAATGCTCAGAATGGGGTTAATGGTCTTTGTTGTTATAACTGCAATGAGAAGGGTCACCTGGATAATGCATGTCCTAAGCCGAGGACAAGAGGCAGTGCTTATCACAAAGAGGCGTTGCTCTTGGCTTTTAAGGATGAAGCTGGTGGAACTCTTACCAACAAGGAACAGAGCTTTATGGCAGATGCAGATTCTGATGATGATATGGAAGACTTGCAGGCTAATGCAGCAGTGATGTTTATGGCACAAATGCAAGCTCTACACATGAGTGACACAGGCCCAGTGTATGACACTGATGGCTTGTCTCAGGTACCGGAACAAAATATACTCATCCCTGATCTGATATCTCCGCCAATTTCTCCATCCGACCAGGATCAGAGTGTTCAACATGAACAATCCACATCTCATTCCGATGATTATCAAATAGATCCCGTAGTAATATTTGACGATCAAGATGACCTTATGGTTAATATTGATAATCAAGTTGACTCCGTGATTATATTTGAGGATCTAAATAATGATCATGTTGAGACTCACGTTGAACAAAATGAGCTTCGGTCTAATAGAGAAATTGAGCTCCTAACCTTAATTAAAGACCAACACTCTCGGTTGGAAATTTGCACGAAATTAAAATAAAAAAATGCACTGTTAATTAGGGATAATGAATGCTTAATTCGACAAATCAATTTTTTTAAAACTCAAGAAAAACGTGAAAAAGGTTTTGAAGTCGCTTTTGCTAAATCTCATCAAAACGAAAAATCATTAGAACGACAGATACGTGATCTAGCCGCTTCCAAGAATGCTTTGTTGTCTCAAATAGAACAACTAAAACATGAACATACAAAACAACTTAACGTTCTTACTTTGGAAACTCAAAAAGCCAAGGCTGAGTTGTTAACTTGTCAAAAACAGTTCTCTGAGTACAAACAGCATTCCACGAAACGAATAGATAACTATCTTGAAGAAATTGTCGACTTACAAAACAAAATCAAAGAGTTTCGAAATGTTGTTTACAAACATGGTGAGTCAATCACAACCATTCAAAAGTTTACTTTTAAACCTAATACAAATGGATATGGACCAATTCTTGCTGATTACAAACCTAAGTTTTCAAACAGAGCATTCAAACCAAATCCTGATGTTTACAGTGCAGAACATAGAATTGATGATTCAATTATGACTGTTGTTGAATATAATCGTATGGAGGAATTAGATGCAGATGACGAGAGTCGGTCAAAAATAGAAAATGTCGTTTATAACAAACCATTTAACTATTCAAAAGCCGTTACTTTTGTCAAACAGCAAGATACTTCTAACAAACCTTTTGTTATCACACCAGTTTCTGAAGTTAGTCCCAAACAAAATGGTGCATAAATTAATGTTCCTCTACCTTCACTTAGTGAAGTTAAAACAAAAGCCGAAAGTTGTCGCGTCATAAAATACTTTGACACTTTCTTATCTGACCTCAAAATTTTGGAACGTGAGATTGAATTTCATTCTGAAATAAAAGTTGAACATTTTCAATCGCCAATGGCGCGAGAACATCGAGACATTCTTCAGAAAAGACTTTTACCCCATGTCAAAAATTTGAAAACTTGTGCACTATATTAGGAAAGGGATTTTCACAAGGAACTTGGTCTCATGAAAACCGTTTTCGAGAAAATAGAAACATCGATTTCAAATACTAAACGTAAAAAGAAGTTGTCGAGAAAAGATGTTGATCGACTCTTGGAAGATGTTATCTGTGCTGATATCAATAATCTTGTTTTATTACAATCTGTTACATATGCATCTGATCATATCTCTGCTGATTTTGTTGATTATGTTGATACTGTTGAAAATACTGATAATGTGCATCAGATCGAATCTTTAAAAGTTGAAAATGAACGATTGATAAATGAATTTTCAAATTCAAAACGTTGTCTTCAATGGTGTCAAAAAGATTGTCAAAATCGTGAACTTGCTTTGCAAAACAAAATTCACCAGTTGAAATCAAAAACGTTTAATCCTAAAATTGAGCAACTGGATGATCAAAACGTGTCTTTGAAATCTTAAATCTCAAAATATGAACAAGAACTTGCAAAAGTTAAACAAGAATATGGTGTCATATTTGATTTACTCAAACAGACTCGAAATGAAGCATCAAACGAACTTGATCATTATCTTGCACACACTAAAGAAGTCATGAATTTTTCTGGAAATCTTCGTTATGAAAATCAAGATTTGGTGCACACTATCATTAAGTTAAGGGAAATGTTAGGAAAGTATGAACAAGTTCAGCCTAGCATCATTAAGAAAATTGCACCTGTAACACTTAGCAACCGTGAACCCAGATTGCCTACTGACAATACACAAGATACTAATGTGCTTCCCTCTACTGAAACAAGAATAGTTGCCTCTTTTCCAAACGTCCGCACTTCACAACCTAGGAGCAATACAAGGAAGAATAGGAAGTTGCGACCTAAGAAAAGATCAATAAAGAATGTTGAAGTAGAAGAACACCCTAGGACTTTGAATAAGACTCAAGTTGCACCCACTTTAGATATTGCGTCTGAAAAATGTAATGGAAAAAGTGTTGTAACGAATGCTAAACCTTTAAGTACTTTTGATATTCAGTCTGATGCTTCTTGTGTTATTTGTCGTAAAAGTATGCTTTATGATTGTCATGACAAATGTGTTGCTAAAGCTATCTTGTCTCGTTTAAGGAATCCCATGAATCGGAATACCTCTAGGCCCACTAATTCTTCTAAGTCTGTGCTTGGTAAACCGCCCTCCTTAGATTCTATTACACACATTGATGTCCCTGTTGTTCCAGTATCACCTCTAAAGAATGTAGTACCACCTAGTCCATTCACTAAGATTAAAGCTAAGACTAGTTGGAGATGGCAGAAATGGATACATAATACACTAGGATTTAAATGGATGCCTAAAGTCATTGATGTGTATATTTCTACTACCACTGCTTCGGAACCCTCTAACACTTCAGGTTCCACGTCTACTTCTATTCCATCTGTGTCGTCTGTATGTAATGCAGGTGATACAGATCATCCTTTGGATTGTTGATAGCGGATGTTCCCGACACATGACAGGCAATCTTAAACTGTTATCAAACTTTATTGCAAAGTTCATTAGCACTGTCAGATTCGGGAATGATCACTTCGCAGCTATCATGGGCTACGGAGATTATATCAATGGCAATATCGAAATTAGCAGGGTTTACTATGTGGAAGGCCTCGGTCACAATCTCTTTTCAGTCGGTCAATTCTGTGATGGAGATTTGGAAGTTGCTTTTCGGAAGAAAACTTGTTTCATTCGTGATCTACAAGGAAACGATCTAATGTCTGGTTCTCGCAATTCTAGTCTATACACAATCTCAATGCAAGACATGGTTGCTTCATCTCCCATCTGTCTACTTTCAAAGGCAACATCAACAAAATCCTGGCTATGGCACCGTCGTCTCTCACATTTAAACTTTCAAACCATCACCAACCTTGCTCGACACAAACTTGTTGAAGGTCTCCCGAGATTTCGATATTCCAAAGATCACTTATGCTCAGCTTGTGAACAATGGAAAAGCACTCGTGCTCATTTTCCTTCAAAGGTGGAACACATCTCTCAACATGTGCTTCATCTTCTTCACATGGATTTGTGTGGCCCGATGCGCGTGCAAACGATTAATGGCAAACGCTATATCTTGGTAATTGTCGATGACTACTCACGATGGACTTGGGTCTACTTTCTTCGAAGTAAAGATCAAGCTCCACAGATGATCATCACCTTTCTCACGAAAATTCAAGTTCAGCTCCGGAACACCGTCCGCCAAATCAGAACAGACAAAGGAACTGAATTTGTTAACCAAACTCTTCGAGAATTTTATGAGAAAGTGGGAATTGAGCATCACACATCTATTGCACATACACCAGAACAAAACGGAGTTGTTGAAAGACGAAACCGAACGTTAGTGGAAGCTGCAAGAACAATGTTAATCAATGCTAAACTTCCAGATTACTTGTGGGCAGAAGCTGTATCAACTGCATGCTATACTCAAAATCGTTCAATGATTACTAAACGCTACAACAAAACACCTTTTGAGCTTATCCATAACCATAAACCGAATCTCAAACACTTTCATGTATTTGGATCCCTTTGCTATCCGAATAATGATCGTGATGACTTTGGTAAGCTCAAAGCCAAAGCTGACATTGGAGTATTTATAGGATATTGTGAAAATTCTAACGGTTTCCGGATCTGGAATCGTCGCACAAAGCAGGTTATGGAAACGATTCATGCTAATTTTGATGGACTTACAGAAATGGCTTCTGAGCATAACAACTTAGAACCCGGTTACAACCGTTTAAACTTCCCTCAAACCCCATCATCAGCTGAACTAAGCCCCCAGCTTACTCGTCAACAAATGGAAACGCTATTTGCTACGTTGTTTAGTGATGACATTGATGAACGTGCTCCAGGTGCATCCGCTGCTCCACCTGATCATACTCTTATACCTGATACACCTGCAACAACAACTACTGTTGAAGAAACACCACCAGTTAACTCTACAACAACAGTTGAACAAACTGCTTCCAACGACGCTGAACCAGCTGCTGATGTTCTTAATGAAGTACCCCCACCTACAGATTTTGATCCAAATGCGTTCTTTAACCCGTTTGCCAATGAAACTGCTGCACCTGATGTCGCGGAATCATCAACAAACCATTTGAATCCTCAAAATCTGCACAATGTATACCAACATCAACCCTCTACACATCGTTGGACAAAAGACCATCCTCTTGAGAACATTATTGGCAACCCAAATCAACCAGTCGTTACAAGACAACGTCTTCACACAGATGGTGAACATTGCATTTATGCACTCACTGTCTGCCAAACTGAGCCTAAAAACATTAAAGATGCAATGACAAAAGACAACTGGATTGAATCCATGCAAGAAGAACTCAACCAATTCAAACGTCTTGAAGTATGGGAACTGGTTGAAAGACCAACAGGGGTCTACGTCATTGGTCTCAAATGGATTTGGAAGAACAAATTGGATGCTGAAGGGAACGTAATCAGAAACAAGTCACGTCTGGTGGCTAAGGGTTATAGACAGGAAGAGGGTATTGACTTTGAAGAATCATTCGCTCCGGTTGCTCGTCTTGAGGCTGTTCGGATATTTCTCGCGTTCGCGGCTCATATGAATATAACGTTCTTTCAGATGGACGTCAAAACTGCTTTTCTGAATGGACAACTGAAAGAAACGGTTTATGTCAGCCAGCCAGAAGGATTCGTTGATCCCCGAGTTCCCGAACCATGTCTACAAACTGAACAAAGCTATGTATAGTCTCAAACAAGCTCCTCGGGCGTGGTACGATAAGTTATCATCCTTCCTCATTGCCAATAAATTCACCAAAGGTTCGGTCGATCCTACACTTTTCATACAATATCACGAGGCTCACATCTTAATCGTTCAAATCTATGTTGATGACATCATTTTTGGGTCAACACATTTAAAATACTCAAATGCTTTTGCAAAATTAATGGCAAAACATTTTGAAATGTCAATGATGGGTGAACTCACATTCTTTCTAGGAATGCAAGTTCATCAATCACCCCGTGGTATTTTTCTTGAGTCAGTCCAAATATGCCCTTGAATTGTTAAACAAATTTGGAATGCAAAACTGTGACACCTATGCCACACCAATGGCTCATACCAAGAAGCTAGACGCTGATTTACATGGGAAATTGGTGGACCCTACCAAATACCGTAGTATTATTGGGTCTCTCATGTATCTAACAGCTAGCAGGCCTGATATTGTTTTTGTTGTATATCTTTGCTCCCGTTATCAGTCGAGACCAACTGAAACCCACCTCTCTGAGGCTAAAAGAATCCTCCGATACATCAAGGGAACCATTAATTTGGGGATCTGGTATCCGAAGGATTCTGGTTTTGAACTAATAGCTTTTTCAGACGCTGATCACGCAAGATGCTTAGATTCACGAAAAAGTACTTTAGGAGCACTACAATTTCTTGGTGATAAACTGGTGTCATGGCAATCGAAGAAGCAGGATTGTACATCGTTGTCCTCAACAGAAGCAGAATATGTAGCCATGTCGGCTTGTTGTGCTCAAGTCATTTGGATGAGAACACAACTCAAAGACTATGGTTATGTATTTGACAGAATCCCAATGTACTGCGACAATCGGAGTGCTATTGCGATCTCGTGCAACTCAGTTCAACATTCGAAATCAAAGCACATCGATCTTCGATATCATTTCATCAAGGACCACGTGGAACAGGGTACTGTTGAATTATACTTTGTGGGTACAGAATACCAATTGGCAGATCATCTCACCAAAGCCTTAGCTCCTGCTAGGTTTAATGAGTTGGTCCACCGGATTGGTATGCGGTGTTTGACTCAAGAGGAACTGGATGAACTCTTAAAACATTCTTAAAAAACCAGTCAAACACCAAAACCTCTTTTGTAAATATTTTTCAAAAACAAAATACAAAATTATAAAATCAGTTAAAACAACAAAAATATTCTTCTATCTATGTTTCTTTTAACATGGCAAGTACAATTCTTCCTTCAACACACAAATCTTTCAAAATTCAGTATTTTTTTTTCGATCAAGTGTTGAGGGGGAGAAAGTAAATATTTTCTCAGTTTCATAAAACCTTGTACTTGCATGTTATCTTATCCCGGTTGTTTCTTTAATAATGGTGGTCACATTTCTGGTTCTCTGACACTCCTCGGACTAAAATTTATAAACTTTCATTATTTCATTAAGTCGAGGGGGAGTGTCGTCAAAATTCTTTCCAAAAATCCTTCGTTTAGTATCCAAAAATGGAAGTTAAAGGCATTGGATATAAATGGTAAAGGTGGAGGGACTAATATTATCAAAAAGCTCAAAGTTATTTTTCTTAAAACTTCCACCAACCTCATTTATTTCACTTCATTTATTATCTTACCAACCTAATCCTACGCGTAAAAATCAATCTCTCAATCTGCTTGCTTGATCTTCATTTTGTAAGTCGTTTCATAATATAAACGTGTTTGTAAACAAAGGTTTTGATTTATATTAAAAACTAACGGTTAGATTTTCACTTATGAACGATTTGGTGTTCTACGCATAAACGTATGAACACCTAATCAAGTGTGGGTGTTTGCGGTGAAAAAGTTAGTGTCAAAACGTTTATATAACATCATTGAAACTATTTTGATCATAAAAACACACCCAAATACACGAATTGAGTGATATTGTGAATTAGGGTTTATGCGTGAAATTGGGTATTTTTCAAATGAGAACGTTTTTGGTTAAAAAGATAGTTGGGTGATGTTGTTCTTATGGTGAATTGATGATATATAGGCTCAGAACCAACCCAGAAACACTAATTGATCTTTAATTAGAAACTAGGGTTTAAGTTCATATGCATTTGGGTATTTTTGATTCACTTAAATTCTAATGTTAAAACTTGGATAGAACTACTCATGAGGCTTCTTAGACCTCCCAAAATCATTTTGGTGCAATTTCTATGGCTAGATTACTTACTCATAAAAATTGAACCTTAGGGTTTAGGTTTACGCATAAGTGTTCTTACGCGTAACTGTTATATGTGTGTTCATAATATGATCTGATGGTGATTGAATGAAGATGTTAATGATTGTGTTATGACGAATTTATTTCAGGTCTTCTACGTTTGAAATATCATAATCAAGGTTTCTAGCAAACTACGCATAAGGATCACCTCACGCGTAGAATGTTATGCGTAAGAGCAATCTTACGCGTAACTATTACGCGTAAGGTTCTACATAAGGGACTACGCGTATCCTGTGAAGGATATGCGTAAACAGTGACCTCTACGCATAAGGTTGACTCTTACGAGTAAGCCTTACGCGTAAGGTTTATATACGCTTACGCGTAAGCTCTACGCATAAGGTCCCCTTTTCCTACGCGTAATATCTCTTACGCATAAGTCAAGAACCTACGCATAAGCTTGCGTTTACGCGTATATCACTCCTGTTTACGCATAAGCTTGCCATTTCTACGCCTAAGCCTTTTTTAACCTTAATTATGAATTGTTACGCGTGCAAACTTGTAAATAAATAAATCATAATGCCACGAAACCAATAATGTCACTATAAGCTTAAATGTTTAACAAGTTGTGAAAAACAAGTGAAAACATGGACTTTAAAACTTAAAGTTAATCAACTCACGAAACTTATCACGACGTCATTGGACTATTGAACAAACAAGTGACATTGGACTCGTAACAATCATCGACATATCACATTCAATAATTAGACAATAAAACCATCTGTTGACTAATATAATGTCTTTCGATATGTTGGTTCTTTTGGCTAAATATCTTTCAGATACGACATGGAAGCTCAAATGCAGAATGTGGATGCACCAAATGTTCTCACCGTTGCTGATATCTTCCCAAATGGTTATCCGATGAAGATTGGAAAGAACAACCTTCGTGTTGACTTTGATACCCTCACATGCTCAGAGTCTTCTTGCTTAATAGCAGTGGACATTCTGAAGAATCATTCTTATCAGAATATGCTCACCAACTCTGCCACAGTTCCGGAGATCTACATTCAGCAATTCTGGCACATAATGAAGCAGATCAAAGGGCAAAATGCTGTGACTGTGACTCTCAATCACAAGCAAGTCACCATCACACCAGCAGACTTGCGGGCTATTCTCCTGATTCCTGTCATTGAACCAACTGAGTAAAACGCTACACCTTCTGAAGAGGTCGTTCTGCAATTCATGATCAACATCGGTTATGACGAAGCTACAGGGGTAATCACCAAACACTCTTACGTTGACCTGAAGAATATTCCTCAACCCTGGAGAACCCTCTTCATCATCATCACAAAATCTGTTTCTGGACGGGATAGTGGTTATGAGTATCCCAAGCTCATGGAACTACAAATTTTTTTGGGCTTTGGTCAACATGAAACATATCGAAGTTGAAGCTCTGATATGGGATGACATGATGTCTTTCCTCAAAAAGCGAGGCACCAAGATCCCATACATCAGATACACAAAACTGTTGATCCAGAGAGCTCTTGGGTTAAATCCCGATATTCCCTTAAGACTCGACGACCCAAACAATCACTCCATGTTGTATGAACCTACTCTAACAGTCAGATTTAAGGAATCAACAACAAAGAAACAAGGTGTTGTGCTGCCGGATCACCTCTTCTCTGATGAAATCAAACAGCTTTACTCATACAAAAGGTATCTGGTAGCAGTTGATGAAGGCAAAGTTGGTTTTCTCGATGAAAAGTCTTCTGGTACACCTACTAGGAAAACCAGAAGAGGCAGTGCAGGAAGTGTTGCAAGCACTGATAGTCAACGAAGGTTCCCTAAGAGGAAACCTCCACTCAAAAGGAAAGTTCCCTCTAAGGAAGTTGTTCCTATTCCCATTCCAAAGTCTGAACCACAAAGAAAGCTAGTGGATGAAAGCTCAGGTGAAACCGAATCAGACGAGGAGGTCACCTACTCTGAAACTGCAACCGATGTCACTCCAACAGTAGCTAAACCTCCCAGTCCAAAAGCTGACCAAGGGAAAGGGAAGACTCCAGTACTTGAGCAAGAAGAAGAAAGCTCAGATGAAGAGCCACTGGATACTGATTACAGGAAGAAGTTCAAAATCATTAGACTCCAACACAAGGCAAAAGAGTTTGAACAGGAACAAATGCGTGGCCCCGGAGGGTCAAGTGGTGGTGTCCAATCTACACCAATTCCTGATGCGGTTAATCAACCCGATAAGGGAATTGGGGCCACCACTCTTGAGCAACAACAAAAGCGCCTGGAGGATTCTATTGATTATGACATTGAGGGACCAGAAACAGAGAAGTCTGAGAAAGAAAAAGCTGATGAGGAAGCTCGGATTCAGGCTGAAGAAAAGACTAAATCTGGACAAGATGACGAAGTAAACTATGATGATTATCTTCTCAACAGTCCAACTCATTCCAAGGAGAAAACTTCTGAACCTCCTAAGGACCCTGAACCTCCTCATGACTCTTCATCATCAGATTTATCCTCTCACTCTTCACCACCACCATCCAGAAGATCAACCAAATCCACATCCAAATCTGTAAAGAAGCCAACGGACTCTTGGATTTCTCAGGCAAAGACAAGGACCGTTAAAGCTGTCAAGCAGGTCAGGAAGAAAGACGTGCTTTACAAAAAGCTGAATTTTCTCGCTGACCATGTTCAGTATCTTCATGACGAGAATGACAAGATGTCAGCTGAAAGGGAGTACATCCAGAAGTTCATGCAACGTGATCCTCAAGGGGAATGAACGAGATGATCAAAGGTTACACTCACAAGTTCCTTCTTGACATCGTTCCTGGTATGACAAGAGAAATGTACACCAAACAACTCTATCCGAATCTATTGCATTTGGCCAAGCAAACTATGAGATCAACACCTATGCAAGTAAACATCAATCCAGTTGATCCCATAATATTCTCAGATGTTGAATTGGTTTCCAGGCTGGTATCTCAAATGTCGAAACGATCTACAACTTTTACTTCTTACGAAGGTAAATTGTTTGAAGCATTGCTGGAATACCAACTCAAATCAGCATGCAGAGAAGAAGCTCAAAGGCCTAAACGTCCAAGAGACGATGAAGACAAGGATAAGGATAAAGATAACGAACCCAAACGTTCAAAGAAGTCTGGTGAACCATCATCTATGCCACCACCACCCCGAAGGACTTCACCACCAAGACGATCTCCTCCTCGCTCTTCTACTGACAAACCTCAGGACTCTAAGTTACCACCCCAGACTGAGAAAACCGGTGATCACTTCGAGTATATTGGTGGTGACGATAAGGAAGTCCCTGAGCCCCAACAACAACCCACCTCTCCCGACACAGCTAAGAAACCAGAATCCTCCTCTAAGCCAAAGAAAAAGAAGAAGAAGACGCCAAAGACTGACGTCGTATCATGGCTAGACGAGGATGACACTGAATTTGACTGGTTCTCTAATCTTGTTGATTCTACTCCCTACCCACCGGAAGGTCAAGATGCGATAGAAGGTCAAACATTGGAGCATGCTAAAATACTTCAAGACAAGTTTCGGGTGAAGAAGATGACGAAATCAGAGTTGAAACGAATCAAGAATGAAGCCTTTCAACTACTCAAAGACAGCTCGGAAAGTGCTATTGAAGTTGAGTATCACCTTGAAAACATAGTGTAGGATCTTGGTTTATCACAAGTTAGGCGTAAAGAGATAAGGTTTAGAGAGAGAAAGTGGGAGAGAATGGGAACTTTAGAGAGACAAAGAAAAATGTATTATGAAAGCTCCAACCCTTTGCCTTGGAGGGCAAAGGGTATTTATAGGGTACAAACATGAGACGCCTCTTTAAGGCTGTGGATCAGGCATACAGTGGGTAAAGACCCGTCCGTCCTCCACGGTGTTACAAAGTAAACTAAATACTATCATAGACTTACTATGACTACGAGCTTTCTAACGAGCATACATAGTTGAGGTGACCGACACTTTAAGTACTGGATTTACTAAATCCTAACAATCTCCCCCTAAGGGAGGTCACCTCAACTTACAATGATTACAAACATATATAATATTTCGTTGTTCTTGGTTTCTTTGATTAAGCACTTTTGTTCTTTAGCTCGTAGTCTTTGATTCATCATGTTATGCATGTTTTGTTAATTCAAGAGGAGGTCTTTAACTGATCACGTGATGTTTGAGTTTTTGAACCAGCTCTGAGATCATCAGCAACCATAAATCTCTGACTCTTCCATTGTGGTGTTGATAGTATGTGAAGTTGTGACTTTTGGACCGACATGCTCACATTCTGGATCATGATATCTTCTTATCAGAGTAGCGGAAGCTTTTAGCTGATTCATGATATTTGCAGCAGCGTAGCAGAAGCATGGAGTGAAAATATCAGATTCATTGATGCACTAATCATGATTTCTTTCGAGATGAATGTGTTGAGTCAGCATGCGGCTATGGATTGATCGCATCATTCTGATCAGCTGCAAACGTAGGGCGTACCTGCATAAAACATTTAGCAATAAAGCGCACGAAAGTGTCTTTGATCACTTTCGTTGAATTGAGGTACACGGCCCACGGTTCCCCGTTGATCAGTACAAGTACTGCCTGTGATCAGGTATAATTCCGAAGAATTTCCTTGACAGGGTTTCGCATCTGCTCTAGCTGTTCTCAACCCGGAACTTCTCAAAGAAGACAACACGGAGTGAGTGAACCAGCGAATAGAGATTCACTGATTGATGAAAATAGATTTGAAAAACAATCGTGTATCGCTCAATAGAAAATTGTTTTTGCAACACAGCGACGGTTTTAATGAAAATCAATTATCAATCATAAGCACCTTTTGAATTGAAATATTTTTACACGGTTGAAGTGCTAAATAAAAGAGTTTTTAAGCACAAAGACCGGTTTTTCAAAGGTATCCGTCAATCCATAACCTGAGCCAGGATTGATTCAAAAGATTGAATCGCCCCATTGTTTCTGTTCAGTTGTCACATGGTTGATCTATAGAATAGATCTCACATGCCACCTACCAGGAGCTTGTTTGATGTTGGCTCCAGAAGGCTTTCCATCTTCATTGTGAATATGTATGCATATCACTCGGATGTTCTGGCAATACCACAAGGATAATGCGTAGTACTCAAGATATTATCTCCCTTTCCACATTGTGTGAAACAGAGAGTCTTCATTGAAAGTGTCCTAAGGAGATTTATTGATGATCTCGTGGCTCTAGACTCAATTTGTGCATATTTGGATCCTGTGTCGGAGACTAGGGAGAGGGTCTCCTTCTTCAATATCAACAATCTCTAAGAGAAAGTCGATAGATTATTTTGGTTCCCCGTGAGAATGAAACAAGACCTTTTAAGTGGAACTTTAGTGGTTTGGGAAGTTGAAGTGCAGTGCGTCATTGGGTCCATGACGTCTTGTCTTCAATACCGATGTTACCTTGGTAACCACCAGTAGCATATGAATTGAACCCGGTATCTGCCCTAAGGTTGAATAATTGGAGGGCTATTTGTTTTCACCCTTTTCTCATTCAATTCTTTTTCATTCTTCAACCCCTTCAGTGCTTACCGAGACATCATAGCTAGAACCTTGTTGGGTTTATTCCAGTACTAGCTCAGTTTCAGTCCGCACTCTTCCCATATCTCAATTTTTCTCCTTTTATCATCATACCTAAGGACTTCTACACTAACTAGTGGATTGTCCCTGGGTAGATCCCTCCGGTTCTGGCGGATCATGGGAACAAATACCTAACCTTATCATCCTTATATCACCATACATAAAGTAAAGTTGGTCGGTCTATTTGGTATTGTTCATCTGCCATTGGAACCAATTGAAAACCATTTGAAAATCAATCCAGATACTTAAGATATATTATCAAAGCATTTTGTACCTGAATTGTTTTTGATATTTTTAGAACAAGAGCTCCCCCTCAACATGTGCATCAAGTATTTGAAATCGTTTTGCACACGGAGGCAAGAGAAAGAATTAACTTCTTTGATTACCATTTTCTAAAAGATATAACATCACTTCCCTAATCAAATCAAGTAGATAAAGCATTTTGGGGAAGGATGAGGTTTTCATAAGTTTGCTCCCCCTCAATATGTGCCTTGAGGTTTGAAAGAGTTTTGCACATACAAGAGGAAACCTGCACATTGATCTGGTTTCAAATCTTAGTGGTTTAAGATAGATGCTCCCCCTCAACATATGCATGGAAAATTTGAAATCATTTGGCACATGTCGGAAGGAGAGCTTGTACATCCTTATAAAACCATTTACCGAATTATCATATTAAATCCAATTTAAATCACAAATTCTCCCCCGATCACAATTATCAAATCATTTGAGATTTGTGATATCTGTAGATTTAAATTGATTTTGAAAGCTTTTAAGGAGAATTGTGACTTGATTATGAAAACGTTTTAACTGATAAGGATCGGATTTAGAGACTTTAAACTCCATTAATTAAACATGCATGATTATCTTTTGAAAAAAATTGTATGACAAATAACTTTTTGATTTAATTGAAATCATTCTCCCCCTCAATCAGTGACATACGTTGTTGATTGAGAGATAGATATTTTGACAAACTTTTAAGTCCAGATGATTATCAAAAATAGAGTCCGAGTTATTTTTCAAAACAACTAGTTTTCATTAGATAGTAAGGATTAGTTTAAAGAATCAGAGCAAGAAATTTGAAAACCAAGATAAAGCATGGCTCTGTTCTTTCTTTGAAAAGCGGGAAACTGCCTGAAATGACAATAAACCATCGTTTTTCTCCATCTCGTTTTTTTTTTTTTTTTTTTTTTTTTTTTTTTTTTTTTTTAATTCGAACTTCATCTAGAGACCCGTGCCATTCTTTGAGTGACACCTCAAAGTCCGTAGATGTTATCGAACCGACAAGAAAATCATGATAAATAAACAATATTTTTGAAGATTTTCAAGATTTTCTGATTTTTATGGATTTTGAAAAGTTTTATATTTTTCAATTTTTGTTTTGATGGTTTTATATTTTTGTATTTGGTTTTTTTGAAAAGATATATACAAATAAAAGATAGAGTCGAACACCTTTACTCGTCGATGTCTTCCTGAAGACGTTTGAGTGTTTCTGGTTGAAGGCTCTTTAAGCCTAGTCCTGGAAGAATAAACTCAAAGCGTTCTCGAGAAAGAGCTTTGGTGAAGATGTCTGCTAGTTGATATTCAGTCCTTACGAAGTATAGTTCAACCACACCGTTTTCAACTTGTTCCCTGATGAAATGATGTCGAATGTCAATGTGCTTTGCTCTAGAGTGTTGAACATTGTTGCAGCAGAGAGCAATGGCACTTTTGTTATCACAACACATAGGAACTTTGTTGAATACAAAGCCATAGTCAGATAATTGGGATCTCATCCATAAGATTTGAGCACAACAAGATGACAAGGCTATGTATTCAGCCTCTGTAGAAGATATGGAAGTGCTCATTTGTTTCTTTGAAGACCAGCTTACGAGCTTGTCACCTAAAAATTGAGCACCACCTGAAGTACTTGGACGAGTGTCTTGACATCCTGCATGGTCAGCATCTGCATAGGCTGTTAGAGACATACCGGAGTCCTACGAATACCAAAGTCCCATGTTAATGGTTCCTTGGAGATACCGAAAGACTCGTTTAACCGCTTCAAGGTGCTTTTTGGTAGGCTTAGCCTGGTATCTAGCACACATGCATACATCGAACAAAATGTCTGGTCTACTGGCTGTGAGGTACATCAGGGATCCAATCATACTACGATATTTCGTTTGATCTACTATTATCCCTGAGTGGTCCTCATCCAGTTTTGTACGCTCCACCATAGGAGTGTCAACAGGGTCACTAGAGGCAAATCCAAATTTCTTTAAGATTTCATTAGCGTATTTAGATTGATTTATAAAAATGCCTCCGGGACTTTGTGAAATTTGTAATCCCAAGAAAAATGACATTTGTCCCATCATTGACATTTGAAATTTGGAGCCCATCTCCATAGAAAAACGATCACATTCATTAGGGTCAGTCGAGGCAAAAATAATATCATCAACGTAAATTTGAATGTGAATTAAATGTTTGCCTGACTTTCAGGTGAACAATGTTGGATCAACTGCTCCTTTGCTGAATCCGGTGGATAGAAGAAACTTTGATAGCGTATCATACCATGCCCTTGGAGCTTGCTTCAAACCGTAAAGGGCCTTTTTCAAGCGATAGACATGAGTAGGATGCTCTGGATTCACAAAACCTTCTGGTTGGCTGACGTATACGACTTCTTGAAGATCTCCGTTGAGAAAAGCCGTCTTTACATCCATCTGATAGACAATCACATTCTTACTTGCAGCATTAGCCAGGAAGATTTTGATTGCTTCGATGCGTGCAACAGGAGCAAAGGATTCCTCAAAGTCGATACCTTCTTCTTGACGATAACCTTTAGCAACTAACCGTGCCATATTTTTCAGAACATCACCGTGCTCATCAAGCTTCACTTTGAAGATCCACTTGAGAGCAATGATCATTGCACAATCTGGAACTGGTACTAATTCCCATACATCTAGACGATCGAACTCATGAATTTCTTCTTGCATTGCATTAAACCAGCTGTCTTCAGACATTGCAGTTTTAACATCTTTTGGTTCGATCTTGGAGAGTACTGAGTTGAAGAAGCACCATAAGGCATCACTAGCTAATTGTTTTCAAGTTGATACGGAACGAGAAGGATTCCCAATGATGTTATCCAATGGATGGTCATGTGTCCATTTTCTAAGGTGTTCGTGTGGTTGTTGTTGAAGGACTGATGTAGCAGAGTTTATATCCCCTGATGAAGATGGTTCAGGTGTTGGTTCAGGGGCAAAGATGTTTTCAAATGGAGCATCTTCGAGAGTAGCAAAGGGATTAACTTCATCATTGGTGCCAGAAACAATTCCATGATGTACATTCGATGATTGATGATTTACAGATGAGACAGAGTGATCAGCAGCAGGCGCTTATTGACTTAATGATATTGAAACTGAGGGGTTGACTTCATTGACCGGGATAAGAGCAGCCTCTGATGTTGAACTTGACAGATCATTGGTACTTGACTCATAAAGTTCATCAAACATTGGATCAAACAATTTCTTCAAATCATCTTCAGATGGAGGTACATATGGAGTTGCTGGAGAGGAATTCGGTACAAGGGATGAACCAATGGGACTGTTTTGAACTGCGGGTCCAGAACTGGATTGTCCAGGAGCCATTTGACCGGTCAGCTCATCGAACGTAACGTGAATTGTTTCCATGATATTTCGGGTTCTCTTGTTGTAGATTCTGTAACCCTTCTTGTTTGGTGCATAACCAACAAAAACTCCAATATCTGCCTTTGCTCTTAATTTTCCTAAGTCTTGACCGTCATTCGTTGGATAGCACAAGGCACCAAACACACGAAGGTAGGAGAGATCAGGTTTTCGTTTATGAACTAGTTCATATGGAGTTTTTCCATGAAAAGTGTGTATAAGGGAGCGATTTTGGGTGTAGCAAGCAGTGGCAATGGCTTCAGCCCATAAAAACATTGGAACCTTTGAATAAATTAGCATTGTTCTTGCGGCTTCCACAAGAGTTCGATTTCATCTTTCAACTACACCGTTTTGTTGAGGAGTTCGTGGAACACTTCTTTGATGACTGATTCCAACACTTTCATAAAACTGAATTAAGTCTTTGTTAACAAACTCTGTGCCATTGCCAGTTCGAAAAATTCTGACAGTATTGTTGAGTCGAACATGAAGCTGTTTGATGAGTTTGATGATGACATCTGGAGTTTCATCCTTTGTCCTCAAAAACTTAACCCAAGTAAATCGAGAGTAGTCATCAACAACTACTAGAATGAGTTTCTTCCCATTTATCGTTTGCACTCTCATTGGTCCGCACAGATCCATATGAAGGGTATGAATAACTTCCATTACTGAGTTTGTGGGTTTTGGTTTGTGGGCATATTTCGTGCTTTTTCCCAATTGGCAAGCTGAACAAAGGTGATCTTTTTCATATTTTAATCTGGGTAAGCCTCTGACAAGATCCTTTCTGGCAAGGTTATTAATGGTGTCGAAGTTCAAGTGATTGAGACGACGATGCCATAACCATGACTTTGTTTTCGAAGCCTTTGACAACAAGCAGATTGGAGAGGACTTCATCATGTCTTCGATAGAGATGGTGTATGATGAGTGTCTAAATACTCATCATTTTTGTATAATCTAAACTGCAAAATCATCTGAAAACACTCAGAAACACATCAAAATGATCAAAATATCACAAATCAGTGTTTTATGTGTTTTAAATGCAAAAATATCAAAATCAGATGAAAAATGTATCAAGTTTGCAAAATTGGCAGTTTTAGTCCCCCAAGTTTTAAAAGTTGTCAAATCTAGTCCCTGGAATTCAAAAATGTGGAAATTTATCATTCAAGGTCCCTGAAATCTTTTAAGTTGTAAAAAATGATCCTTGAATGATTCTTTGGTCAATTGGCAAGAAAAGTCCCTAAACTTTGAAATTTTGCAAAATTAGTCCTTGGACTTTTAAAAATGGATTGTATGCAAAAATGGTCCTTGTTCTATAAATGTTTGTCATGTTTGGTCCTTGTGAAAGCATTGGAAAAAGTTCACTTTCAGTCCTCAAGTTTGGATAATTTACATTTTTGGTCCTTGTATACCACACAAACCAAACGGACACCCTTTTGTTATATCAATCCAAATCCAATCCACCTTGGCCCAACCTTTAGCCCAAAATCCAACCCACCCCGTTTGTATTATTAGCCACGGGGTCAAATAAAGTCAAACAAACCAAAAAAACCGCCCTCCACTGTAGACATACCTCTCCACCCCTGTAAACTCAAAACCAGACATGGTTTTCCAACATTTTCAACCCCCCTCCTCACCTATCCATCCCCCTATGTCCCCTCCAACTCCTCTAAACAACAAAATCTTTAATTGACTAAACCCACCCTCATTAAAGCTAAAACCTGCTCAAGACCTTTTGGCGCCAAAAATGACATATGGCACTTTTGTTGAATTCAATGGCTGAGATCATGTGGGATCAACTCAGAAACAAGTGGGGAAGAATTTTCAGCTATAAAAGAGAAGGAAAAGAGAAGATAGAGGGGGTAGCTAGTTTTAAGTTTTCCTTTAATGTCGTTTTTTAAACAAATGTAGTAGTTTAAATCAAAATAATGTAATATCAGTTTCTATGTATTGGATTTAACTTAATTAAGTGTTTGTAACCAAGTTTCAGTCTTAATTTAAGGTTTCCTTTGAGTTTCATAAACTCATGTTCACTGTTGGAAAATGCACTCTCAAATTCTTATGTTCAAATATTTAATAGCTTATGTTTAAATTCCATTAAGCTTATTAAAGTTGTTTAAAGCTCTTGGCAAGATTAAAACTCAAGTTTAAATACATTTTGTATGTGGTCAACAAAAGTCAACATTGTAAGAGGTTTTGGTTCATCCAGGTTTGGAAAAGGAATGGGTGATGCAGAGCAGTTATTGGGGTTGGAATAGAGTAGGATAGGGTATATTGGGTCTGGTTTAGCCTGTGGCACCAGCTGGATAGTGGTTAGTAATTTTCTCACTTTCAAATTTTCAAGTCTATTTGCAGTTTTAGCTTGCACCTGTATCTGTGGTCACTATTGCTTTTAATGTGCTTAATTAGTTGTAAGTAGGTAAGTTAAGCTCAGTTTGATCTTTGGTACAAGCTGGTTCAGCAGCTAGCTTGATGTTATTTGCTTATCAGATTTAACAAGGGTGTTTGGTTTTTAGCTTATTATGTCTCTAAGGCTTGTTCAGTGGTTCATTCCTGTTGGTACATGATTGTTAGCTCTAATTAAACTCATTTGAGTCTTAGTTTGGGTCTGCAACACCACCAAAGTCAAACATTAATCTAAATCTATATCACTGCTCACTGTTGTGATAATTGGATAAGCAGACCCTTGTTTTGTGTTCAAATTCATTAAACATAGCTTGCAATAGTATCATTACATCATATTACTTCATAATCAATCCTTAAATTTAGCTCAAAGTTGGATAAAGTCAAACTTTCCCAACTGCTTTAAAAGTCAAAGTGTAAAAATCAATTTTGAGCTCAAATGGAAAGATTTTTCTAGGATTCATTCCTAAGTCAAAATCAGTGAAACTTGTTGGTTATAAAACTTCAGTTGGTCTACTTGATTATTACCATTTTCATAGATTTTAGTGATTTTTTTATAGCTTTCAAAACAGCTTGTCAAAGTGATGCCAAGTGCCCTGTGCAGGGCACTTAGCCTGCACAGTGATTATGCAGACCTTGCAGAGCTAGCCCAGAGCTCATCTTAGCTCAACAAGGGCTGGTCTTTGGTCTATTGGTCCTTGGCCAGGTCTAGTTTAGGACTTTTCTTCTGTTTTTCATTTCTAGCTAGTAGGATAGCTTATTTACTGGCTTATAAGTGGGTACCTAAATCTGTCTTTAGCTTATAAGTTCATAACATCATATCTTAGCATCTTGTGATTCTGTGATATTAGCTTGTTGATTCCTGTTGCATTTTAGTTCTTTTAGCATATTTAAGCTTCTGTTAACAGTAGGTGCTTGTTGGTCTTTATTTAGCTTATTCAAGTGCTTATTTATAAGCACTTGATTCATCAGTTTCTAATCCCCCCACATAAGCACATGTTTTTCCATTTTTCTTATATTCCTAATATTATTTTAGAGTTTTCCTGAAATTTTCATATTTTTCTAAGCTTGTTTGCTATTTTTCTTAATTTAAATTAGATTTTAAGCATTTTTAAATAGCATTTAATACAAATAATTAAGAAAAGTCTCAAAAAAATAATTTTTCAATTTTCTTAAGTTTAGATAAATATAAATAGCCTAAAAAGTATTTTTCCATAATTTTCTTGGTTCAAATAGTATTTTCTAGCATTTTAATTAGTTTTAAATAGTAATTAATTAGTAATAAATATATAAAAAGTCTAAAAAATATATTTTCAGTTTTAAAATTAGTTTTATCATATTTTAGATTTTTCTAAATCTTAATTTTATTTTTCTAGTCTTATTTCATATTTTATTTTATTTTAGAGTATTATTAAATAGTTTAAAATAGTTTTTAATTAATAATAATTAAATAAATAGTTGTAAAAATAATTTTCCTTTTCTAATAATTTTCTTATATAATTAGGATTGTAAAAATGTATTTTTCATATCCGTAGGTATTTTCCTTCTTTATTTTTACGTTTTATTTAGTACGTTCACGTAGTTTTTAATTTAAACGTAAGTTTTAGGTTTTAAACGTTCATCACTTTAAATATAGTGATAGCGTTTATTTAATATCTTTTATCTTTTTAATTTTCTTAATTTGCATTTAAGTCGCTTTATTTTATAAACTTTTTCAGTAGTGTAATATTCAATCTAATCCTTTCAGATCACTATCCTTAGTGATCACTCCATCATCTGAGTTTGTGTTTCACACACCATTGAGTCTCCGTGGGACTTAACGACCCGAGAATTCATTATATTCTCCTGGACTTCATTGCATTTGTGTCTGAACTGTTTTAAGCCTGTTACGGCTGGTCATTCACAAGTGGACAGTTTGTGTGATTAGACTTGACGGTTCGGACCAGATCAGTGTATAGGTTTGAACCACGAGTTCCTCTTAACAATTCCACACCATCAGGTTCTCTAACGAAACAAGTATGTTTTCTAAAAGCCACTTCAAGATCGGAATCTGATATGTGCTGAACAGTCAAGCTAAATCACTCAAGCCGGCCACTTGTGAATGGCCGACCGTAATAAGCTTAAAACTGCTTAAAACACAAATGCAATTTAGATCAGAGGAATATAGTGGATTCCTGGGTCGTTAAGTCCCACGGAGGATGAATTGGTGTAAAACAACTTCAGATGTCGAATAATCACTAAGGATAGTGATCAATAAGGTTTTGGAAAAATTACCTAAAGAAAAGATCTACAAATTACAGCGACTTAAATGCAAATTAAAAGAAATTAAAAAGTTAAAATATATTAAATAAATGCTATCACTATTTTTACAATGATGTTTTTGTGATTTTATAAAATAAAATAACTTAAATGAACTATATTAACTAAAACGTAAACTCAAATTATCTAAAAACTAGATTTAAAATGAAAACGTGCGTTACGAATTAAAATTACGCTGGAGCGCAAGATAAAACGTAAAATTATTGAATTAAAAGTCCTAAAAGTGTAAAAACAATTTTTTTACGTACTATATGACAAAAGAAAATTTTAGAAAAAAGATTTATATTTTTTAGACTTTTATATTTTTTATTATGAATTAATTAAGATTTTACACTAATTAAATGTTTAAAAATACTAAAACTAATGAGAAAAATCTGAAACTTTTTTATAAAATACTTAATACTAATACAATTTTATAAAAAATACAAAAACTGAAAAAACTATACTAAATAAGCTGGAAATAAGTGAATAAGCTCGTATAAGCTTATTTGGACAAAGTGTGGTTATATATTTGATTTTGCAAAATAAAACCAAGACAAGTCCCAAGGGCGCTTGGTATCCAGGTACACACTAACACTCTTCTAAGGGGGAGGTCTCAGGTTCGAGCCTGCCTACCCCCTTTTTGCTAAACATTTTATTTTTGGAATTTTTCTACACAAACTTGTTAAGCACAAGAAAATAAGCAACTTTGAAAACTGCAACTTTTTATGAAATTGACTAATAAGCTCTAAAATAGCTTATGATTCCAACAGTAGGCCTATATGAATGAAATAAGCATAAGGATAAGCCAAATGGCTTATAAGCTACTAAATAAGCAAAGTAAACTAGAAACAAGAAAAAGAACTGATAATAAGCTGATATGACTACTGAGAAAGCAATTTTAACTACAAATAAGCACTGATTAAGCACAAATAAGCAAAAGCTAAACACTGTTACACAGTACTCTCTTTTGAATCACTAGGCACCTTCTACCTTAATTTTAAGCACATGAATAAGCTCAGAAATGAAAATGAACACTTGAATTAGCTAGCTTACCAACTGAGCTATCTGAAAAACTAGTTTACAAAGATTGGCTTACACTATTGAACTTATGAGAAGCTTTTTAAAAACTGATGAACACTGATTGACTGGTTAACTTAAACAAAATGGACAAATCTAAAAAGCACTTGCAGGCTTATTGGATAAGCTGCAAATTGAAAAATAAGAATTGGAATAGAGAGATGGGTGGGTTGGCTTTCCAAAAAGCCAAAATACATAAGCTATGGGTCAGTAATAAGCTCTGGAAGAGCTTATGAATTGAGCTATCTCAACTGTACACAGAACATTATTTTGACTTTTTAAACAAAATGAAAGTTTGACTTAAATGAACTTGTAATTGATTTTTATGAATGATTATGTTATAATAAGCTATGCTAAGATGAAATTAAGCTAGTTTATCAGATTCTAAGCTAATATGTGGAATATGAGACTTATTACACTAACAGTTAACAGATTAGACTAGATTGAGTTCTATTTTGACTTTTATACTAATGAGACCTATTTATTATGACTATTATGAACTCTATTGAACTAAATAAACATGCAGTAACAAGAATCAAGGACAATAACATGCAAGAACTCAGATAAGCAGCTTGATCCAAACACACCTTAGCAAGGCAGTTTTTATGATTAGTGTTACAAATCCACAAATTACAACATGAAACTGATTCCAATCACTTGATTATGATGTAATTAGATCAAATGAACACAAAAACACAGGTTTAAACAACATTTACTAAGATAATCACAACTAAGCTATATTAACTAAAAATATTAACAACTAGCAACTATGATTTCCAACTAACAACCTACTGATTTAACACTAGATTATCACTAAACAATAACAACTAAGCATGAAACAAGAAATTTATACTAATTTAAGAACTAAAATAGTGAATGGCAAAAATCAAGAGATAAGCTTACAACTTGAATCCAAGGCACAACTGAGAACCAAGAACTGAGTACCACACCTATAGGCTTACCACTAAGCCTCTAAACCATTTCCATCCAACTTCTAACCTGCTTCAGTCCTTGAACTTCATTTCCATACATTTTTTATTTTACAACTAATTTTTCTTGATTTTTGTGAATTTTTAAGTTTTGAGTCTAAACTGAGTTTTAAGGATACTAAAGCTTAGAAAAGCTTTTATAAGAGCTTATATGAGCTTTTGAATGCTTAACAACAAATTATAACAACATTTAACTTAGCATGAAATTTTCTTGATCTTGAAATTTTACATAAACTGGAAATGAAAAGAAAACTTGAAATTGATTCTTGAAATAGGTTTATAACACTCTGAAATCATTAAAACAGGGTACTTGTAAGCTTAAAATTACACTAGTATTTGAAAATTACATAATACGACATAAACTAAACTAAACTACACTACTTGCCTTCTCCTCTCCTTCTTTTTCTTTCTTTATAGCCTTTTTAGGCTCCCCACATGCTTCTGAGTTTATCCCACCACCATTGGATCTCTGTAACACATCCTAGCCATCAATTTTACTTTTGGCGCCAAAAAAGTCTTGGCAGGTTCTTTGCATTAATTGAAGTTTGGTTGGATGTGGAGGTGGAGTGAAGTTAGTAACAGGTGTAAAGGGTGAGGTGGAAAGGTAAAGAAGTGGAGAAAAAGTGGTAAATACCATTGGTTTTGGGTTTACAGTGGGGAAGGAGGAGAAGGAACAGTGGCGCGGTATTCTGTTTCATTTAAATTTTTTTGGGCCGGGTTGTGATGTTGGGCCAGTAGCTGGGTTGGATTTGGATTGTGTTTAGTAAATAGGTCCGTTTGGTTTAGCTAGTACACAAGGACCATTTTTGTAATTTGAGCAAAGTTAAGGGACTGAAATTAACAATCTTCCAAAGTTCACACAAGGATCAAACCTGCCATATAAGAATAGTACAAGGACCATTTGCATAAAATTCCATTTTTTATAATTCCAAGGACCTTTTATGTCATTTTTGAAACTTAAGGGACCAAAGATGTAATTTTCCAAAAGTTTATCATAAGGACCAATTTTGTCATTTATTAATAGTACAAGGTTTATTTTTGATAAATTTCACTTTTTAAATTAACCAAGGACTATATTTGACATTTTCCAAACTTGAGGGACTAAAGTTGTCATTTTGTGATTTTTGAACTTTAAAGGGTTTGTTTTGACAACTTTTGAATCTTATGGACCTTAAATGACATTTTACAAGTTTTTGAATTACCAGGGACTGTTTTTGACAACTTTTGTAACTTGGGGGACTAAAACTGCCAATTATGCAAATTTGATACGTTTTTCACCAGATTTTGGTATTTTTGCATTTAAAACACATAAAACACTTGTTTGTGATATTTCTATCATTTTGATACATTTTTGAGTGTTTTCAGATGTTTTTGGCATTCTAAACAGTATAAAAATGATGAGTATTTAGACACTCATCAGAATCACATAATTGACCAACAGAGAACAAGTTATGACCAAGACCTTCCACATAGTATACCCGAGAAATTACACTATCTCCAACCACATAATCTCCATAACCCATAATAGCTCCAAAATGGTCGTTTCCGAATCTAACTGTCCCGATGAATTTACTCACGAAGTTCATGAGCCGCGACCGGTCTCCAGTCATATGCTTGGAACAGCCTGAGTCCAGGTACCACAGAACGATTTGAACGATCTGCAGTTGAACACAGACAAGAATGGATAACTGGATAATTGGGATCCCCATGCAAGAATGGGTTCCATTTGGTTAGTAACAGTGATTGGGACACCCACATCAGAAATATAAGCAATTGAATCATTAGGAATAGATGCAGTGCTGGTGTATGTATTTGTCCTATTCAAAGTATGTTCACTTCTTAAGGGATTAGTTCTACCAGTAGGCATCCATTTTCTAGTGGGCATTGTCTGATTAACCTTATGGCCAACAGGTATCCATTGATAACCTATCTTACTAAATGTTCTTCCTGTGGGCTTCCACTGTTTTCTAACTTTCTTTAGCCTTTGCCTTCTTGCCTTCTTAGCATGATATTTTGCTTTAACAATGTTAATTGGAGATTTGATAGTTTTAGACAAAACATTCACACCACATTCATGATTAGTAACAGAATTCAAGCAGACATCATTACAAGGTTTTCAAATAGTATCAGAATTCGAATTAATTACAGTACGCCTATGGCAAATACTAGAATCAACACGATTCGTTTTATTCGGCTCAAACTTAAAGTTCCTAGGTTGGTCTTCTACTCTCTTCCAATGCACATTCTTAGTTTGCGAGGTCCTATCATTCCTTGTATTGTCTTGAGACTTTGACCTGCTTGCTTTAATGTCACTGATTACTCCTGTAGAGGGAATGGGAACATTAGTTGGTTTTGCTACTCTTTGCATTTCCTATTTAGATATGCTGGGATCTGAATTACATGCAGGCACACTAAGGTTCACTTTCTTAACACTAGAAGTGCTGGGATTTGTACTCCTAGGAGGCACAAAAGAGTTCGGTTTCTTAGCTTTAACAGATCTGGAATCTGAACTACTTGAAGGTATACTACAGTTCACATTCAAAACATCAGGCATCGAATGGATATCATACTTGGCACTAGGCATAGAACACGGAATCAAAGGATTAACTCTCTCACCTAAGGACTTAGGGCATATTGTGATTAAGCATTCTAGAATTTCTTGAGATCATTTGGCAAACCATCAAACCAAACCAAACCTTATCCCAAAAATAACAATCAAACCAAGAACATGAGAGATGGATGATCAAACCATGGCTCTTGATACCTTTTGTAGGATCTTGGTTTATATCAAGTTAGGCGTAAAGAGATAAGGTTTAGAGAGAGAAAGTGGGAGAGGATGGGAACTTTAGAGAGACAAAGAAAAATGTATTATGAAAGCTCCAACCCTTTGCCTTGGAGGGCAAAGGGTATTTATAGGGTACAAACATGAGACGCCTCTTTAAGGTTGTGGATCAGGCATACAGTGGGTAAAGACCCATCCGTCCTCCACGGTGTTACAAAGTAAACTAAATACTATCATAGACTTACTATGACTACGAGCTTTCTAACGAGCATACATAGTTGAGGTGACCGACACTTTAAGTACTGGATTTACTAAATCCTAACACATCGCACGAGCCATGTCCAACAACATTGATTGGCTCAACCCTGAAGCAAACATCGACTTCTCCAGAAGAGACAAAGCTCCATACTACACCGACTGGTCTAAACCTCTACCAACGATTGGCCAACCGGATCAACCTCAGATTCCATTTCGATACTTCTTCAACAATGATTTGGAATTCCTTCTACACGGTAGCGATGGTTCAATAAAATACGCTACATCACTTACACTTCCGTTCCCGGCAGCCATATACTCCAACTGCATAGCCATCGAAGAAAAGGCTACTCACATGTTTTCTAACAGTGTCGAACAGTACGACATCGATGCATTGTACGGGATTCACCATTGGCCAGAACGCCGACGAATCTACTACAAAAGCTGCTAGGTTCGAAAGTCTCAACATGAAGTGCACAATACTAAAGGAATCGTTGCTATTAAGCATGTCACTCTTTCGTCTAAATGGGATTACACCTTTCTCAAGACCATCGTGGTCAAAAGACAAGACGAAAGGGACTATGAATTATGTGAAGCGGACTTTCAGAACTTGTCTCTCAACGACATTGAAGATCTGTATCTTGCAAAAGTACAGGGACGAATGAGACAGTTCTCAACTGAAATTCAACGTGAATACATCAAGTCCTTACTTATCTTCATCAGAAGCATAGTGATCCAGGAACGTGTAGAAGATTTACAACTTGTTGTTGAATCATATCAGACTCGCGTCAACTTCACCAGAACTCAGTTAGAACTTCCTGACATCAACCATCTTCCACAATACACTCTCGTCAGCAAACCATTCGGAGTAGTTTACCGTAGTGAACTACAACGCAACTGCTTGATGGCGTGTAGAGATCTTCATAAGTTTGGGGATCACACACTGAAGAAGGTTAGGAACGGCTTAGCTTATCGGTTAAAGGAGATACATGAAGGCATTGGGTCTCCAAAGAGATGGATTTCTAAGGACAGACGGGATGTTAAGAGGATCATCACTCAGATAGATGAAAGGTTGTACAGAAGGGACTAGTTCAGAACTCTGGAGAGCTTTGTAGGTGGTCGTCCCAGGATTACTCTCACAGGCTATCAACGCCATGTTCGCATTCCTGGAGAAATAGCTGGACTACCTATGATCCGCCAGAGCCGGAGGAATCTACCCAATGACATCACAAATAGTTAGTACTTAGAAGTCCTTAGGTATGATTATAAAAAGGAGAAAATGAGAATCGGAGAAAGAAGGAGTTGAAGAATTAAAAAGAAAAGCAAAGAAAAGGGTGAAAAGAAATAACCCTCCAGATTATTCAACTTAGGGTAGACACCGGGTTCAATTCATATGCTACTGGTTGTCACTTAGTGACACCGGTATTGAAGATTAAAAGTCGTCATGGACCCAGTGACGCATGCACTAAACCTTCTTAGCCACTCAAGTTTCTCCTAACAGAAACTTGTTTCATTCTCACAGGGAACCCTACGTAAACTATTGGCTTTCTCTTAGAGATTGCTGGTATTGAAGAAAGAGACCCTCTCCCTTGTCTCCGCTCAGGAAAACCAAAGTGCACTATTGAGTCTAGAGCCACGAGATTCATCAAAAGATCTCTTAGGTACACTTGACATTTCATCAATTGTTGTTCAACAATAAGAACAACAGTGGTACGTTATCGAGTCCTACACAGATCCTAGCAATCTGTCGAGAACATTTATGAGAGGTTCACTATTGTGATCCTCAGTGATTGAATGGAAACTCCTGCCAGGGTCAACATCAAACAGCCCTGACAGCAGGTCACTTCGGTAACTCCCCGTGGATTACGCTTAGTGTGTCTCAAACAGTCTACAGTCGTGAGGTGATGCTTCGGTGTACCTCAGCGACTCATCTGAACTGTAGGTGTACTTCGGTACATCGTGTTATCTCACTTATGGGACTCCAGTTCAGGAATGACCTTTGTGAGAATTAGAGAAGTGTTTTCACACTATGCTGTTAACACCCTCGAAATTCAAACTTGTAAGTGCCAGAATCCGCTTATTACTAACCGTGTGTATGTTTTCTTCTTATGGAAGCTCTGGAGCGGACTGATCGTGCAGATTCTTCACATGCTCATACCAACATCATCACTAATGCAAGTTCTCTCAAAAGGCAACACAAAAGTCAGAATGATTCTACGTCAAATCAAAGAATCTACAAAGTTTAAAGACTAAGAGAACTTCATCAATACTGTAATCCAACGTTAAATGAGCGTGTGAGCATGTTGAAGAAAGACGTGGAGACACTGGAGCAACGAAGCAGACCTGAAGCAGACAACAACAACATACTATCACTACCATCACAAAGAACAAAGATCTAAGAACAAAGAAAATGATGACGTCAAAGCAAAAATTTTCAAAGGAAACAATTTCTCTACACTGGGGAGAGTGTTCGAATCAAGGCAATTCTTCTCACAAGAAAGAAGAATGTCAGAAGATGTCAAAGCTACTATTACATCAACACCTTCACCGTTCACATTATCAATCACTAACACTTAGGGGGAGATTGTTGGAATCACTCCTAAACTAGAATTCAAGTGTTAGTAATTAATATGTAATAGTTAGCTTATTTATGCCTTTATGTTTGTTATTAAGCTAAGGCTTATGTAGAAGGCCCATAAGCCTTGGTCCAAGTCCAATAAGGAAAGGAAGGGACTAGGAGTGCTGCCCTAGCTCCCTCTCCTATAAATACCTTTGTTATACCCTCACTTGAGGGTTGGTTGTTCATCTTATCAATACAATTACGCATAACTATTCTATATTATTCATACGTGTGTGTTTGGTAGTGTTCATCCGATCATCTCTTTCCTATTTCTTCTATTGATGCTTGTGTTACTAATATGGTGACCTAACAAAAGCAGAACTCATTAAGCTCATAGTGTTATCAGGTTGATGAGCCATCTACAGAAAAAGTTCAAAAAACCATAATTAGTATTTTGATAATTTTCCTTTTCAATAAACAATTAAATACCCAAGGTTCATATTCATATAACCAATTAATATTTATTGAAAACTAGGATCCAAATTGTCATAATCTCATCACGTCAGTTGATCTGCTAGTAATGAACCTTATACAAAGTGGTAGAGCTTTTGCTCAATTGCCAATATCAATTGCAATTCCTAGATTTATGGGATTTACATATAGCCAATTTCAATTGCCATGTAAACATGTTTTATCCCATCTTATGCCTTGAGTTTCCAGTTCTCACCGCCTAACCCAATTAAGTTGTCCAACTTAAGAAACTTTAAAATCGTCCATGCCCGTTCTCACGACACGTGGACATTTTACCCTTTGATTACGATCTAAGTCACGTTCTCATGCAAATAAAAGGTAATCTTAGGTGTTTCCGTTTCGTTGGATGGCATATAACTTAAATTAAAGGGTAATAATTTTTTATGTCAAATCAAATATGTACAAAGATGTCATGCATTCATCTTTGTAACATAGGTTTTATTAAAACATTTATATATCTTGTTTTAATGTATAAGCTTTTCATCATCAAACTTTAATTGAGGTATTGGATAACCAATTAAAGAATTACCTTTAATTACCACTATATCCTACTACTGCATGAGTCAAAAGACCCAAGTTATTCGGATAATTACCACAAAAGTGGCGCGTAGAATTTAGGTCAATTCACCCTTAAGATTTTATGCACATTCATAGGAATACTTGGTAGCTCCATTAAGACGCACAAAGTTTGTCAATAATGGGTGAGCCGTTCTAGCTATGTTGTGCATGAAAATCAATCAATTAAACGATTACGATTACTATGCTTAAAATTACATGTTTCACCATTGTTTAGGTCAGTTTATTTTTCTTGTAAAAATACCCTTGTTACACATAAACAAACAAGCAAGTATTTTAAAAATAAACAAATAAACAATGAATGCATAACATAAAAAATAAGTCATGCATATCAAATAGCCACATGCAAACCTTTTTGATCAATCATATTAATAATCAATTCTAGATCTGTCAATATGCATATATTTAATTAAGACTTTCACCCGTTTTCATCTATGTACAAGGTGAGCCACATGCATCGATTCATCGATTGCGTAAGTCAAAATTAAATACATACCACATAGCACATAATTGATTAAATTAATAATGATTGAGGTCTTCCCCAATTTTAGATCTATCAAAATTTAGTGTATATCACTTAAACATGAAAGACATACAATAAAAGCAGATCCATGATAAAACATGCATGTAATTATCATGGACATAAAATTACACTTAACAATTAATGCAATTAAACAGAGTTACGCAATACACATAAAATTGCATGCATCCTATGGTTTCTAATTAGGGCACCAAAAAATGCCCCCCCTAAAAAATTATGGTTTAGGTTTTGCAAACCCTAGATCTACGCATACAAATAATAACACAATAATGTTTATTTTAATTATGTGTTTCAGTAATTAATTACTTGTTATACAAGGCTCGTGATGCCACTGTTGAGTTTATAATACATGAATAACAATAAAACATGTAGACACCACAGAGTACACAGCGGAAGACTTAAGATCATAACAAATAAATAATTAACTGAATTAAAACGTAACATACCTCTTGCAAATATCAGATCTCTTGAACAAAACAAAAGAAGTGGTTTAAAGAGTTGTCCCTTACCGTTTTACAACTCAAACCAACTAGGTGTAAGAATAATGTCTTACTACCACAGTTTTGTACACACGAATTAACCAACGAATCAAGCGATTGCTAGATCTAACACAAGTCCTTATTTTTATGAAAAACAAAACCAAAACACCCTTGGAGGAGGGGGTTCGGCCGAATAGTAGCAAGAGAGGAAGAGGAGAGATCTAGGGTTAATTCAATGCACAAAGTATGAAAAACCCTAAGTCCTAGCCTTTGTATATATAGTGTATAGAATACTTGAAGAAAAAGTTAGGGTTTTGGGCTTGGATAAGCCCCCTTGGCCGGCCATATTGATGAGAGGGAAGGGGAACCCAAATCTTTTCCTTTTCCAAGATATTCACCATATATTCTCCCATTTAACACTTAACGGTCGTTAGTCATTTCCGTTAAATACTTAACGATCGTTAGACGGACTTTATGTGCAATAATTAATCGTAAACATTAACATTAATTATTTAACTTTAATTCTCATTCGCTAATGTGTGCAATCCCATGGTCACGAGTTCGAATCCGGACATTTTCGTATTTGTAAATATATATATTTCCAACAGCTCCCACTTGGATATGTTTACAAAACGTGAAATGACATTGGTTAGCGTCTAGCAACACGCCAATGCCCCCGGTACAACTCGTGTATGGTTTTCTGGAGAAAAACCAAGTTTGACGATTCATCATCATATTCATCCTTTTGTTTCTAATACCATGTTAATAAAAATATGGATCTCACTCATTTCTTAATTAACTATTATGTTTCTCGCTTTATGTGATTGATCAAGATTACCAATTCTTCTGAACATATTCCAGAAGACCTTGGGCATGGCCAACAGTTTATTGTGGTTAGTTGTGTAGATTTGTTATGCTGAGGTGGCGGTGATGAAGAGGTAACCCCTCTTCATCACACCTGGTGCTCTAACATATTGCATACTCAACTAACCACACAAGTACACAGCGGGAACTCTATTAATGTTGAGCAGTTCCACAAATTCTTATATTAAATAACTTGGAGCTAAGGACATCCTCAATGCATAAGTGCAATACATTGACACATAAGCATAACACTTACATTTATAAAATTCATAAAATGCATTAAACTTAAATGTAACTGACACCTACTTGTACTATTCTCACACCCACTTGTACTATTTTAAAGGAGCATCTAATATTTTATTAGTAAAAGTGATTGAAAAGACGTGACACGAGTATTATACATGTGATGACATGGAGCAACGTACAATGCATTGATCTATGCCATGTAGTGATTTTTCTGACATTACACGTATGACAACTAAGCCCATTGTGGATGGCCTAAGAGCAAGTTATATCTACATAGAACCAACATGTCTAAAATGTGCCCCTTTGAATACGCATAACCTATACATGTACACATTTTAGTCAGCTAACGTAGACAGTATCACATTGCTGATAGCAACTTTTCCTTCTTTCCAACAGTTTGTCCAGTGAACAATGTGATGTGATCGAATCCATATAGCAAACTCAAAAAGTTGATGATTGGAAATTTTACATCTGATTCCTTAATATTTTAACCTTAAACTATTAAAGAATACATGAACTTTACTGTCGACACATATTATCAAACAACTTGTGTTATTTTAATCCCATAGTCTAAAGCTTTGATTATGTGGGTTATGGTAGGTTTTATTGTGTTTAAATAAATAAAGATTTCGAAAGCGGCCAAGTCTAATAACGAGTTAAGTATCTAATTACGTCACAATTTCAAATTCTAAGCAAAAGTAACAATGCATTAGTTATGTCTTACATAGTTTGTAATTACTACTTGTTAGCAATTAAACGGGTGAAAATTTTATGTTTGCACGATAGGAGATCACATTGAGCGTAGATTATAATTTTTTCCCACCCAAGTGTGTTCTTAATGCTTACATATACCAAAATACAAATGGATTTGTTTTATGAAAGTAGATTAGAAATATTTTCTGATTGATTAAAACCACTATTAAACATTTTACTTATTAAAATTTTTACGTGGAATTCAAATACCATGGAAAAACATAAACGTTTTGACTTTGTAAATAAACAAATGATAGTTTTCCAAAAGTTTACATCGATGGAGAGAACTGCAAATGATAAGTTTACTCTTTAAATTTAAACTTTTAGTTAACTTATGCTTTAATTTCTAAACTTCTTTTCTGATGCTAAGTTTGTATGACTATTTTTTTTAAAACTTTAGATGACCTCAGTTAAAACACTAAACTAGTTGTTTCATTAATTTCTCTATCGCTAACTTTAGACAGCTTTTATTTCGACCATTACGGTTGGGGTGCTTAGGGGTACGTAGGTTTAAGTCGTTAGACATGCAATTAGTAAACCATGCTCACGGTGTGGGTACAATATAATGTTGTATCAACCATACCCAACCCAAGACATAATTGCAGATCTCTAAGCTATACAAAATAACAAATGCATTACACAATTGAAGAAAAAACTCCGGTAAACAAAATATAATACTCAAAGCACCACAAATACATAAACCAAACCCACCTCAGAGAAAAGACTAGACATGAATATGATGATTCAAAATCAGACACAAGCTATCTACTTTCATTAGGCTAGTCCCAGTCGTAACCTGGGACGACCTGGGACAACCTGCGCCACGTCAGCTTTCTCTCTCCAGCGACCTGAGACAACCCGGATGCCCCAGTCGACGACCCGAGGATTTTTTTTTTTTTTTTTTTTTTTTTTTTTTTTTTTTTTTTTAATTCAAACATTTTTAACATTAAATTTAAATTTCATTCAAATTAAAAACAAACCATTACATTACGAAATTAAAAAAAAAACATTACACTACGAATTAAAAAAAAAAAAAAAAAAAAAAACATTACAATACGAAATTCAAATAAGCACTAGAATACTTAAACTAATATTCTAAATTGTAACGTTCTTTGATTGCTGCCTTAACTTTCTCCAACTCTTCTAGTTGGCGGCCGGTCAAATTTGGGTCGATTGGGGTGTTGTAGAAGATGATGTCGGACTCCCGTTTTGATGTCCTCATGAGCTCAAGTTTTGCCTGTTTTATCTCGAGCTCTTTTTCCCTCAACCGTAACCAAGTATCTTCTAAACCCTGCTTATTCTTACCTTTATCCTCTTTTGACGGCTTCTTGGTCCTTAAGAAATTTTTGGCCAACGATTGCATAAATGAGTCTGATGGAACATCACCATCGATTGAGGAGGAGGATGCTTTCTTCCTTCCTTTGTCACGACCAGCCGGTCGTGATTCTCTAATCGCTTCCTCAGCAGAATCATCAACGTCATAGACATCGAAAGGATCACGAGCTGCCGTTGAATCAGAGGTAGTGGTAGAACCCTTTGTTTTCTTCCGACTATTTGTTGATAAAGCCGGCAACTCAACCTCCTTCTAAGCAGCATGACCCTTTAACACCTCGTAGCACTCCTCTAAAGTGAAATCATGACCGTACGTCATATGGTATTCTTTAAGAGCTTTTGAGGTGTCGTCGATATCATTCTCACCGCTTCCATGGGTGTTCTTGATATTCTCCACGATAGCACAATAATTTCCAACCCTGTTACGAATCCTGCTCTTCCATTTGGTAGTGATGGAGTCATAGGTTCGGTCTTTGCCAGCTTCTTTGTTAAAGTACTCGATCACTTGCTCCCAAAACTTGAAGCGGTTATGGGCGTTTCCTCTCACCGCGTTTTCCGACACATAGACCCAAGCTTTACAAAGCACCACCTCTTCCTCCTTTGTCCATGGATCTGCTGCCTTCTTGTTTTTCCCCTTGCTTGTTTCCGGCATCTTGCCTTTGTCCTTGGCCTTTGAAGCACGTCTAGATGGCTGCCTTGGTTTGATGGGGGACATCTCTTTAGCGGAAGCAGTTTTCTCATCATCAGAATCATCAACGGGAATGGAACCATGGAACGAACCGTGGTGCGAACCGTGACCCGAACCTTGTCCCATCGAAGCATCTTGACTTGGGTAGTTTTGACTTGGGTAGTTTTGTGTCAGATACTCCGGCATCCAATCTTCCAAATTCATGTCTAGATTAGTGCTTCGAATCGGGGAATAAGGTTGATACGGTTGAGAAGGATAAATGAAGTCCATGTTTGGATGGTAACCAGACCCACTAGGTTCTTGCCGGTAATCTTGGTAAGAACGTTGCGGTGGGACAAAAGGACGGTTAAGATAAAACGCGTTTTGGTTTTGATTTGGTTGGGGTAGTTGTGATTGATAATCAAAACTTTGCGGACGAAAGCGAATAGGAGGCCGGTTTTGTTGTGGTGATATGCCGGTTAACTCGAAGTTGTTTTCCGGCGAGAAATTTAGATCCGGGGCATTTTGGGGTAGTCGTGATCGTCGGGTTTTTGATTGTGGGGTATTTTTCTTTGACATTTTGAAGTTGGAAAAGAATTAGATTGAGTTGAATATAGATGAAAATGGTAAGTTGTGAATTGTGTTTGAGGTAATGTGGGTATTTATAGAGTGATAAAAAGAATTTGATTTTTTTTTTTTTTTATTCAAACGGTCTTTTTTTTTTGTTTTAATTCAAACGGTAGTTTCATTTTGGGAAGGTAAATACTTGGCTCAATATCGAGCGTTTTGGGAACCGATGTTCGAAAAAAGGGACGACGCCCGATGTGGCAACCTGCCACCCACAATCATGCACAACCGATGTTACATCGGTCGAGGGTCCAAATTTTGGTTGCCCAACCGATCTCGACCCCTCCCACTGCGACAAGCCTTAACAAGCTTTTCTTTAGGCTTGTCGCAGTGGTGCTTTTGAAATCGGTTGGGCAACGCAATTTATGAGCTTCGACCGATGTCCAGGTCGGTTGTGTCCAATGTGGAGTTCGGTCTCCACATCGGTCGAGCTAGGAAAAAACGGAATATCGAGTGCTTGGACAACCGATCTTATTTACTCCATTTTGTCACTTTCGTTTGTATAAATTCAAAAATAGAACGTTGGTAAACATTAAACAAAAAAAAAACTTTTTTTAAAACCAAATCTACCCATCTATAAATACCCACTTCACTTCAAACACAATTCACCACTCAACATTTCTCATCTATATTCAATAAACCATTCTAACGAAATACCCACGAAACACAAATTTTAATATGCCGGCATTCGAGCATTTATTCGGTTCTTCTTCGTCTTCTGACGAGGAAGAAGTTTTTAGTGAGTTTGTGGAGTTTGCTGATTTTGCTTGGAAGGCTTACAAAGCATCACAGCCAAAAACCCGACGAAGGTACATACGTAGGGATCATGAGGGTGCTCATAATCGTTTAGTGGCGGCATACTTCTCCGAAAACCCGCAGTTCGACGAAAGAACATTCTCTCGGCGGTTCCGTATGAGCCGAGAGCTATTCACAGAAATTGTTCGAGAGATAACCGATCACTCTACTTATTTTCGACAAACTGCTGATGCAAGAGGCGTACCTGGTATTAGCCCGTTGGTCAAGTGTACTGCTGCCATTCGTCAATTGGGATACGCGGCCGTTCCTGATTCTCTAGACGAGACTCTGGCAATTGCTGCATCCACAGCCCGTGAATGTCTTCGTAAGTTTTGCGAGGTTATCATGGAGTTATATGGTCGTGAGTATTTGCGAAGGCCCACGTATTCTGACCTTGAAAGAATATATGCTCATCACGAGCATAAGCATGGCTTTCCTGGGATGATGGGAAGCATTGATTGTACAAGTTGGGAGTGGGAGAATTGCTCGAATAGTGAGAGAGCTCAACATTGTAGGGGTGATCACGGGCCACATCCATTCATTTTGTTGGAAGCGGTCGCTTCCCAGGATTTATGGATTTGGCATGCGTTCTTTGGTGTCTCCGGAATGAATAACGACGTAAACGTTTTACGTCGTTCACCTGTTTTCAATGATATCAAATCTGGGAGAGCAGCAGACCTTGAGTTTGAGGCTAACGATGTGGCTTATAAAAGGGGATATTATCTCACTGATGGGATATATCCACAATGGTCCGTTCTCATGAAGTCTATTTTAAATCCTCCCACGGCTGATCGTAAAAGATGTTTGTACAAGAGGAGGCACGAAGCCGCAAGGAAAGATGTGGAACGGGCTTTTGGTGTGTTGAAGAAAAAGTGGAAAATGCTTAAAGTTCCTGCTCGAGGGTTTTTTAGAAATGATATCCAAGATATTATGTATACATGTATCATATTACATAATATGATCATCCGACACAAGCAGCGGGCGATATTGTCACACCCCCAAAATATCGCAGCGGAACGATAGTGTCATTGGGGTATGACGTCATAGCACAAAGTATGGATAAAGAAAACGACCTCTATAATGAGACGTTTTAAAGAGTTTACCATTCGATTAAATAAGTTAAAGTTTACAACACATGAGATCCCAAAGTTTGATAATACATGAAGGTTTACAAAACATGGCGAATGGTAATAGATAAAAACACTAGACTCCAATGTATGCCATGAGACCCAAAAGCTCCATGAAATGCTATCGCCTTACAACCTGAGATAAATATGCTAAAAAGTGTCAACACAAAGGTTGGTGAGTTCATAAGTTTGTGATAAAATGATCTGAAATACTTAGAGAAATGTTCACACAGCAAAGACATTGTAAATCCACTCAGTTCCAAGTTCCGCCCATACAAAACTTGCAACCTGTGTGTTCACAACCCATTGCCTAAAATAGAATGACAATCATGAATATGCGCATTAAGGTAGTTAAAAGTATAAATGTCACCACAAGGGTCTTCCAACATATAAATATTGAGATGTTTGTAAATTAATAGCCTTCCAACAACTTAATTTGGAGCCATTAATTCTTGTATGTTTGTAAATTAATAGCCTTCCAACAACTTAATTTGGAGCCACTAATTCTTGTATGTTTGTAAATTAATAGCCTTCCAACAACTTAATTTGGAGCCACTAATTCTTGTATGTTTGTTCCAAATATGCATATGAAATCAAGTATAACCCAATCAAGTATATAACGCAATCAAGTCTAAAGTATAAGTAATGTTGTTTGGCAAAAGAGTTTAAATGTTTGGATAAATAAGCATATATCTCGCCCCAAATAGTTTATAGGAATTTAAATGAGTTAAAGCGGGGTATGAACTCACCTGGTATGATTGATATGCTAACAAAATGAAGTGCACTAAAATGAGGCTCGGAAACTATCTGCGAC
The DNA here is from genome assembly GCA_019973895.1 of Chrysanthemum seticuspe. Classification (NCBI taxonomy): domain Eukaryota; kingdom Viridiplantae; phylum Streptophyta; class Magnoliopsida; order Asterales; family Asteraceae; genus Chrysanthemum; species Chrysanthemum seticuspe. The sequence goes on along the minus strand of BPTQ01000002.1, from coordinate 192,523,835 downwards.
CTAAATGAATGTTATGACTTGAGTTATGATATGTTGTTGTGAATGCGTGATACAATGTTGTGCATGCAACTCCATATGATATCCATACCACTTGTACGTTTTGGAAATAATGTTTATCGTCAAAATATGTTTATGACATCCCGTCATTTTATAAAATACTTTACAAGTATTTATGTTGAAATGATATCCCACGATAGTCATTTAATGATTTATTGTGAAATTATAACTTTTCGTCGTAAAATAATGTCGTTGAAATTTTCATGAAAGTGACTAAAATGGCCTTGAAAAGTTAGTCGTAAAATGGTGTACGTCGAGCGTTAGGAAACGAACTCAACGGTTTTGGGAAGCTTGTATCAATATCTCAAAGTTTCAGTGTTTAAGTTTCCATCCTAGAGGTCTCGATCACCAAGAAAAATATAGGTTAAGTATTGCACTTTAGGCCAAAAATATAGTTAAAGGATGGTTTTCGGCAAAGTTTGAGTGACTATATGTTATTCGTTACAACTCCGCTCAACAAACGGTTGGACATTTTGGAAAATATGCTAGGCGAACTTACTTTTACTAGAAGACATCACGTTATAAAAAGTTCTACATCATTGTTAAAAACGTCCGCCAACATGGTCCTTTAGTTGCCGTAGTATGTTTGTAATAAAGAATATATTAATTTTGCTAATAGAATAAAGTTACGGCAACTTGGTTTATTGCGTGTAATTTAATCGTTACAAGTCCGTTTTCTACGTTTTCTACATCCTTAGATTCGTGTCAAAGTATACTAATATATTTTTGATAAGTCGACACAATTTATAAAGCTTAAGACTCATTTTTGACTCGTAAGGAGTGACATTTTCAATGCTGAAATTTCTGAAATTAATAGTTTTCCTCGTCAAACTTGAAAAATTCATAACTTCTTCGTTATAGCTCCGTTTTAATCCGTTCAAGCGGCCACGGATTCGTTTTAAAGTATATTTTCTAAATATCTAGGCCAAAAATTTATGTCTACAGTCGGATTTTCCAGAATTACAAAATAAGATCAGACCCCTTTTTAAACTTGTCGAAAAGAGTTTTTCTTGCGCCAAACCTATTCTAACCCATTCAAAACAACTCCGGAGCTATTCTAATCCTACCATACACCTTCTTAGGGTGTCATGGTTTCCTAGACATCACCAAAACTAATATATAACAAGGAATAATTATAGGATGACTTATATATATATAACTCTTGAAAATCATTGAAAAAGTGGTACAACATCATATGACTTGCATGTTTTTGGCTCAAATATGATAAAATGAATATGAAATGAATATGTAAGATGAAAAATGAAAATGATATGCTTACTAGTTTACTTGATGAGGTGACTAGAACAAAGGATTAAACCTAAACACCCTAGGTTTTTATTTCAAAACCTTGATTAAGAGTGTAACTAGATTGTTTAACACTTGATTTGGAGAATTTTTATGAATTCCTTCTAACACCCTTGTATGGCCGGTTTATGGAGAGGAAGAACAAGAGAGAAGAACTTTACTAACATATGAATTATTGTAGTGAATGAATGAAGTGAAGGTGAGATTGAGTATATATCTATACATGTAAGAAAAATTGCTACCAACTCAATTAATGCATACCCCCCTTTGGTCGGCCAAGGGGGGAAGTATTTCTAAAGTATACTTTTTTTTTTTCTTTTATTGTATAAGTATAAATGTGTAAGTAATATGTAGTTAAGTAAAGGATGACTTGTAATATTGTATATACATTAGTGTATTTAAGGTAGTTTTAGCTAAAAGTAATTTTTAATAGATCAAAGTAAAGTATATTGAGATCATTTAAATTGTAAAAATATATTTCTTGTAAAAATTGAGTGATATAATAATTATCGTGTAGTTTTTTTAAGAAAAGCGTCGTAATAATATAAATTTAACGATTTATATACAAAATAAATTTAAAACACTAGGTAAACTCAAAATATTGTTTTTATAAACTAAATGTAAGTATAAAATATGTCGGGATCATTTTTGGAAGTATCGGATTAAATGTTCAAAATAATAACTTACGCGATAGCGTTTATTTAATAAGAAAATAAACGTTTAATGAAAAATGCAAAACCATGCACGAACCGTTATGAAATGATGAATATGGAGTATGAGAAATGACCGGAAATTGAGAATTGTGACATTCTTCCCCTGTTAGAGGAATCGCGTCCTCGCGATTCAATCGATGATACATAAAGTTCTACCCTAAGGTTTCGCGAAATCAAGTGTATGGTCAAAGTGTTTATGTCAAACTTATGCGTCTAGGGAAAACGTACCAGTTATGCATTGCGGGCTGCCTCGGTCCCTATATAGAATGCTCGAGGTCGAGGTGGACTGATATTGGGTGCAGGGTTCGGGTTGTTTCCTTCAATTGCTAAAGCTAGGTGTTGGTTACCTTGTGGTTGCCCCTGCGTTCCATTCAACTTAGGACAATTATTCCGGAAGTGGTTCGGGCTGTTACATTCAAAGCAAGTCCTTTGGTTATTCCTCATGTTGCCAATCTGTGTTTTACACTGCTCCTTAAAATGGCCGTATCGATTACAATTTGTACACAAGCGGCAGGGTTTGGTCTTCGGATGATGATAAGCACATTTAGCACACTTGGGATGTGTACCCGCATACTCTCTTTGTTCAGTACCAGTTGCCACAAAAACTCTTGCCCTTTTGCTGTCTGCTACCACGTCCATTTGCTTATTCGACCCGCTCGCTTCCTTCCTCTTGTCACTGCTCTTCAAAGCACCATTTCTAACCATCTCGTCTGTCAGGGTTCCTGCCCTCAGTATTGCACTTTGTATTGTAGACGGCTCAGTAGTTTTCACAGTTCCACGGATTTCGGGGACAAGACCATATATGTACCTCGATATTCTCTTGGACTCAGGGGTAACTAGATGAGGAACTAGTCTGGCTAACTCATGAAATCGGTCTGTGTAGGCTGCGTGACCAGCCCCTATCATGGAGTGGTGATAAAATTCATCCTCCAGTTTCTGCATTTCATTGTCCGGGCAGTACTCCTCTTTCAATAATGCCTTAAATTCGTCCCATGTCATACCTGTAGCTGCTTCTCTGCCCCTAGCCTGTAGCTGTGTGTTCCACCATGCCAATGCCTTCCCTGATAGCAAACAAGCAGCATACTTCACCCTCTGATGTGTGGCACAATTGCTGATGTCGATCACTGACTCGGTCTTCTCTACCCATCGAGTATATGCCAAAGCACCTCCTATACCATCAAACTCCACAGGTTTGCATGTCGAAAATTCTTTATATGTGCATCCAATTCTGTTGTTGTGGTTGTTGGTGTTGTTGTTGTTACTGCCAACTACATTGTTGGTGTCGCCAGTACCGTTCCCGTTCCCGTGGTTTCCCGAGTTATTCATATGATTTCCAACTTGTGTGACAATAGTGGGAAGCAAGATTTGAAGTTGTTGAGCGATGATGGCGGCAAAGTCAGGGTTTCCGCCAGTGTTGTTGTCATTGTTACCCACGTTGCTACCGCCTCCTCTACCTCCACGCTCACCTGTCGTTCCACCCCTTGGTGCCGCACCACCTCGGCCAGTACTGCGTGTTACCCTTTTTGGTGCCATGATCTCTGCAAGGAAAGAACCGTTGAATTCCCAATGTCTATGCTTAACGTCCTCAAACATAATACCACGCCACAATTGGTTCCTAAGGTGTACCCACACCGATCTACGTATGCGTGGTCGCATATGTCCACGTGGGTTGTGACGCATTTATAATTATGTTGGCCACCATAATTATAATTGCTTCATTTCACACGTGTACATACCACCAAGCATACATGTCTCGGCGATTGTTGTTACTGAAATAGATAGCCATTCTATCATCCGATTCTAAACAGTGGAGGAGGAATTTAGGGTAGGTATCTAGGGAGAGTCGCACTTGGTGTGTAGGAAATTCCGTTAGGTGCTAAAGTCACTACGAGGTTTGGTCGCCAGCAGTTCCCAAAGTATCCTCAAGAGAACTCCCATCCTCGGGCAAAATCATCAAATCTATCCAGCTTTATAGTAACACTTATTTAGCTCGATCTCGCATCTCATCAAACAAGAACTGTCACGAGATCAAGTTAGATAAGTGCTCATTACTGAGCTCCATATCTTTGATGACCCAACTAGATTTTGGGACTCCCCTATTGGTACAAGGAAACTACGTTATCCAATGAGGTGGTTCTAGAAGAAATACTCAAGAAAACATATGCGCACGAAAAGTGAGTAAGGCGATAGGAAAAGAAAGGATCGACGTGAAAGCGGTTATAGTCTAGGAACTAAAATGCAACCTAGTTCTCTATAACCAAGGCTCTGATACCAATCTGTCACACCCCCAAAATATCGCAGCGGAACGATAGTGTCATTGGGGTATGACGTCATAGCACAAAGTATGGATAAAGAAAACGACCTCTATAATGAGACGTTTTAAAGAGTTTACCATTCGATTAAATAAGTTAAAGTTTACAACACATGAGATCCCAAAGTTTGATAATACATGAAGGTTTACAAAACATGGCGAATGGTAATAGATAAAAACACTAGACTCCAATGTATGCCATGAGACCCAAAAGCTCCATGAAATGCTATCGCCTTACAACCTGAGATAAATATGCTAAAAAGTGTCAACACAAAGGTTGGTGAGTTCATAAGTTTGTGATAAAATGATCTGAAATACTTAGAGAAATGTTCACACAGCAAAGGCATTGTAAATCCACTCAGTTCCAAGTTCCGGCCATACAAAACTTGCAACCTGTGTGTTCACAACCCATTGCCTAAAATAGAATGACAATCATGAATATGCGCATTAAGGTAGTTAAAAGTATAAATGTCACCACAAGGGTCTTCCAACATATAAATATTGGGATGTTTGTAAATTAATAGCCTTCCAACAACTTAATTTGGAGCCATTAATTCTTGTATGTTTGTAAATTATTAGCCTTCCAACAACTTAATTTGGAGCCACTAATTCTTGTATGTTTGTAAATTAATAGCCTTCCAACAACTTAATTTGGAGCCACTAATTCTTGTATGTTTGTTCCAAATATGCATATGAAATCAAGTATAACCCAATCAAGTATATAACGCAATCAAGTCTAAAGTATAAGTAATGTTGTTTGGCAAAAGAGTTTAAATGTTTGGATAAATAAGCATATATCTCGCCCCAAATAGTTTATAGGAATTTAAATGAGTTAAAGCGGGGTATGAACTCACCTGGTATGATTGATATGCTAACAAAATGAAGTGCACTAAAATGAGGCTCGGAAACTATCCGCGACCTAAATGAATGTTATGACTTGAGTTATGATATGTTATTGTGAATGCGTGATACAATGTTGTGCATGCAACTCCATATGATATCCATACCACTTGTACGTTTTGGAAATAATGTTTATCGTCAAAATATGTTTATGACATCCCGTCATTTTATAAAATACTTTACAAGTATTTATGTTGAAATGATATCCCACGATAGTCATTTAATGATTTATTGTGAAATTATAACTTTTCGTCGTAAAATAATGTCGTTGAAATTTTCATGAAAGTGACTAAAATGGCCTTGAAAAGTTAGTCGTAAAATGGTGTACGTCGAGCGTTAGGAGACGAACTCAACGGTTTTGGGAAGCTTGTATCAATATCTCAAAGTTTCAGTGTTTAAGTTTCCATCCTAGAGGTCTCGATCACCAAGAAAAATATAGGTTAAGTATTGCACTTTAGGCCAAAAATAGAGTTAAAGGATGGTTTTCGGCAAAGTTTGAGTGACTATATGTTATTCGTTACAACTCCGCTCAACAAACGGTTGGACATTTTGGAAAATATGCTAGGCGAACTTACTTTTACTAGAAGACATCACGTTATAAAAAGTTCTACATCATTGTTAAAAACGTCCGCCAACATGGTCCTTTAGTTGCCGTAGTATGTTTGTAATAAAGAATATATTAATTTTGCTAATAGAATAAAGTTACGGCAACTTGGTTTATTGCGTGTAATTTAATCGTTACAAGTCCGTTTTCTACGTTTTCTACATCCTTAGATTCGTGTCAAAGTATACTAATATATTTTTGATAAGTCGACACAATTTATTAAGCTTAAGACTCATTTTTGACTCGTAAGGAGTGACATTTTCAATGCTGAAATTTCTGAAATTAATAGTTTTCCTCGTCAAACTTGAAAAATTCATAACTTCTTCGTTATAGCTCCGTTTTAATCCGTTCAAGCGGACACGGATTCGTTTTAAAGTATATTTTCTAAATATCTAGGCCAAAAATTTATGTCTACAGTCGGATTTTCCAGAATTACAAAATAAGATCAGACCCCTTTTTAAACTTGTCGAAAAGAGTTTTTCTTGCGCCAAACCTATTCTAACCCATTCAAAACAACTCCGGAGCTATTCTAATCCTACCATACACCTTCTTAGGGTGTCATGGTTTCCTAGACATCACCAAAACTAATATATAACAAGGAATAATTATAGGATGACTTATATATATATAACTCTTGAAAATCATTGAAAAAGTGGTACAACATCATATGACTTGCATGTTTTTGGCTCAAATATGATAAAATGAATATGAAATGAATATGTAAGATGAAAAATGAAAATGATATGCTTACTAGTTTACTTGATGAGGTGACTAGAACAAAGGATTAAACCTAAACACCCTAGGTTTTTATTTCAAAACCTTGATTAAGAGTGTAACTAGATTGTTTAACACTTGATTTGGAGAATTTTTATGAATTCCTTCTAACACCCTTGTATGGCCGGTTTATGGAGAGGAAGAACAAGAGAGAAGAACTTTACTAACATATGAATTATTGTAGTGAATGAATGAAGTGAAGGTGAGATTGAGTATATATCTATACATGTAAGAAAAATTGCTACCAACTCAATTAATGCATACCCCCCTTGGTCGGCCAAGGGGGGAAGTATTTCTAAAGTATACTTTTTTTTTCTTTTATTGTATAAGTATAAATGTGTAAGTAATATGTAGTTAAGTAAAGGATGACTTGTAATATTGTATATACATTAGTGTATTTAAGGTAGTTTTAGCTAAAAGTAATTTTTAATAGATCAAAGTAAAGTATATTGAGATCATTTAAATTGTAAAAATATATTTCTTGTAAAAATTGAGTGATATAATAATTATCGTGTAGTTTTTTTAAGAAAAGCGTCGTAATAATATAAATTTAACGATTTATATACAAAATAAATTTAAAACACTAGGTAAACTCAAAATATTGTTTTTATAAACTAAATGTAAGTATAAAATATGTCGGGATCATTTTTGGAAGTATCAGATTAAATATTCAAAATAATAACTTACGCGATAGCGTTTATTTAATAAGAAAATAAACGTTTAATGAAAAATGCAAAACCATGCACGAACCGTTATGAAATGATGAATATGGAGTATGAGAAATGACCGGAAATTGAGAATTGTGACAGATATGTCCTACATGGTTTGAAAATGAGGGACACCAAGATCATGATCCCTTAAGAACGCATGCAGAATCAATGGTGGTTACTCAGGAGCTAATGGACTCAACAACTCATCAAAACTTAAAATCTGATTTGGTCGAACACATTTGGAGAAATCGTCGACATCATGTCGAAGCAGTGAATCAAGTCGATAGTGACGATGACGAAGACGATGAAGAGTTTTTGTAATGTTTTAACGTTATTTGAATTTCGTATTGTAATGTTTTTTTTTAATTCGTAGTGTAATGTTTTTTTTTTAATTTCGTAATGTAATATTTTTTTTAATTTGAATGAAATTTAAATTTAATGTTAAAAATGTTTGAATTAAAAAAAAAAAAAAAAAAAAAAAAAAAAAAAATCCTCGGGTCGTCGACTGGGGCATCCGGGTTGTCCCAGGTCGCTGGAGAGAGAAAGCTGACGTGGCGCAGGTTGTCCCAGGTCGCGACTGAGACTAGCCTTAACCTGTTTTCACCTACTCACTGTTCCATATATACATCAATTCACTCTTCTTAAATTCTACCCTAACTCATTCCTATCACAAGTCACCCCCTATATAAGCATAGCCAATTAGACTTGGTAATCAATGCACAAATCTGCCAATGTGTTCCCTCAGCACAAAATCTGGGTACAATCTTTTATCTACTGTCAAGAGCTTAAACTTTAATCTCAGCTGTCTTTAATGCAATATATGTTACCTCAATATGGTGGACTTTGCTTCATCTCATGCATCTTTCCCTATCCTTGTTTTTGAATGAACTCTTAAATTCATCTGAATCACACAACAACACATACATTACACACCTAAATTCATTAAATCATTGTGTCTATAAAGCATACGTTTACACACATCAAACGTAGACCTAATTTAAGATGACGTATAATCTTACGGCGGTCACATACTCACATGGACTAATAATTTGGCCATTTTCTTTTCTTTTAAACACATCGATCCCTGAAAAGATTTTGGAGGAAGGTGTTGGAACCGATCTGACCAAACCGGCACAAAAAAGTACCTTAATTCTAAGTTTGCGAACCAAATAAATTTAACCATTTGGATTACCCTAAACACCTAACTAGATTTTTATTTATTTATTTATTAAAGTGTTTAGGCTATTAAATAGCCACCTACTTTCTCAAATGTACCGATATGGTACGTCTACTTTTTTTATTACCCGGATGGTACGTGTACTTTTATTTTCGTGTAAATATGGTACGTCTACTTTTTTTATTACGTGGATGGTACGTGTACTTTTATTTTCGTGTTAATATGATACGTCTACTTTATTCCTATATTTATATAATTCAGTTAGTTATTTTTTGTTGAAAAGCATCACCGGATCTTCCCGGGGGTTGCTCCGATATGAGTTTCCAGTCTCTCACGCCATGACGTGCAACAAAATCTTTTAGTTTAATATCCTCCCAAAGCTCCCAATGACGTCGATCATGTTTGTTTTCGCCTCCTTGAGTACTGTAATAAAAATAAACGAAAATCAACTACCCATGTAAAATTTGGACAAAATTAAGTACTTTTTATTTTGTTTCGCATACCCGCTTTGTTTTTGCATGATCATAGGCGATGAAGACGAGTTCATCACTTCATTTTGAGAATTCTCAACAACACCATTTTGAGCAGTGCAAACAAAAGTAAACATGTAATGTGTTGTTATTTGATCAAAAAACACAATGTAGATTTTGTGAATATTGATGCAAAAGAAAATGGAGATTAATAAATATATAATCCACGACAAGATCATAGTTACATGGTTACATGGAAATATATTGTTTAAGCAAATTTCCGTAAGTGCTCTTCAGCCCTGATCCTTAGGAGGTCCTGTAGCTGCTCCTGCGGAGGTCTTGCAGTTGCTCCTTCGTCTCTAGGCTAAAATAAGAAAGAACACCGTTAGCTCGCCCCGGGTTTTTAATCCGAGACCAAGCTCCGGTGTGAGAGTAAGTATATGCTTGGCATAAGTTCTAGTAAGAGAAACTAGAGAGAGAGAGAGATATTAAGAGAGGTGAGTGAAGAGTAAAGTTTGTCTGTTCATGTGTGTGAACATCTCCTTTTATACTACCTGGGGTTAGCCCCACCATACAAGGATTGTGGAGACTAATTTGTCTTCTAGGGGCAGCTCACATATTGCTGATGAGTATCAGGCATGGTCCTTGGGGTCCAAGTTGTCGTTATGCTACAGGTACTAGTTGTGGACCAAAGCCTCTTTGCTAATTCGTACATCATTGTACTTGTATGTCAGCTGCTAGCGTACTAGCTCTGATGCAGGCACTGGTCCATCATTATGCCTCCTAAACAGACACTGCTTCATCAATATACTTCTTGAGCATGCACTGCTTCATCACTATGCCTCCTGAGCAAACACTGCTCCATCATTATGCCTCTTGAGCAGGAACTGCTTCATCTCTATGCTTCCCGAGAAGGCACTGCTTCATCAATATAGTTCTTGAGCAGGCACTGCTTCATCACTATGCCTCCTGAGCAGACACTGCTCCATCACTATGCTTCCTGAGCAGGCACTGCTTCATCACTATACCTCCTGAGCAGGCACTGCTTCATCACTATACCTCCTGAGCAGGCACTACTTCATCACTATGCCTCATGAGCAGGCACTGCTCCTCATTATCCTCCTGAGCAAACATTGCTCCACCATCATTACCTCCGGACCTGAAGTGACCCTCGTCACCTTAGCTACTCCGAAGGACTGTTCCCACGTAGGGTGGTTTTGTCTTATAAACATTTAGAGTTAATTGTGATTGTCCCCTCCAGAGTATCCGGGGGAGGACATACCTCATCATGTCCCCCAGTCTAGTATCAATGGATTGTCAAAGAGTTGGTACTAGACTCGGAAAAAAAATAGTTGTTTGGTTCGAAGGCCAAAATTGTTCAAGATTTGGTACTCTCGAAAATTTTGTCTCACTGATTGAATGTCTTGATCGGGGTTGAAAGACTTCCAAGAATACAATTAATTTTTCAAGTCCAAACAAGAGTGGGTCACTAACCATAATACCTCACCTGTTCTAGAAGGTTCGGTAATTCATGCGCCTACTATGGAGGAGATTATTGCCAATCACAAAGTGGTTGCAAAGACTAAGGAAGTGACCCAGCGACAAACCTGTACTAAGCTGCAAGAGCCTTCGAAAGCAACCAAAAAGGGGAGATTGACAAGAGAAGTTCCGAAGCAGGGTTTAGTGGGCCATCGAATGAAGACGGTGATGAGATTGACAAAATACTTTCCCCTCTTGATTGTACAAGTGATCAGGGTGTGACGGGAAGAATACTGATTCGGTTGGCGATTCCCACTTGGTAATTCACACCGCATATCGGTGGTAAATTGTACGCCATATATCTATAGTCGAGACTAGACCCGAATCCCTTTCCCGAAGTGATGTTTCTTATGTTTCTAGTCACTTGGATCGTGATGATATTGTACCTCTATGCCAAAGTTTCTGGCTAAATTGAAAGGTTGCTCGTTCGTCCAAGTGTTTCGTTCGGAGGCTAAGAGATTTTTCGAACCTACTAGCAATTTTGATCCATGTACCTCATCATGCCCCCAATCTAGTATTAATGTATTGCCAAAGAGTTGGTACTATACTCTGAAAATATGTCTCATCAGTTGAGTATCCCGCTCGGAGGTCAAACTGGAGTTCTTTGCCTACTCTGCCATTGTGATTCATTTGGAGCTTTATCAGTTATAATCACAACGTGAGGGTTTCGTTTAGAGTTTTATTTGTTTAGAATAACAACTCGAGGGTTTCATTCTTAGTTTCATCAAAACTCGAAGGTTTCGATCGGAGTTTCATCAAAATCTCTTTAATCGGTGCCCATCACAATTGTAGGGTTTCAATCGGATTTTTTGGGCTTGGGCATCACGATTAGTGTTTCAGTTATAGCTATTTACCAGAGCATAGTTTTCCATGTTACCCAAAGCGTCACAAACTCTTGGGGTTTTGCTCAGAGGTTTTATTCACAAACCAAAGTTTTTTTTGGGAGATTGTATTAGCATCACAAGGTTAAGGTCTCGTTTAGAGGAGAGTCTCAACACGAGAGGGTCTCCATCGGAAGTTCTCGATTGGGAGTTTTAGTTGGAAGAGTTGGGTAAACCATGGGTGAAGATCTCGATCGGAGGTACCTTTAAACTGAAGAGTCTCGATCGAAGGTATCCTTATAAACCGAAGGGTTTACTTTCGGAGTACCTCATTCGACTAGCATCACAAACTAGGTTTCGTTTGGAGCTTTAGTCACGAGTAGCATCACAAATAAAGCTTCGTTTGGAGCCTTAGTCAGGAGTAGCATCACAAATAAAGCTTCGTTTGGATCTTTAGTCAGGAATAGCATCACAAACATAGAGTTTTGTTTGGAGCAGACTACAGATTGTCTCGATCGGAGGTCTCTATCGGAGGCCACATCAAGGATTTCGATCAAAGTGTTCTTAACCCAAAATGGTTCTGCTTAAAGGACTTGGGTAGTTAACTAAGGCTCTCGATCGGTATTACTACTCGATTGGAGGTTTCCTTCGGATTTTACTAGGTAATTGGCGATAAGGACTTCAATCAAGAGAAGTGTCTCGATTGAAAGTTTATTTAGACAAAGGTCTCAATCGGAGAAGCCCCAAGGTCTTTATCGGTGTGGTTACTTGATCGGAGGTGTTATCCGGAGCATAGTTTGATCACATCACCCAAATCATTTCAAACTCTTAGATTTCGTTCATAGGTTTTACTCATGAACCCAAGGGTTTTCTTTCGGAGTTTTCATTACAAGGCTTCGGTCGGAGGTACCCTTACACCAAAAGGGTTTCGTTCGGAGGTACCCTTACACCAAGAGGATTTCGAACAAAGGTATCAATTGGAGTGGTGTTTGGTTGTTTTGAACAAGGGTTTCGATTGGGAGTGTCTTTTATCTCGATCGGAGGTACTTACCAGTCTCGATCTGAGGTACTCACTAGAGAGTTTCGAACGGAGGTTTCCATTGGAGAGGATCTCATTTGGAGATTTCGTTCAGAGGTAACCAAATTACAAGGGTTTCGATTGGATTTTTTTTTTTTTTTTTTTTTTTTTTTTTTTTTGTTGCTAGCATTTGCATCTATGAGTATCTATGACTTCATGCTTATGCGCTCTTCGGATGGTACCAAGGTAAGAGAGGAACCACATGATCAAAACACCAATATTTTACCACGCGTTTTTGATCGAACCACACCACCTACTCTGGAGGGAGTAACTATCCATAAGTCTACTCTGGAGGAGATCATTGCCACCTGGGCTGACCCTGGGGTGGTTGCAAAGGCTAAGAACACGGCTAAGAGAAAAGCCTCTACTCGGCCAAAGGTATCTACCGATGCAACCAAAAAAGAAAGGTGGCAAAAAAGAACTCCGGGGTAGGATCAAGTGAGCAAAATGTTGAAGATAAAAACGATCAAAGCGAAGGTGATGGGAATTTGGATGATCATCCAACGAATGCAGATTCTGATGCTTATTCTGATGCAGAGCCTGCTGAGAGCGATCCATAACATATTGGAGCGATCAATGAGACCGAACTCATAAATGTAATCCCTTTCAAGTCCATTGATCCGGGGACAAGGAGATATGTGAGTACTTATCCCATTATTCCTTCGAACCAAGCATCTTTGGGTCCTGTCTACAGCGAATCCTTTGTGACTCCGAATGATGTCACTAATGTACTTTTTAATGGATCTCAAGGTATTGCATGATTATCCTTTTTACTTTGGTCAATATTTATACACCCTGTTTTCCTAAGTCTCTTTTTAGGTAGTGAAACAATCACTTAGCCTCAAGATACTCAGACGGATATGCAACATAAGAGTGCAGAAGATAGCATTCAACTGCCGAATACCAGAGCATCCACTCAAGGTCATGGTACTTATATAGGTGCTTAGCTACAGGGTGCTTGAGAAATTTTTTATCAGCATGACACTGATGAAGACATGTGTCCTCCTGATATTGCTGGGGGTGAGAATTCTGATGGTGTTGGGTCCGATAAAAATGACCTCAATGACAAGGTTAATAGCAAAAAATATGGGTTTTATTGACATGCATAAGCAATGAATACTGCTGGAGACACAATTCACAAGAAATTTCTTCCCACTGCTTTTGGTCCCTAATGCATGCCATATCCTTATAATGAAGGTTCAAGAAGCAATCTTCCGAAATATACGATGGAAGATTGGGATGAACTTTATGTCATAAACATTGGGCTTTTGAAAAAAGAACTCTTAGAAAACCCCAAGGTGTGCAAGACCATCATTGATCGAGTACCTACACTGGCAGACACAAAGAAGAAACAACTCTCCGGTCCATGTGCTCTCTCAAGAGTTTGATGTTCCAATTTGTAACAAGTAGTGCTATGTAATAAGTAGCTAGTTTAGTATCCACATCTGTACTTTCGGTAGTTTCATTCAGAGATGTAAAACTTTATGATTTTCTGACAATGGTATCCAACTAGAGCAATGGCTCTTTATGTATACATTTGTTGTATTATCTTAGTATTTGCATATTTTTGGATGCCTTGGTGTTTTTTGTACATCTAGCCTTGCACCAACAAGGTCTCCCAAAGTAGCATCCGCTAGTAATTTCATACATTATATCAAACACAACATTGATATTCAAATTGTACCATTGCTCTTTTTGACATGTTCGAACACTTGGTAAATACACAATGAGTTTGACATGCGTCTGCCGCTGCAGCAGCTACCAGTGCAACATCTGCTAATGAAGAGCCATGCTTATTCTGTTTTTATATCAATGCCTTGGTGTTTCGTATGTGTAGTGTTTACAATATCACGGATAGCACCAGACCAAGTATCTGCAGGATTTCTATGAGTAACATCTGTTAGCCACTCATAGATTTTAACAATTATAGATACACAACACTAATATTAGAATTGTGCCATTGATATTGTCGATGGGTTCCAATACTTAGATAAATACACAATACATATTATGTTCGACACAAGTTTGCCATTGGAACAGCTGCAGATGCAACATCTATAGATGTAGCGGCTGTCGATGCATCATATGCTCATGTAGCAGTTGTTGACAGAGTGTCTAGTTCAATATAATGCATTTACCCTTATATTTTGTAGGTTTAGTCATTAGTGTACCGACATACTTATTCCCATGTTTAGATGTAACACATAGATCAATATCTTTGTATTAATTTTATATTTCGATGTGACATTTGCTTATATGCAATGCATATCGATGTAGCACCTTACAACGGTGCTTTTAATATATGCAGCACTTGGATATCCTTGTGCTACCCTCTCCCTCTGGTGTAGCTACTTATCGGAGAGTAATTACTAGGGCTAAGTAGATGTTCCTCAACCAAAGGTTATACCATCACTCCAGGAGAGACATTGTTCCTTTACTCCAAAGGAGACCATGAGCTGACCAGATATGTCACTCAACTAAAGTTTGTGGAATCACTACGGTGGAGACATTGTTCCTCTACTCCAGAGGAGACCATGAGCTAAACACATAGGTTACTACACCAAAGTTTATAACATCACTCCGAAGGAGACATTGTTTCTCTACTTCGGAGGAGACCATGAGCTAACATATTGGTTACTCAACCAAAGTTTATAACATTACTCTGAAGGAGACATTGTTCCTCTACTTCGAAAGAGACCATGAGCTAACCAAATATGTCACTCAACTAAAGTTTGTGGCATCACTATGGAGGAGACATTGTACTCCGGAGGAGACCATGAGCTAAACATATAGGTTACTAAACCAAAGTTTATAACATCACTCCGAAGGAGACATTGTTTCTCTACTTTAGAGGAGACCATGAGCTAACCAGATTGGTTACTCAACCAAAGTTTATAACATCACTCCGAAGGATACATTGTTCCTCTACTTCGGAAGAGACCATGAGCTAACTGGATTAGTTAGTCAACCGAAGTTTATAACTTCACTCCAAAGGAGACAATGTTCCTCTACTTCAGAGGAGACCATGAGCTAACCAGATTGGTACTCAACCAAAGTTTATAACATCACTCCAAAGGAGAAATTTTTCCTCTACTTTGGAGGAGACCATGAGCTAACCAGATAGGTTGCTCAACCAAAGATTGCATCGCTACTCCGGAGGAGACATTGTCCCTATACTCCAGAGGAGGTTATGAGCAAGTTACTAACTATTACATTCATTATTTTATCATCACTCCGGAGGGGTTGTTTCACCACTTCGGAGGAGGCTATGGTACAGTTGAAGTTTTAGCCAGATCAAATATTGCACCATCATTCTGGATGTCAATCCCCTATGTAGATCATCACAAGCTCATAAAATAAGTCAAGATGGTTCATCCTTAAGATGTTTAGGAGGCGTCCCTCCACGGGCACCGCCTGCTTGTGATGTATCATGGACCTAAGTCCTTTGAATTGCTTAACTTGCCAACTCAGGAATGTAGTTATAGTGTGTGTACATTCCGCTACCGATGTAGCTATTCATCTGGTAGCCTATACGCGCGAAAGGAAGGGTGGGTGTTCCCGGCCTTCTGCTGCGGAGTCAATTAGCAAAGGTTGCTCAGCCTAACCACCGATGACACAGGTTCACCATGGGGAACACATTAGTAGGAGTTACCTTTTTACATTCGGAGGTAGCGAGCCATCTGATGTTATTTGATTGTTTCTTGATAACAAGTCCAATCACATAACCTAGACAAAGGTTGTTTTAGCTACTATGCTTCCTCCCATTATTTATGGCATAAAGGCAATAGTCTATAGTCGGGGCATAGTTGGAGATCCCAACCTAGAAAAGAAGCGAATAGCCTCTATCTCCTCTTCTAGGAGGTTCCGATGCCTCTGGCTATAGTAGGACTACTCCGACGAGGAAGCACGTACTTCTCATTCATTACGCCCAAAGGATGAATCTGCTCATATTACTCCTGATGAGCGCACAACCGAGCATGCTCAAGAGATTAGAGCTATTATTCGTGACTCAAAACTACACATGGGGGAAAGTTACAGAGCTCAGAATCTGAGTTTTTGGGGAGTAAGGATATATAACTCCTCCAGATTCGATACATGCAGTAAGGCATTAGCTTAAAGTTAAGGTCCTAACATTCAGGTGCTAATGCTCTATAGGCAGTTATGAACACTCTCCCAGAGGTGAGATAAGACATTCACCTATCAATGACCAGAGGATGTTTTGAAGAGACAATGGCTCAAAGGCCCGTCGCGTCAAGGTATTGAGTGCATACTTTATGCCTTTGCATACTAGCTCTTTACGGATCATACCCCTAAAGTTGGGTATTCGACCACCCATATGTAAATCATTTTCAAAAGAACATTTATGTTTAGATTTTAGCTTACGAAGCAATATCATGGTATAATTTTAAAGTTTAATTCAAGCCAAGTGACTAGTAAGGAAGAGATACTCCTAACCACCAAACGACATCATCTTGCCAATCGGTGCAAACTATAAATGCTACTAGAAAGCCTAACACAATACTCCTTCATTCACGACGTGTGTTTTAGGTATGAGGCCCATATATACACTACGAATATGATAATGTGCATCGTTTACAAAAGGCTAAGGTAAGATTAGCAGTTGCACTACCAACATATCTACTAATGTGCTTTTTAACTTCACATGGTAGTTTGAGAATGCCTAAAAACAAAGGGTTCAAGCACTTACAAGTATCTGCAACTGATATGTGAGATTACCAAGTGGGTACCAGACGAAGGGCGCTTCGCACGACCTTAATCCATCGGAGGAGTATCTTCTAATCTCCACCAATGGACTTTCCTGAGACTCATCCAGTGCAGCGCCTCCTGATCCTTCGCACGAGAGTTTGCGGGGAATTGCTTTCTCCTTGCCTATATTGTCAAGTTCCTTGATCACGGTCCTTAACACCTCAATGTTTTGCTTCACAAATGCTGGAGAAGGTCCTTTATGAATTGGCCTAGAGGGAGTAGAGGGTCCTCCCGAAGGATTCCTCCCAGTCCCTTGTATCCCGGCTGTCAAGTTTTTCCCTTCCTCCGGATGAGAATCCCTAATACAACCGTCCATTGCTTAGAACTTAGTAGATTGGTATAAGGGTCCAACGGATGGCGCCAATGTTTAAGCAAATTTCCGTAAGTGCTCTTCAGCCCTGATCCTTAGGAGGTCCTGTAGCTGCTCCTGCGGAGGTCTTACAGTTGCTCCTTCGTCTCTAGGCTGAAATAAGAAAGACCAAGCTCCGGTGTGAGAGTAAGTATATGCTCGGCATAAGTTCTAGTAAGAGAAACTAGAGAGAGAGAAATATTAAGAGAGGTGAGTGAAGAGTAAAGTGTGTATGTTCATGTGTGTGAACATCTCCTTTTATACTACATGGGGTTAGCCCCACCATACAAGGATTGTGGAGACTAATTTGTCTTCTAGGGGCAGCTCACATATTGCTGATGAGTATCAGGCATGGTCCTTGGGGTCCAAGTTGTCGTTATGCTACAGGTACTAGTTGTGGACCAAAGCCTCTTTGCTAATTCGTACATCATTGTACTTGTATGTCAGCTGCTAGTGTACTAGCTCTGATGCAGGCACTGGTCCATCATTATGCCTCCTAAGCAGACACTGCTTCATCAATATACTTCTTGAGCAGGCACTGCTTCATCACTATGCCTCCTGAGCAAACATTGCTCCCTCACTATGCCTCTTGAGCAGGAACTGCTTCATCTCTATGCTTCCCGAGAAGGCACTGCTTCATCAATATAGTTCTTGAGCAGGCACTGCTTCATCACTATGCCTCCTGAGCAGACACTGCTCCATCACTATGCTTCCTGAGCAGGCACTGCTTCATCACTATACCTCCTGAGCAGGCACTGCTTCATCACTATACCTCCTGAGCAGGCACTACTTCATCACTATGCCTCATGAGCAGGCACTGCTCCTCATTATCCTCCTGAGCAGACATTGCTCCACCATCATTACCTCCGGACCTGAAGTGACCCTCGTCACCTCAGCTACTCCGAAGGACTGTTCCCACGTAGGGTGGTTTTGTCTTATAAACATTTAGAGTTAATTGTGATTGTCCCCTCCAGAGTATCCGGAGGAGGACATACCTCATCATATATATTAATTGATGAACACTACATATGTATGTACAGCTGTGAAGGGCACAGGGTTTGATATAATATTTGAGAACACGGCATGGCCTGAGAAGCACCAAGCAGTTGCATTCCGATCTGATTCAGACCTTTCTGTTGTTTTCCGTTGTGCTATCATCGGGTACCAAGACACTCTTTACGCCCACTCCATGCGCCAATTCTACAGAGACTGTTTAATAAAAGGGACAGTTGATTTCATATTTGGTGATGGCGTCGTTGTGTTTCAAAATTGTCAGATCCTAGCTACAATGACATCAATTTGTAATAAATATAGGAACAAAGTAGACGTACCATTTTAACACGAAAATAAAAGTACACATACCATCCGGGTAATTAAAAAGTAGACGTACCATATTGACACGAAAATAAAAGTACACGTACCATCTAGGTAATAAAAAAAGTAGATGTACCATATCGGTACATTTAAAAAAGTAGGTGGCTATTTAATAGCCTAAACCCTTTATTAAATGTACAGTTGACACAGGTGTAAATATCACATTCATGTCAAACCAATAACAAAAACTTATGGTCCGTTTGGTTTGTAGATGGGTTTAGGATTAAGATTTGGATTTGGATTAGAATTTGGATTTGGATTTTGATATAAAAGAAAAGAAATGTAAAAAGTTGTTTGTTTTATGTATTCGGATACGAATTGGGTTTGAGATTTATAATTATTTAAAGATTAAATATATATATAAATTAATAAATGGGGCCCAAGAGTTTATAGAAATAAGGAAAATGGACAAAGAATAATAATAAAAAAGAATAAAGAAATGAAAAAGAAATTGTGTAAACCTAATGGTTGTGAGAAAACCAATATCCTCTAAGAGGTTTTGTCCAACCCCACAACTGTCAAGGTTCTCATCCCAAATAAAAATCATTTGGCTTTGCACCAAACATGTAAATTTGACTTTCATCCTAAACCTTTGGGAGAAAAACCACATACAAACGGGCCCTTATTCTCAAAAAGGTTCTAAAAAACAGTTTTTTGTAAGGAAACGAAATACTTGTGCAATTGTTATTAATTAACTAGTCTTTACGTCAAGAATACTCAATTAATGCGTTTTAGCCATTTTCGAGCATGTTTTCACTATTCATCCATTGATCAGCAAATTCTTGCATTGATAAAGAAATGATCAATTAAACTATGAATTTTTATTAAGAAAATAAGTGTATCAGATTCTTAATGTTGTTCTGTAATTGTTGCGCTGTCTACATGGTGATGTCAATGGTGACGCCGGTTACGATCAAAGATTTCGAGGATGGCAACCGCGTCGAAGTTGACATTGTGTCCAATGTTGGAAGCTTTAATCTTTTTAATCTTTGTTATACGTATGTTTATTATGTTTAGTTTAGGAAGCCTGTAAACCCATTGGGCTGGGTCATTAGAATAAAATAGGTATAAACCGTTTTATGGTTATTTAGGTTTAGAACGTTATAACGTTTACCTTTATTGAAATGACATACTTATAACGTAAGCAGCTGATAATTTACATATTTGCTTCAAAAATGTGAACAAGCAGGTACATAAACATCACTGAAAGTGATTGCTAATACATATTGGCTTGAACAAACAAGAGGTTTGCTAGAACATCCGAGCGAAAGGTATGGTGGCATGCCATTTTGCCAAATCAACGTCACATCATCATTTCATATTTCATATTCATACACAAAAAATATACCTTTTGCATTGGCTTAAGCCGTTTGCATGCCGTTTTGCAGTTTTTGAGCCCTACCATATTTTTATAATTTTTCAAACTAAAATTTCATTCATTCAAATAAAATTACAAATTAAAATACGAAAATAAATAAAATACGAAATGAAAAAACATTACTAAAATATGAAAATACGTCAATATATCAATAAAGTAGTTTTCTTTGGTGTAATTGCCAAAGATGATCCATAAGATCTCATTGAAGATTTGCGTGTACTGTTTTATCACGCAATTCTTTGGCTTTCTTCCGTTGTACTTCGCATCTCACGAACGATTATCATTGTATATGTGGTTGCAGACTAATATACAACTCATTGAATTCACTTTTCGGCAACTTTTGATCTTTTAAAATCATTTTATGCAATATGATGCACATGTACGTGAGCCTTCGCAACTTGTTCATAGTCCAAGCACACCGGTTGTTGTATAATTCCCAACGTCTTTGGAGGACACCAAAGGCTCATTCAATGTATTTTTGTGCACCGTCTTGTCGCCTTTAAAGCATGGGCGGAGCCATGAATTCAAGTTAAGGGGGCTAATTTTTTTTTTTTTTTTTTTTTTTTTTTTTTTTTTTTTTTTTTTTTTCACGTCGCAAATCTTGTGTCTCACAATATAATACAGTAAAAACTCTATAAATTAATGGTGTTGGGACCGACATATTTTATTAATTTAGCGAGATATTATTTTATCGATAAATTAATAAATTATTAATTTAAAGATGGTTAATTACGGGTATGCATTATCAGCACAAAATGGATATGAATCACTTGCTCGATTATCCTGGTGAAAATAATGAATGTTACGTGGTTTAAGGAATTGAAGAAATTATGGTGGATACCATTCAAAATCCGGTTGATGATGAAGTTGAGGATGATTCAATAGCTTTGGAACCAGTCACTCAAAAAGAAGCATTACAAGCGGCAATAACTCTTCACAATTTTTTGTTATACGAGAATTCAACGCCCCAACTCTTGAGTGCAATAGGGAGATCTAAAGATGAAATCAATATAGATTTGAAGTTTAATAAAAAAACTAGTGACTATAGATTCATTTTTTACTAAACATACTTAGAATTTTGAAGTGTATCACACATATATAATATATATTATGTAATTTTTTAGTGATTATTAATTTATAGTTTCGTTGGGACTAATATATATACACTGGGGTTACAAAAAAATTATTATCTTATTATTTTATCGATTGTGGTTCAAATTTGCACTGGTCCCAAGTTGGGACCGGACAAATTATTAGTTTTATTGAGTTTATTAATTTATCGAGTATTAATTTATAGAGGTTTTACTGTATACCATATTAAAAAATTCAAGTTGTCATGTCATTTTCTTTCATCTCCAACCATATAAAAATAAGTCATGTCACATATGGCCGTCTCGTGAATTTTGAGAGCCCTGTACTAGTTTGTAAATAAAAGCCTTTTGAAAAACATAAATATTTAAATGTGTGTAAAAATAACTATAGATAAAGAAAACATTCAGAAACATAAAAGCACTTTTTATAATATATCTATATTCATCACATATTAACAATTTTATTGATGATTACTTTTTAGATAAATCTACAAAAAAAAAAAAAAAAAAAAAAAAAAAAAAAAAAAAAACTATCTTACAAAAACAGATGGGACAACTTTTCATAACTTCTCTAAACTTGGGCTGCAACTTGCTAAGGAAAAACAAAAAGACTACGACAACAAGTGAAAAGTTCATAAAACTTAAGGTGCAAAGTGTAAATATAACCCTAGTTATCATCTTCCTCCCATCTTTAGCCGCATACCTCTGTTTCAAATTCCAATCACAAAAAACCAACATATGTTTCACTTGTAACGTCACCATCTTAAGAAGACAAAACGGTTGAGCAGTTGGGGGAGGCCCAACACCCCTATGCCACCCTATTGGCTTCGCCTCTGCTTTAAAGTGTCCATGTTTCTCGTCTCGTGCCACCATAAATGATTTGACAAAAGTTGATGTTGGGTAAACCCCGTCCGCTAGATAATATCGTTTTCGTATGTAACTCCATTTACTCCAAACGGAGCAATAGGGGCTTTGTCTTCAAGAATGTGGTCGAATAATGGAGAATTAATTAGAATGTTAATATCATTATTCACACCGGCTACCCAAAAAATGCATGCCAAATCCACAAATCATAAGAGGTAACATCTTCAAGCATTATAGTTGGATTTTTTTTGTCATCTCTGTGAAATTGATCGTGCAATGATTTTAGGTAGTTTTTCCACTCCTAATGCATACAATTAATGCTTCTAAGCATACCCGGATACCCATGAACCCTCTCAAGACACGTGTATATATTTTTAATGTCATTATAGTCGGATTTTCTTAAATACTCAAGCATTTATCATGAGTTTCAATATAAGTTTCAAACCATACCTTTTACTATTTCTAAAAATAGTTTACTGCTCATACGATAGCGGCGCCTAGAATAATACTTTGAATATTTTGGATGATCACCAAAATAGTCGTCCTACAAACGTTCTACAGCAATTTCACATTCACGATATATTAGCGTACGCGTAAATGAAGCTTGAGCTTGAGTGTGCATCGATTGGTAATACTGATAAGCTTACGTCATAAATAAAATAGCATTTTCATCATCGATGACGGAAAAGTTAACATATTCTTCATCATAATTCATTTTTGGTTTAGAGAATGTGTATTGATATAGATAGTAAGTATATAACTGTGTGTAAAATTGGTTATATATAGAGTGGTCAAAGGTAAGGCAAAAGCCACAATTGATAATGTACTTTTCAATTTGTATTAATATAACTAACATAATTTCAAAAGGTCCACTATAACTATTCTACCTTAAACTTTAACCAATATAACTAATTACACCGTTATGGACCATTATGATAATTACACCGTTAGTCCTAATACATAAACAATTGCACATGTGGTCCTCAATTAATAACCCCACTTAGTCCCGATACATAAAACAATTGCACCATTGGCACATAACCACCGCCTACCTCCGCCACCGCTATAACAACCCGTAAATTTTTAGATTTTTATAGTACTATCTATTACGTCAGAAAATGAAAATCAGTTATTTTATGACAGCCGTTGATATTTAAAATAAAAAAATGAGTGGTCATCTCGTTTCTTTGAAAACACGACACCGCACACACGAAAATTCTCCGCTAATAAATATAAACTTATTATTTTCCAACTTACGAATTTAAGCATACGCGAGCTTAAAACGTTGTTTTGGGAAGTTATCCTGCACACTGCAACACACAGTAACACACAGAACTGATGTTTTACATTGAGAAAAGTGTAAGGATTACTTTTTAACGCCTACTGATGACTTACGAACAAAAACGAGAGTTATCTCGTGATTTAGGAAAAACCCGGCACCGCATGGATACCGACACCGAGTTGTAACGGCAAACAATTATAATCTAATTCTACGTAATAAAGATGCCATACTATTACGCTTACAAAAACGTTTCTAAAAATGTAATTTTTATATTTTACGTACACCGAGAAGGTACGTTTACGCGAAGATTCGACAGAACACGGGGTATAGTTTATACTGTATTGTAAAATAAAACAAAAGAAAAACTAATCCTAAACCTACATATTCGATCCATCTATGTCACCCATTTGTCTCTCTCTCTCTTTTCGACTCACTCTCTCAGACAGAAACAGAAACATAAAAGTGGATGTTTTCTTCCCCTTTCTGATGGTCAACCATCTCTCCATCACCATCAACTCCTTCCACCACCACTAGCCATCACAAGATGCTGTGGGATGTGGTTGTGGAAAGGGATATGTGCCGAAAATGAACATCATCTGCGAAAGAGGTCAATAAGAGCAAGGAGGCTCCATTCCTCATCCACCTCTATAAATAGAGGTTCAATTTTCACATGATTTCTCACTTGCACATAGATTTCACAAAAAAATTAGGTTTTGTAAAAATAGGGCTTTTCCAAATTGATTTGGTTTTCGGTTAATTCGGGTTATAATCTAACCGATTTGAGTATAAATTTGTTCTTTGTAATCGACTTTTGGTTCAAGAGTATTCGAGCCATTTTTGTTCTCGAATCATTTCTTTTTTTCTTTTCCATTCGACAAGACCACCATGATTTTAAGGATTTTGATTGTTTTACTTTATGTATATTCCTTCACGTACACTTACTACATATGAAACACAAGCACCCCACCAAAAACTACCATAGAAACAAGCGAAGAAAATGTGCAGAAAAAGATAGTTGAAGAAACAATAGCTAAAACAATCAAAAGACCATTGTTTCCAGATCACAAGCAGATCCAAAGAGGCAAAAAGATTAGCAAACAAAATTTACTTTACACAACCATAAATTTTATTGAATAAAATATCTTACAAACACCCGACATATCCGTAGACAAACATTATAGCAACCCCCACACTCAAAGTAAACAAACATGCATGACTACAGATCTAGCCACAAACATAAGTTACACATACACAAACGACAACATATTTATTAAACAAGCACACGATACATGACATTGCAATACATAACTTATAGAGGCAACATGCCCTTAAGCCTCTGAATAAACAAATCCTTCTCACGAGAACTTAGCTCCAATTCATCCGCCATTATCCGCATTTTCAAAATCTTTTGATCATCTTTGGCTTGAACTTCCCTCAGATACTGTGCCGTTTTTTGCAGCACAGTCTCCCCACAGTTTCCAACTCCTGAATGAAGCTAGCCCTTTCACGAAACACATTTACCAGTCTCCCACAAAGAGCAATTATCTTCTGTAACATTTGAATATCTTCAATTGCAGCTTCAAGACAATACAAAATCATCATCTCTGTCTAGTTATTCAAATTAACATTAACTCTAAGCTCATCACATTTAAGAAGCCTTTCATTGCTTCTTTCTCACAAGTTAAGCAATGAGTTGTGAAAATAAACCTACTATTGAAGTATCTTAAATACAAAAAACAGAAGCAAATCACATGCTTATCCTTTACACACATCAAAACAAAATATAAAAAGGGTTGAGTTATTAGGACCCCCCCTATTTGGTTATTAAGACCCCCCCCCCCTTTTTTTATTATTATTATATTTTTTTTTTTATAATTTTGTTTATATCAAAAAGCTATAAATCTGAAAATGCGGAAATGTAAATATAAAGTTTAATAAGCCAAACGTCTAAAACTGTCAGAAATACGGAACAGAAACTGACAAAAAACTGTGTTGTACTGGAAAAAGCGGGGGGACAAAGGGGGGACAAGGTGGCAGGGCTACGGGTAGCCCCCGTAGCAATAGTAGGACCCTATAAAAATAGTCCGATTCATAAAAAAGTGGAAAAAAGAAACATACACAAACCATTATTTAAAGTTGAATGAAACCAACAGTTCACTGACATACAAAACAAAATAAGCACAACTGTTTTCTGAATCCACTTTAGATTCACATTGAAACTATTTTGCTTT
Organism: Chrysanthemum seticuspe; assembly: GCA_019973895.1. Classification (NCBI taxonomy): domain Eukaryota; kingdom Viridiplantae; phylum Streptophyta; class Magnoliopsida; order Asterales; family Asteraceae; genus Chrysanthemum; species Chrysanthemum seticuspe. The sequence goes on along the minus strand of BPTQ01000002.1, from coordinate 192,498,040 downwards.
TTCCTGCACCAATTGGCACTTTATTAGATTCTTGCAATTATGCAGTCTACCTTTTGCCTTATTAACATTATATAGACATTGAAAGTAGACACAAATAGTGCATTTACATTATTACTTTTGGTATGCCTAATTAGCATTCTATTAATGACTGATACAATTATTTTTTCCAATTTTACAGCAACAACAACAACTACATCAACAAAGAAACTAAAAACCAAAGACGTTGAAAAGCAAATACATGACTGAACCTGATGCCAACATCCAAGACCTGAACTAGCTTTTGTTATCAACTATGTTCAATGTAAATATTTGAATGAAATTACCGTTCTCAAACGACAATATGTTTTGTAAAATATTTGTGCTCCAACTGCACAAATATGTGTCAAAACATATGTCCATGCCAGCTACAATCCTGTATTACTAGACTAAAAAAAATGCAGGTTACAACACTCCATCTTTTATAAAACATTTATTTCACAGCTGCACAAATAATTCTATGTAAAAAAAATATCTTATGATGCTACAGTTTCTTGCATATATCACATTATTACAACTACCATCTCCTGACCTTCTTTCAATTATGCAACCTCTAAAATTAATTGTAACATAACTTGAGCACTTCAATGCTCAAGTTGCAATAACATATTTTGCACCAAATTCCATTTCTCTGTACAAAACAAAGATTCAAATACTTCTTTAGTTACAAAACTTGCAGCGAAGCTTAGAACCTCGTTGACTACATTAATTGCTACATGTTACTCTACCTTTTATACACCAAAATGCGTTTGTGTTGTATGGGCTTAAAAAATCACAACCTTAATTTTCTATCATAAAGCTTCAAGATACATATCTACAAACTAGCAGGGTACCCGCGCAATACGACGGCGTGTACCCTGTGACTAAATTTTTTGGCGAGCAAATGTTATTCTAACAAACATATAAATAATCTTTGCAAAAAAAGTACCCGTAAGAGTTGAAGAGTGAAAGTGAGGGTATATTGAGAGACTATTTTTGTGTGTAAGAGATATGAAATGGTCTGTGTGAATTTATATGGTGGATGACGTTACCTATTTTTAATAGTCATTTATGATAGTAATGATTTTTAGTGGTTACACGTTTATAATAATTATTAAAGGCTGTTACAATGAAGATTAAATGAGCTGTTACAATGTTATAATGATATTGATGACTATCAAAAGACAATATTTTCATAACAAGCAAGTTTAAGGGTCTGAATTTTAAGCCTTGCTAATAACGAAATAGTCCCAAATGCATTATAAAATAGTAGAGATAAACTAACTTGTTATTTTTCAATTGGCCTAAAGGAACTCACATGGATTGCAATCCACACCATCCAATCTTCACAGATCCAACGGTTCTACATACTCCTAAAGAAACACATTTCACCCCAAACCTACCATTAAAAGACACTCAGACCAACTCAAAAATTCCTCTAGTTCAACTCTCATCTTCTTCATAAATAAAAAAAAAAAAACCCTCTTATCTTCTTCTCAAAATTAATTTCTCTCACACATATAACAAGAACAACTGTAGAACCACCACATCAATATGTTAGCATCAAGTGTCTATCACACAACAAATGTTGTCTCTCGACTGAATATTTTCAAACACAAATCTTTGCGAAACTCACATCCAGGGACGGAGTCAGGAATTTGGGTTGAGGGGGGCCGTAAACACTTTTTCCAATAACATACAATTCACAAATTTGGTTACTGAGGGTTCAACCCGACCGATTTTAAACGCATATACAAGGGTCGGTCTGGAGTTCTTTGATGCCTTGGACGAGACGTAAAAAAATGCCTCTACTAAACGATGTAAACAAACAACTCGTGTTTACTTACAATACTCACATAGTCGGATATAAACTTAAGAAGTAGATTGTCCGCACAACCCGAAGACTTCAAAGAAAGCAAGAGCAATGGTGGCCGTTCGTGGTTAACAATTTTAGTGATTATGAGGCGATACTTTTCATGTTAAATATACATAGCACTGTCGAAGCATTTACATAATCTTTTCTTTCAAATGCATAATTTAGTTATAAAAACCGGACATAATTTAGACATTGTAAAAGTTATATTACATTTTAAAATTGGACACCCCACATTCTCAAACCCGTTTATATTTTTGCTTTTATTTTACGATACACAAGCAACAAACAAATCTATCATTATTGAAATAGGTGGTCTCGGAATTAGAAGGTGAATTTGATTCCTTACTATTTGTTCTCATAATAGTTCATTGTTTTGCACAAATCTTAATAAGTTGATAGTTCTGTATTACTTTTTGGTTAATTATGTTGATATATCGAATTATTGTATATGTTGAGATTTTATTTTTGTGTTAAATTTACTTTGTGTTGGGGAACTAATGCTTTCTCTATTTGCTTGCTGGACATCCCATATGAATGAGGTGGTTGAGGTGACCTCGGAGAACTAATGCTTTCACTTTCAATAAATTTGTTGCCATTTTCATATTTGTTGGTGTCATTGGCAACGAACAATTTTTTCGGGATTTCATAAAGCTTCCAATTTGAAGGTCGGCACCCCTAGCCAAAATATATCTTCTATGGATAAATTGGCGCAATCATAGGACATACTCTTTGACAATGAATACACTGATAAAATCCTTAACCCATACGGGCCGTAATCAGTGATGACAAAAATAGGCAATTTGAGCTTCATTTTCATCTTTCTTCCAAATAGGCAATGATTTTTGTGTGACCAATACGTATTTGAGCTTCATTTTTGTCATCACTTATGAGTTATGACAAACATGATAACTTGTAGCGTTTTCGGTAGGTGTTTGTTTTGCCGGGTATTGTTTTAAGGTGTGGTGGTTATTTATTTACTTTTAGGTCTTGATTGTTGGTGGTTTTTAGGTGTTCTTGTGGGAAGTTGTATGTTGTATTGGTTTTTAGGTTTTTTACTTTTATGTCTTGATTTCCGCAGAAATGATGCTGCTGTGTATAGTCTTTGTATATAGTGTTTGTTTCGCTAGGTATTGTTTAAAGGTGTAGTGGTTTTTTATTTACTTTTAGGTCTTGATTCTTGGCGGTTTTTAGGTGTTCTTCTTGTGGGAAGTTGTATGTTGTATTGGTTTTTAGGTTTTTTACTTTTATGTCTTGATTTCCGCAAAAAATGACGTTGTGGTATATAGTGTTTATTTCGCCGGGTATTGTTTAAAGGTGTAGTGGTTTTTTATTTACTTTTAGGTCTTGATTCTTGGCGGTTTTTAGGTGTTCTTCTTGTGGGAAGTTGTATGTTGTATTGGTTTTTAGGTTTTTTACTTTTAGGTCTTCATTTCCGCATTTTGAACTCATTTTCTGTATATAGTCTTTGTGTGACCTTTTCAGTTTAAAGGTGTTTGTTTTAGGTAGGTGTTTGTTTTGCCAGATATTGTTTAAAGGTGTGGTGGTGGTTTTTTTTTTTTTTTTCACTTTTAGGTCTTGATTGTTGGCGGTTTTTAGGTGTTCTATGTTGTATTGTTTTTTTTTTTTTTTTTTTTTACTTTTGGGTCTTGGTTTCCGCATTTGAACTCATGTTCATAAATGATGCTGCTGTATATAGTCTTTGTGTGACCTTTTCAGTTTAAAGGTGTTTGTTTTAGGTAGGTGTTTGTTTCGCCGGGTATTGTTTAAAGGTTTTTTTTTTTTTTTTTTTTTAGGTCTTGATTGTTGGCGGTTTTTAGGCGTTCTTGTGGGAAGTTGTATGTTGTATTCTTTTTTAGGTTTTCTTTTTACTTTTAGGCCTTGATTTCTGCTTTTTGAACTCATTTTCATAATTGATGCTGCTGTATATAGTCTTTGTGTGACATTTTCAAAAATGATGCTGCTGTATATGGCCACTTTTACATTATCTTTTATACTCTTTTTTTTTTCTTCTTTAGGCAACCTTCTGCAAAGGCTGATAAACACGGCGTCTTGTTTTTATCCTGCCTTGGTCTTGAGATATTGCATGCAGTCCAAGACTTTGTTATTGGGATAATACTAGTTTGCTGGGCTGTGAGGCAGATGTGGGCCTTTAGCGGGTTTTCATTAAGTGGATAATGATCTACAACTTTTGAAATTCTTAGAACTTGGTGTTGTCCTCTTGCAGTGACAATAATATAAAGGGAACTTTTTTTCAACCAAAAGAATCAACTACAATCAACCGTATCCATATTTGGCGAAATAGCCTTCCCACCTATCCCATTTTTATGCAATCTATTTCATCCCATCATCTTGAAATACTATATTACCTACAACTACTACCCTTTCTTAAGCTACCACATGTAAGGAATACCTAGTTGCCCCTAACATAGCACAAATATCATGTAAAACAAGATCACACTCTTCCTATTTATGTACAAACCAACGTTTGTATAAAAGATAGCTCTTTTTGTTATGTTGATGCTCCTTGTTACAGCTCTTCAAATAACCCTAAGCACACAGAGTGTAACCGTAGTTTGATGCCTACTTCCAATCACACTAAACTTCCTTTGAAACACCTCATCTTTTAACAAGTTACGCTTAAGCCCGGGAATGTAAACTTGATTACGTTTAGCGCTTGATGGCACATATATGGAAAGACCATCACCATTGGCGTCCCTTCTACATAGTGAAATTTGGTTAGTTCCGCGATCTCATTTATTAGGGTCTTTCGGGGAAGTGATTGAACTTGAAGGCAGTTAGATGGTAGAGAAATGTCATTGGACGTTGGTTCGGATTTTGTGGTAATGGTTAAGTTGGTTCGGTTTTAAGTTTAATTTCCTATATAGTTAAAATTATGTTTCATATTTGTTCACGGTGGCCTTGAATTCAGCATACATGGCTTTGAGTTCGAGGACAGTGACCGAGTAGGTGTTGACATTACTTGCCTTCAAGAGCAAGACCAAAAGAATGACCAACAAGCCAACAAGGGCAAGAATAATTGTTGTGATTTATTTATAGTATATTTTGGCTCTTATCAGCAAGATTAGTGTTTAGTAGTATGGTAGGTTACTTCGCTCGACGGGATTGAGTAAGATTGATTATTGTTGTTGTTGTAAGATCGGTTGGTAATGAAGCAGTTAATGTAAAAGTCTATTTTACATGTGAATTGTTACTTATTTTAAATATCAGTGTTTCTTCTAATTTCATTGCAAACAAAAGCCATAACTCTTGACTTTTATGGTTTGATTGACTCTCTACTATAATATGTTTGGCATGAAAGGTAAGTAATAAAAAAGGTGGAATAAGTGACAACATAATTAGACTCTTAAATTACACTTCAAATGTGGTTACTCAAAGGTTATACCAAAGGAGCTAAAACAGAAGATGAATGCTTGTGGTCTAACCTTGACAGGAAAACGAAGTGGTAAAGTGTACCTGCTCAAACAATAATACTTGGATTGGATGACTACTTGTCTTGATGATATTGGTATGGTAGTAGACTTGTCTTGATTATGTTTTATTTGTTCCACTCAACCCTTAATGTCCTTGGCATTTCTGCTTTGATGTTGTATATGTTGTTTGGATGTACCAGAAGAAAATGTAATTGAACAAGCTTTGAAAACTATGCTTCATTTCGTGTCCATGTGCTTCTCTTATTTGGCATAAATTGTGGGTCTGGTGGAACCTTGACCTCCCTATGTTGTTTCCTTTCTTTTCTATATTCCTTATCAACCTGTGTATTTCTAAGATTCTCCATGAGGTGTTTTATTGTGTGCTATGGGCAATTTAGAAATGGAGAAATAAGGTGGTAAATGCTCTTGTTGCTTCCATGTTAGAAGTTAAAAACGAATATATTTTTTCCTTTATCCAATGGATATTGAAACTTTGGATTGCAGCAAGATGCAAAAAATTATCATTGGATTGGAGCAGATGGATTTCTAAACTTCTTTTCTGATGCTAACTTTGTATGACCATTTTTTTTCCAACTTTAAACGTTAAAACACTAAAATTAGTCTTTTCTTTAATTTTGCTATCGCTAAACTTTAAACAACCTTTATTTGTGATTTGGTTGGGGTGCTTAGGAGTAAGGCAGGTTTAAGCTGTTATACAATTAGTAAACCATGCTCACAGTGCGGGTACAATTGTGTACCAACTATACCCAACCAAAGACATAATTGCAGATCTCCAAGCTATACAAAATAACAAATGCATTACACAATTGAAGAAAAAACTCCGGTAAACAAAATATAATACTCAAAGCACCAAAAATACATCAACGAAACCCACCTCAGAGAAAAGACCAGACATGAATATGATGAATCAAAATCACACACAAGCTATCTACTTTCATTAACAAGCTTTTCTTTAACTTGTTTTCTCCTACTCACTCCTCCATACTTCAATTCACTCTTCTTAAATTTTACCCTACCTCATTCCTATCACAACAACACATACATTACACACCTAAATTCATTAAATCATTGTGTCTATAAAGCATACATTTAAACAATAATGACTCTTATCAAGCTTGTTTGGATTTGCGTTTTGAGAATGATTAATAACAATTAAAACCAGATAATCATCTCTAAAAAATGACTTAAGCCACATGCAAAAAGTGAATCTACGTCATGCCACCTCACCATTTTCCCCTTCACTTCCCTTATCACTCAAGCCAAAATCCCACTCTTTGGCGCCGAGGGGTGGGGGTGCAGTGGCACCGGTTTGGTGCAAGCCATATCCATGCCAATTCGAATTGGTGCCGGCTTCATGTTACTGCACCCTTTGCTCTAATATATACATATTTCAAAGTGTTGATATATCTGTTTAAAAGTTTTTCACTTTCACAATTGCACAGTTTCTTTAGCTTGTTTGGTATGAGAAAATGAAATAAATCTGATAAATAGAACATATTTGACTTGAATCCTTATGTCAAATGAAATTAACTTTAATTACGAATTAGGGAGGTGTTACAAAACTTATTGCTTTACAGCTTATAGAGCATCCGCAAAGACAGTTGATGTAACCAAAATTTGCTGAAACATGGAGCACAAAGATGAAAATGCTTGAGAAGAATGGAGATGACTGTTTTTCTTGATGATATTGGTATAGTGATAAGCAATTTGAGCAACCTTGTATGTAAGCCCTGACCCATCTAAACATTATCATGTCTGACCAAAAACACAAACTCAAATACCGCCTGTGTTCTTCAACAATCCAATCCAAAAATCTCGCCTTTAAATAAATTCTTTAAGTTTGGTTCTTGTTTGTTTAATTTTTTAAAGATCAGTGTAATGAAATTGGTTTTTATCACATTCGATTACCCTTTGGCAACTACACAAAACCCAAGTGTGACGCAAATTTTCTTCCAACGTGTCTCCAAGTCCGGATCAAGACTTTAGAGATGAGAACTTTGTTGATATCAATGTCCTTGATGTAGTTTAGCTCTTGTAATTTTCTGTTTTTTATTGTAGTTTAGTTGTTGTTCTTTGTCTGGTTGTTTTGAATGACATTAATGAGAATTCCTACTTTTCAGTTTCAATTGCATTGTCTATATTTAATGTTTGCCATATGAATATTTCTTTTAGATACCCGTTAGTGAGTTATTTTCATGGTTTCGGCTATGCAATAAAAAGATCAAACTACAGTAACCATGATTTAATAATTTAAGGTTTCTTTGTTTAGCTTCTTTTAGGAATTACAGACTCACTTCTAGTTCAAATTATCAGATTTCAAGACTTGTAATGAAAAGCCTAATGATTTGTCAGTAGATGGTAGCTTTCTCAATGAATTTGGTTTAATCCGTTATCAAACCTCGCCATTCTTAGATTAGATATGTTTATGGGTCATCCCATCACTCACTGATGTTATGGATCAGAAGAGTAAAAAGTTTACGGTTTGATTATGAACTGAACTTCTCTTATTGCCTAAGGGATTCACTGCAGCTCTTTTGAGCAATAACACCTTGATTTATACACCACCATTTGAACTATTTTAATTGCCATACAGGCAAACATAAGTTACCCGAATCTTGGAACCAATATACTGAGTGGCGGTCCCTTCATTATACCATCAAATGCGGAGACAATCATGCATTTGTTAATATTTAGACCAAAAGGTTAACCATAAACGGTTAGTCTTCCTTCTTGTTTAGCTTAATGGGAATTGAATGGATTGTAATTGCTGTCATTGGTTTAATGGTGATCTTTTTGGTCATAGTTACCTTTGTTCGTTTACACTTTCGTAAAAGGGGGCATCAAAGAGAGACTGTCACGCTACAATACATGGTATCAAAAGTTATCCAGGATAGTCTCACAATTAGTTGTATACGTATATGTGTTAGACAAGTACCAATCTAATAGTATGTTCTTCCATTGCAGCCAAAAGGGCAAGTTTTGACTTTTTTTGTTAAACCAACTAAACTTTCAACTAAAAATTGCTTTGCATTTCCATTGTTGGTATAAAACCAGACTTCACTTGGAAGGAAAAAGGGCAACATCAAGGCATTGGAGTATTAAAGTTTGACCGCAAAAGTCAAACTTTTGAGGAATAGAGTAAGCATCCATTCATTCCATTGTAAATGTCTCAAACTGTATAAATAAATACAATGACTAAAAAGGAGGCAAACACGGAAGTTTTTTGAAAGGTTTTATGGATATTTAAATATATGTATGTCCGGATTCGAACTCGACACTTCGGGATTGCACACATTACGTATGAGAGTTGATGTTAATAATTAATATATAAAATGTTATTATTAATTATTAGTCACGAAATAAAACATAACGATAGTTAATATTTAACGGGGTTTTGACTAACGGTCGTTAAATGTAAACTACAAGGACTAAGAATGAAATTAGTGGACAAGAAGGATCTAGAAACCCCTTGGGAGGGTGTGGCCGGTCGTGGGCTATCAAACCCAAGGAGGTGGGATTTCTTGGTCATCAAGTTTTGAGAATGTATATATAAAAACCCTTGTATTCATTATTCTCCTAACCTTGGATGACCAATATACCTAATTTCTCTTCTCCTCTCTCCCTCTTTGTGTGGCCGGTCGTATACCCTCACCATAAGGGTGTTCGATTTTGCTTAACTCAAAGAAACAAGTGTTTGGTTTTATTTGTGATTCAAGAAACTAGCTTTTCACATCAAATAGCTAATAGTACGTGTGTACAAGAACGAAGGACAAACACGCTTGAGCTTGTAATCTTGGTGGTCTACTTTTGTGTGGGTCGAATATATAAACCCTAATAATCAGGGTTTTGGGTTTTGGTTCTTGTTCAATCATCGTTTGATTCTTGAATTGCTAAAAGGTACGCACTTTCTTGTTCGGTTAATTACTTACATATATTATTCCTATTTACTTCCGCTGCATGCTTTGATGATGTTATTTGATTTTATATAATTGTTATGAGTATTAAATTCAACAGGGGCATCACGAGCCGTTAATATGATGTAATTAATTACCGAAACACATAAAAATTGAATCTTTATGATTATTTGCATGCTTTTTATGGTTTCTAGGATTTTGAATTCGAAACCCTAATTTTTTAATGATAGGGTCGATTACCCTTATTTTATTTAATTAGGTTTTAATTTTGTAAAACTTGTAGAAACCCTAGGATTGCATGTTAATTTTATGTGGTTAATTAATGAATAATTGTTATGTGCCATGTAATATGCGTATCTTGGGTGATAATTGTTATGCGGAATCCATGGTGGAACATGCATGTTTTGCCATGGAGTATTGTTTATTGTTTATTGATTAATTGTTAAGTGATACACACATGTTCAATTTATTTAATAATTATTGAATTGGGGAAGACCTCAATTATAACTAATAAAAATTCGTTACGTGCTAATTGGTATATTATTAACTTTGGCTTACGCAATCGACTTGTCGATGTATGTGGCTTATCTACCTTGTAGGTGAAAGCCCTAGTTAATGTATGCATTTATTTACGCCTAGAATTGTTTATTAGAGTTTATTGAAATAATTATGCATGTGGCTAATTGTTTTTTTTACATATGTTAAAATTGTTTAGTTATATGTTTATATTATTTGAGTGTGTTTAATTTTTTATTAAAGTGTTTTTTTTTTATATATTGTTTGATATGTTAGTAAGCAAAAAGGGTTTTTTGAATAGAAAAATTAAATGGACTAAATAATGGCGAAACTGATTTGTTATCTAAGTATTGTTCTTGAACTTTTAATCGATTGATGCGACTGTACTAAATGGTTAGAACGGCTCACCCACTAGAACAAACTAAAAAGGGGTTAATTAAGAAGTGCGCACAGTCGCACTGAATGGATGTCTAAGGTTATGCTTCAGCGCTTACCTGGTCCTCTGCCCCCTGTGAGTTCGATTGGAGCTACCTAGTATAACCATTCAATGTACGAAGCATCTTAGTGCAAAGTTGTAAGTTTCTCAACGCATCGATTAAAACTTTGTAGAATTCAATCTTAGCAATTAAAATCTCATGTAAGTTTTTTCGAAAATATTATGTTATAAAGTTGTATGCATGCTTCTTTATACATAAGTTTTGATTACGCGTCAAAAATTGTACCCTTTAAATTTAAGTTTATGCCATCTAATGATATGAAACACTTGAAGTTGTAATTTAGTTATGTGAGACCTTGATCTAGATTACAATAACGAGGTGAATTATTTTGTTGTGTGAGACCTCAGCTTTATGATTTGCAGTTTCTAAATTAGACAACTTAATTAAGTTAGTTAGTGAGACCTATGACTTAAGGCATAAGATGGGATAAAACATACTTACGTTTTGCATTAATTATTTTGGCAAAAAATGTAAATCCCATAACTTTTGGAATTGAAAACTTGTTTGTCAATTATCGTTTTTCAACGATTATCTATTCTATACTTTCACCACTAGCAGATCAACTGATGTGGTGGAACTATGATAATGAGGATCCAAAATTCAAGGAAAATACTATGGTTAATATGAATATTGACCAAAGGGTATTTTATTTTCTTGAATGTTTACTTATCGAAAGTACTAACTTTTGAACTTTTATTTCTGTAGAAATGGCTCAAGCTGAATCTACTGCACTAACCTCGTCGTTCAAATCTATGTTTGATCGAGAGAAATTGACTGGTAGCGCGAATTTCAATGATTGGTATCGGCAACTCAGAATTGTCTTGAGGGTTGCCAAAAGACTCAATTATTTGACTACGCCTTGTCCTCCTGAACCTGCAGCTGATGCTACTGCTGAAGCACGAGCTGCATGGCAATCTGAGTATGACAAGTATAATGAGGTCGCCTGCATTATGCTCGGGAGTATGAACTCAAGCTTGCAAAAGCAATTTGAGAATTACTTCCCTAATCTCATGCTGGAAGAATTGCAAAGGTTGTTTGAAAAGCCTGTGACTGTAGAGCTGTATGATTTGATAGATGCTCTTCATAGTTGCAAGCAAGGAGAAGGGAAACCTGTAAGCGCCCACTACCTGGAAATGATGAGTTACATGGACCAGCTGGGGCGTCTCAACTATGTCTACCCTAATGACATACAAATTGGCCTGATCAACATATCCCTTAACAAGGAATTTGATGGTTTCGTGCGCAATTACAATATGCATTGCACGGGGAAGACAGTCAGTGAGGTACATGCAATGCTCATTGATTACGAGAAAGGTTTGCCCAAGAAGGCCCCTACACCTGCGGTTCTGACCATCCAGAAGGGTAGGATTTCTAAGCCTAATAAGCCGCTAGCGAACAAGAAAGGGAAAGGTAAGGGTAAAGTTGATAAGGGAAAACAAGTTATGACTTATCAACAAGAACCCAAGAAGTACCCTCCAAAAAAGCGTGAGAATCCGAAGAAGGATATGGCTTGTCATCACTGCACCGAGGTAGGACACTGGAAGAGGAACTGTCCACTCTACCTTGATGAGTTGCGCAATAAGAGGTATAAAAATACTGGCACTGTGGCCAGTACTTCAGGTACTCTTTTGATGATAGAATTATTTGCTTTTCCTCATAAAATAAATTCCTGGGTATATGATACTGGATGTGGTATTCACATATGTAATACACTGCAGGGACTTAGAGGATCAAGGAAGCTTGCCAATGGACATCAATACCTGCACGTGGGTAATGGAGCACATGCAGTCGTTGAAGCTATAGGCACGTTTGATTTAGTTTTACCTTCGGGTTTAGTACTGTCATTAAACGATTGTCATTACGCACCTTCCATTGTTAGGGGCGTCGTTTCTGTTTCCTTGTTAAAAGATATTGGCTTCGTTCATACATTTACTGATTATGGAATTTCGGTTTCTTTAAATGGTGTTTTTTACTTTAATGTTATTCCAGTAAATGGTGTGTTTGAAATTGATTTGCATGATAATATGATTGATAAAAATAATTCTGTCTTTAACATCAATAATAAAAGAATCAAATGTGATTTGGATTCTTTATTTCTTTGGCATTGTAAGAAACGCATGCAACAGCTGCAACACGATGGGCTTTTGCAAGACATCAATGATGAATCATTTGATAAATGCGAATCTTGAATATCTGGGAAGATGACCAAGAAACCTTTTACAAATAGTTTAGAAAGGGCTTCTGATCTTCTTGGTGTGATACATACTGACGTATGTGGACCACTAAGACATGTGTCAAGAAAGGGTGCTAGCTACTTCTTAACCTTTACTGATGATTTCAGTCGTTATGGTTATGTTTATTTACTTAAACATAAACATGAAGTCTTTGAAACATTTAAGGTTTTTAAGAGTGAAGTAGAACTGCAACTAGGAAAGAAGATTAAAGCTCTTCGATCCGATAGAGGTGGTGAATATTTAAGCCAAGAGTTTAAAGATTATCTAGCTGAGTGTGGTATTGTCCAGCAACTCACATCTCCATATACTCCACAACAAAATGGTGTATCTGAGAGAAGAAATCGTACACTGCTTGACATGGTACGATCAATGTTTAATCTTATAACTCTTCCCTTATCCTTTTGGGATTATGCTTTAGAAACTGCTGTTCGCATATTGAATATGGTTCCAACTAAGAAGGTTGATAAGACTCCTTATGAAGTGTGGTTTGGGAAAGCTCCAAACTGGTCTTACTTAAAGGTCTGGGGTTGTGAGGCGTTTGTTAAACGTGACTCTGCTGATAAGCTGCAACAAAGATCTGTTAAGTGTGTCTTCATAGGATACCCAAAGGAAACTATGGGTTACTACTTTTACTTTCCACCTGAAAACAAAGTAATTGTTGCTAGGTATGGAGACTTTCTTGAAAAGGATCTCATATCTCATGAATTCAGTGGGAGAGTTTATGATCTGGAAGATGATCAAGAAGATACAACACCTTCTGAAAACACTAGCCAACCTCAAGTAGAACCTGAAAGTCTGGGCGTTCCACCTGAAGTTGAAGTGGTTCCCATTCGTAGATCCGCAAGGGCTACGCGTGCACCTGAGCGTCTATGTCTCAACGTAGAAGCTGAGGAAAATATGTTAGGGGATCTTGGTGAACCTGCTAACTATAAAGCTGCCATGATGAGTCCTGAAAAGGAAAAATGGCGAGTTGCAATGAATGGGAAAATGCAATCCATGAAAGATAACGAAGTCTGGATAGAGGTTGACTTACCTCCAAATGCTAAGGTAGTTGGAAGTAAGTGGCTCTTTAAGATAAAGACTGACATGGATGGCAATGCACACACCTATAAAGCTCGTCTTGTAGCCCAAGGGTATACTCAAACCTATGGGGTAGACTACGAGGAGACATTTTCTCCTGTAGCAGACATTAGAGCTATTAGGATTCTTATAGCCATAGCTGCGTACTATGACTATGAGATATGGCAAATGGATGTCAAAACTGCCTTCTTAAACAGTCGCCTAGATGAGGACATCTATATGGCGCAGCCTGAAGGGTTTGTGAATCCAAAGTTTCCGAAGCGTGTATGCAACGCATCAAGGCAATGGAACAAGAAGTTTGATGAAGAAATCAAGAAATTTGGTTTCACTCAAAATCTTGATGAGCCATGTGTGTATCACAAAGCTAGTGGGAGTAATGTTATTTTCCTTGTCTTATATGTCGATGACATATTGATCATGGGAAAAGACATTCCAAGTATGCAAGATGTAAAGTATTATCTTGGAGAGTGCTTTTCTATGAAGGACTTAGGGGAAGCAGCATTTATTCTGGGAATCAAGATCTACCGAGATAGATCAAGGCGGTTAATTGGACTAAGCCAATGCTTACATTGATAAAATATTGAAGAGATTCAGTATGCAAAATTCCAAGAAGGGATATTTGCCGATGCAAGTTGAACATGGCTTAAGTAATAAACTATGCGCGTCAACACCTGAAGAGGTGGCTTACATGAAGAAAGTTCCTTATGCTTCGGCTGTAGGATCTATCATGTATGCTGTAAGATGTACAAGGCCTGATGTGGCGTTTGCACAAAATATCACCAGCCGGTATCAACAGAACCCAGGTGTGAAACACTGGCAAGCTGTTAAGAACATTCTTAAGTATCTAAGGGCTACTAAAGAAATGTTTATAGTGTATGGAGGAAATCCAGATGCAGAACTTGATGTTACAGGTTTTTGTGATGCGTCATTCCAAACTGATAAAGATGATACGAAGTCTCAGACGGGTTATGTCTTTGTCATTAATGGAGGAGCAGTTGACTGGAAGAGCAAGAAGAAAACAACGGTTGCGATGTCTATTACAGAAGCTGAGTACATAGATGCTTCAGAAGCTGCGATGGAAGTTGTTTGGATTAGGAAATTCATTTCGGGACTCGGAGTAATGCCCTCAATCGAATTACCTTTAAATGTGTATTGTGACAACTCTGCTGCAATAACATTTGCCAATGAGCCTGGAGTCATGAAGGGCGCCAGACATTTTCCTCGTCGATATCACTATGTTCGAGAACAAGTCGACATAGGTGAAATCAATCTACTCAAAGTTCATACAGATGATAATCTAGCTGATCCCTTTACGAAGCCTTTGCCAAAGGAAAAACTTACTGACCATGCTGATGGGATAGGACTTCGTTTAGCTAGTAGTTTCATGCAGATCTGTGATTAGTATTTGGATAAAGGATGTTATGAACAAATATTACTTTAATGAAATAAAATAGTTGTTTATGTTTATTTTTTCATTTTCTTAATATTATATCCTATATTTGCATGTTTAATCTGTGAATAACTTATGTTATTCTAAATAGTCTGTTGTCAATCAATGATGTGGGAATGTCATTGAATTAAGACAAATATGAGTTTTGGTAGAATATACTTTTAAAGTATATTGATGCGTGGGACATACCAGATTCACATGATATTCAATGAATTGATTCACATGATATTCAATGAATTGAATATAGAACTCATCCCAACTTTACATGATGATACTTTATGGGTCTTTGTCATTAAGTATATCATGAAGTGTTTATCCTCAGACTTGAGATACCAGATAACTGATATGAATGTAGTGCATTTGTGTAAGATAGTCTAACGCTATCCGTAACTGGTAGTTATAAGGGATATTTTCAGAAGTGTTACAAAGTTCATGAGTTATGTTTGTAATCAAGAGAATTTGTTCATTTGAATTTGTTTCAAAGCATAATACTATATTTGGGCCCCTCGTAGGGTTGACAAGATGTTTGTATGGCCATACCCAAGATCTATCTGGAATACGTTCAGATGATTTGGTAATCTTGTTCAATAGAATACAACGAGAAACAGAATATTAACTTATGAAATGACTTGATCCATATTCATAGTTAATGTAGTATTAGTAACAAAAGGATAAGTAAAAATGATGAATCATTAAATGGTTTATTCCAGGAAACCATACTCGATTTGATCTGGGGGCATTGGCGTGTGAAAGCTAGACTAACCAATGTCATTACTATATTTAGTAATATCCAAGTGGGAGCTGAAAGGTTTTATGGATATTTAAATATATGTATGTCCGGATTCGAACTCGAGACTTCGGGATTGCACACATTACGTATGAGAGTTGATGTTAATAATTAATATATAAAATGTTATTATTAATTATTAGTCACGAAATAAAACATAACGATAGTTAATATTTAACAGGGTTTTGACTAACGGTCGTTAAATGTAAACTACAAGGACTAAGAATGAAATTAGTGGACAAGAAGGATCTAGAAACCCCTTGGGAGGGTGTGGCCGGTCGTGGGCTATCAAACCCAAGGAGGTGGGATTTCTTGGTCACCAAGCTTTGAGAATGTATATATACAAACCCTTGTATTCATTATTCTCCTAACCTTGGATCACCAATATACCTAATTTCTCTTCTCCTCTCTCCCTCTTTGTGTGGCCGGTCGTATACCCTCACCATAAGGGTGTTCGATTTTGCTTAACTCAAAGAAACAAGTGTTTGGTTTTATTGTGATTCAAGAAACTAGCTTTTCACATCAAATCGCTAATAGTACGTGTGTACAAGAATGAAGGACAAGCACGCTTGAGCTTGTAATCTTGGTGGTCTACTTTTGTGTGGGTCAAATATATAAACCCTAATAATTAGGGTTTTGGGTTTTGGTTCTTGTTCAATCATCGTTTGATTCTTGAATTGCTAAAAGGTACGCATTTTCTTGTTCGGTTAATTACTTACATATATTATTCCTATTTACTTCCTCTGCATGCTTTGATGATGTTATTTGATTTTATATAATTGTTATGAGTATTAAATTCCAACATTTTTTACGTAGAATATGCCAAATTTTGTTTTCTTCATATTCCATAGAAAAAAATTTCATATATGGGCTTCATCAATTCAAGTAAGTTTTACTTGTTTTCAATGATATCTGCAGACTGTTCTCAAAATCAGATTCTGAAATGGCCAGATTGGTTAACAGTTCTCATCGGAATAGCCAAGAATTAGAACAGCTTGAGGTGTTTTTTTTTCTCTATACTTTCTGACTTTCTCCTTTATACATGATCTATGGGTCAACTATCTGTGCTGACTTGGATTGTATTATCATGTAGGTGAAGGGAGATAAACCAAGGTAATGACCTTCATGGTTAACGTTTCTAATTTAGAGGAGGTAAATTTTGCAGACCGTCCAGGTTGGGTAACGGGTCAAACGGGTAATTTTGTTACTAGTCACATTTTTAACATATTCCAAAAGGAAATGATTATAGATTATTAATATGTCAAATATGATTAGCAAAAACGAATTTTATAAAATTAATCCCTTTCTTTTTTTAATGAAGTGATTTGGGTGGTCGTATGCATTAAATACACTTTGGGGCGACTTTCAACCCGTTTGACCTTGATCCTTTTCTTGACACCTTAAGATTCTTTACTTAGATATGTTTACAGTAGTGTACGCATTTTGGAGTCGAATTTTGCAAGAACATGGAGATGTTGGCTGATGGTAGGCAACAAAAGAAAGTTTTTATTGAGTTAAATACTGACTAAGTGTGATTTTGTGTTTGTAATTTTTAAGCTACTTATCCACTTCTGCTTGCTTGTAAGCAGAAAATAAACAACCTAAACACTCTTTAGGAGGTTAAACTATATGACTAATCTGCTTGGTTATCGACTTCTACTATTGTTGGTTAACAATTGTTTGTTGTCTTTTTTATGTTGCACTACAGCAAATAGAAATGTGGTATCTAGAATGATGCAGAAGAGATGTGACTATAACAATCATGATAGGGATAATATAGGATGCGTATATAAGAACATTCAAGAATTAATTGTTCTCGTAGCAGTGGCGGTGATTAGCATGTGCAAGTGGGCGGCCGCACAAGGCCATCATTTGTGAGGAGCCTCCGATTTAGTATATCTCCATTTGTATTTATACATGTCTAAATATATTTATACATGTCTAACTTGAATTTTTGTAGCTCTTTTTAAATATTATGTGAAGGGGGCTCCGATTTAGTATATGTCCATTAGTATTTATACATGTCTAAGTATATATTATGTTTTGAATTTTCCATAATAGTTAAGCTTTTCATGATTTACGGGGCCTCATTCGTAGTTTCGCACCGGGCCACCCAAATCAATGGGACGGCCCAGTAGGCAAATACATTGCTTAAATCCATGAATGTGATATATTAGTTTTTTTGTCCCTAATCACATGAATAAATGTCTAAAATTATGCAGATATAGTGAATGGATTGATGCATGTGAATGTGTTGACACCGTTGATGATGATGGAGACGTTTAGAAACTCGATGTGGATGCTTGAAGAAATCTGTTTGCATCACTCAAGTTACATGTGTCATTATTATGTTATGAACCTTAGACATGAGTACTAATATGTAATATATATGTTAAAGACTTGATCTTTATGTTATGGAACTTTTTATGTTAATTTTTTTAAGTAAGGAACATCGTTTGTTGAGGTTGTTTCCTGTCAGCTTGTTTGGAAGTATTTTGATCCGACCCCATTTGACGCGAATATTAATATTTCCTGTTTTGACCCGTGTCTTTTTGGACCCGAACCTGCCCGTTTTGCCACCTCTACTATAACCCATTGATCATTGTGTTTTAGTTACCGTTCATGTAACAAATCTGTAAATTTTAAGTTTCCTATGAATTCTTTGTCATGAAGAGAGTCAAGTCAAACTATGGTGTTTGGACATTAGCAATGTGATAAACAATACTCCGTAGTTGCTGCCACTGTGTACTATGTTTGGCATGAAAGGAACGGGCTATTCCGAGAGAAAAAATCAGTTACAGCAGTAATAAAAAAGATAATATATGAGAACATTAGACTGAATGTCAAAGTTAAGAATACAGTTGATGTAATCAGAGTTGCTGAAGTATGGAGCACAAAGATGACTATGCTTGTGAAGAATGGAGATGAGATGTACAGGATTATCTTAATGATATTGGTACAGTTTGGATGGTGGTAGGCTTGTATGTCTGGAACAAGTTAGTTCCAAAGAATTATGCCTGGATTATGCTTTATCCGTTGCAGTTGACCTTGAATAAAATGGGCTAATAGGTAATTTTTGCATGAAATTTTGCTAACAATTGAAACGTTGCAGTATGAAATTGCGATTGTTTGACGTTAGGTGAAGTTTGACAAAAGTGCACTTCTATGTCTAGGATACGCTCCGTCAGAAAACAAAGGATCTTAACTATAACAGCTGTAAAATTAAAATGAGCAGGTTGGTTTAGGTAACGGGTCAAAGCAAGTAATTGTTGAGTGATTAATCCACAAAACAGCCCACAACTAGAGAAGCCTTGCAAGACCCATGGCTCTCTACACTTGGTTAAGTGAGCCACTGTTGCGTTTAGGCTCACATGGTATGCTGTGCCAACATGGTTCATGTAATCTTGATCCACAACCTGGTGAGCCACTTACACTCAGGTTGATGTATATATTGATTTGAACCAGGTTGAGCCCTTTGATGGTCATTTCTGCGCATTTTTATTATTGTATTCGAGGTCTTTTGGCACATAGAATGAATGGTCTTGAGACCAGTTTGGTTTTGATTTTCTTTGCTCACAAACCATGTGAAGGTTTCTCAATTTCACAATTGCACATTTTCTTTAGGGTATGTTTGCTCTTATTGCTCTACGGCTTGAGCATCCACAAAGACAATTAATGTAAATGAAGTTTCCAAAACATGGAACACAAAGATGAAAATGCTTAGAAAAGCTAAAATTAAGTATTTCCAATTTACTTGAAAAAGAGTAAACTAGTAATTGATGATAATGGGTTTTAAACTTAGATCTTAATATAGTTACAATACATGTAAGTTGATAAGTTACATATTTGCTTCAAAATTGATGAACAAACAGATTATCTATATATTGATTCCATTGGATTCTCACCAGCATCTCTCACATAATATAACACCCTTACCTCAATGGGTGGCTTTCTTGAGCAAATCTATGATGCTAAACTACTCAAAAACAACCTACAAGTCACCTCAACCACCCAACTCATATGAGACACAAGCATCCCTCTCGACGATGGTACCACATTTTTTTCCATTAGTCATTTTCATGTTTAAATTCTTGAAACCTCAAACAAGGGGGTCTTCAGAGCTATGAAAGGTAGAAATCCACAACCGCAAAAAGATGCTTGTGGTTAGAACACCAAAACCTAACTCTAGAGGAGGTTGAGAGCTTCCAAAAAAATTTTCTACTTTTTGAACTGGTCCATCAACATATAGTGTAAAAGAAATAAAAAAAGCATGATAAATCTGGTCCTCCGACGTTCAAGTTCTTCTGAAAGACCTTCTAATTCCAAGACCACCTATTTCAATAAATAATAGATAAATTTGTTGCATGTTTATCATAAAATAAAAGGAAAAATATAAACGGGTTTGAGCATGTGTGGTGTGAGTTTCACATTGATTTGCGTTTGAAACTATTCAGTCGAGAGACAACATTGGTTGTGATGTGGTGGTTCTTCGTTTGTTCTATGGTGGTTGGTGACTATGGTAGCATGATGTGTGTGTGAGATTAATTTTGAGAAGAATATGAGAGTTGAACGAGTACTTTATTTAATGGTGAGGTTTTTGGGATATGTAAGAGCAAGGGGTGGGATATGTAAGAGCAAGGGTTGTGACAACTTGCCCACTTCTCTTCACTTGGGCCTCACGTGTGCCACCTCACCGCCACATCACTTCAACGCACTAACTAAAAAATACCCCTCAATCACAACTTACTCACTTCTCTTCATTTGGGCCCCACTCACCATCATTTTATTTCTTTTTCATATTTTCCAAACACAATTAAATTCATTTCATTTAAATAAAATTACAAAATATAATAACAAAAATAAAAAAACAAAATTAAATACATCTATTACATACAAAATTAAATTCATCTATTTACCATGGGCCATACTATGAAATGTTTTGTAGTTCATGAGACTTCCAAGTAATAAAATACCCCCAATAATAAAAATGATGGGCCATATCCTTCTTCCCCAAGATCTGAAACACAAACGCATACTCACACACACATACTAACACACACTAACACAAAACGAAATTTAAAATCAAAAAAAGAAAATAATCATCACACCTTCTTTGTCTTCTTTCTCGTCGTTGCAACGACGAAACCTCAACTGGCGAGCTCTAGTGGTGTGGTGGCGAGGGATGAAGCACGCCGGCGAGGTGACACGTAGGAAACGACGAGGAACGAAACATACCACACCCCTTGCTCTAAGAGGGGAGAAATTCAAGGTTGTCAAGATCGGGATCCTACCCAGGATCATTTTTGACTTTGCAAGATCGTGATCGTAAGATCGGATCGGGATCTTAAGATCCTACTCTAATGTTATTTCTTAATAGTTTATGTAATTTTATACAAATCTACAAATTCTAATATATTATAACCGCAAAATACTATGAATGTTTCATATAAATGTTGTCTTAAATTATGATTATAAAATGTTTAAAAAGATTAACATGTTGTTTTTTGAATTCTACAAACAAACAACCCATAAATTTGTAGTTTTTTAGTTTGTAATCCGAGAAAAGTAAGATCGGATCGGATTAGATCGTAAGATCGTAAGGTTAAGATCGGGATCCTATAAGATCTTAAGCTTGCAAAGATCCTATGTAGGATCCGGATCGTTTTTGCTTTGCAGTATCGTTAAATCGTAAGATACTAAGATCAGGATTGGGATCCTGACAACTATGGGGAGTGTAACACCCCGACCCGACAAGGGTAAAGATATCACAATACGGTTTCATATCAGAACTTTAAATACTATACAATAGCGGAAGCCTTTACAAAATATTCAAAAAGAAAACATAAATAGCTAAAACTTCAAAATAAATCTAGGATCTCTATGGTAAAGTCTTGCTCTCAGCTCTACTCTCAAACTCAGATCAGCTATCCCATAAGCTCATCTTGAATGCTAAATACCTGCCGCAGGAAAAGAAAAGTGCGGCTGAGCTTACAAAGCCCAGTGAACAGATATAACGAAACAAAAGCTAAACAAAACAAAATATACAAATGACGAAATCAAAATGAAATAATGATAAGGGATCTTTTAGGATTCTGCGGAAGCACAAATGTACAGAAATCCAAACAAACACATAACAACTTAGACATCACATAGCACATTAACGACACAAACCCAAACACATCAGAGCAACCAAACACATAACATATCAAAATAACAGATTACGTATAAGCCAAACAAAAAGTCTAAAAGCTAACGGAAACACTTCCTAGAAAATAAACATGGCATTCATACAAATCAATTAATCAACATTTAATACACTTAATGCAATATTGTAGCAGCGGAACTAGCAGACAGGTCATGGCAGACATAATAGCTAAACCAGTTCTCAGATCAAATCCTAACCTTAGCAGATTTTAACATGGCAGGTCACATATGCAGACAGATAATTAACCTTCAAAACACTCAATTGTACACTAGCACATTCATCTCGCAAATCAACGCATTCACGTAAAGATAACAAATCATAATATCAGATATACGAATCATGTTTTAACGTATTAATCCTGTCCTAGCATGGCAACTAATAATCACTTAAACAAATACGTCATAAGCACGTTCACTAACATATCATATCAGAATACATAATATAAACACTCGAAATACCGAATCATACAGAATACTTAATCACAAAAGTAACAGATAAAGATTTAGTCAACTACCACGAGCCCAGAAACATATCAGATCATAACATATCATAAGTAACCATTGGAGTAGCTAGCTCCCAGAATTTGTGAAGACGCGTATTGCACACGACATCATTCACCAGACAAATCATATCGGATAACAGATCAGATCTAGGATGCATCCATACGCCCCACAGACAAATATAGGTAATATAATACCAACTGAGCTCATAACAAATAACAGATAAGGGACGTGGCAGAACATCACTCTACTGCCCTAGAGTCATATCAGAGGTGCATCACTGATACGGACATGGAACCCCCATGACTAGTTAATAATTTGGCTCGGGTGTCAAACTAACTTAGGTCAAACAAATTGTCATAAATGACACAGATCATAATTCATCATAAAGGTCACATATAACTTATCAGATAACATCATATCATAAGGTTCATATTCAAATAGTCAGAAGTCAGAGGTTCATATCATAGTGGCATATCATACATTCATAAATCAAACATTCAGAAAAGGGTTCATAGCAATGGCATCGGAAATCCTAATAAGTAAAATAGAAAAGCGAACGAAAAGAACATCATACGGAACCTTTACTGAAAAGGTCAGAATATCTGTATGATAACACAAGTGTCTTAAAGTAAGACTATATATCCGTACCTTAAAGCAATTGAGAGAAAAGTAACGAATGAACGAATACGAAGATGTAACGTCGCGTCTCCTTCAACGAATATACACGGATTATGATTTATTTAATACTTATTAGAATCATTAATATTATAACGGATTTATCGCATTAATACTTTTAGAGTTGTCAGGATATTCTCATTTTAGTGACAGACGAAACTACAACATTTTAGGGTATTCCTTATTAATTCACCAACTACCTAATTAGATTCTAGGGTTTCCATACTTCTAATATTACTTAATACGCATTCAATTAACATGTTACTTCCTTTAATGATTTCCACTTTGACCTAGAACGTACGAAAACTCAAACGGAAATTAACTCTAACTCACGCATGTCCTTACGTAATTTATTTACACATGTTGACCCAGAATTACCCAAATTTACATGTTGCACCTTTAACATCTTTAATTATACAATCTAACCTTCTATTACCAGATTTTACACTTTTAGCCCAAAGGTTTTAGAATTTACAAAACATACCCTTTTAGTTAAATATAATTCGAATAGCCCTCCAAATATCCAAAATTACATGTTTAACCTCCACACTTATTTTTATACGTTTAGTACCCTTATTTTACTGTTTAAAAAAATAACCTTTCAGTTTCATAATTTACAAAACCAACCCAAAACTTTTATTTAAGGCCGAATAGACATAATTCAAATATAAGCCCTAAACCTAAGTTTAACCAATCATTAGCTCATCATTACTACTTCATTAATTACCTTCAATGATTACAAGAAAACCCTAGTTCATGCAAAACCCTAATCGCCCCTTTTAAATCTTTTCCTTTTTATGCGTTTCGAATCAAGAAAAACCCAAGACAATTCACACAAGCTTCGAATTCATGATTATGCATTTTATTCAGGTCTTATAACATGTAATAGCTTCTGGAAAAATAGATTCATGATCTCTAAAAATATTATAAGCTCATTCGTTAATTATATACGCTTTTTAGGGTTTTAGGTTTCAAATAATTTCATACGACATATTAAACATGCATGGCCAATTTTTATGTGTTCCATATGACTTATAGGACTGAATTCAACATTAGAAACATACCCTTGATGAGCTTGAATCGTTAGAACAAAAGAAGCACAAAAACCCTATTTGCCGAAACCCTAATTCTCTCAAAAACTCACAACGATCACCACAGCAACTTTGGAACTCAAACACTATTTTTACCACCTTTTTTACCTTCAATATTTTCCAAGAAAAATGGTCTCAACCTCTGGAAACTGGAATTCGATTTGTAAAGGGTTTTGGAGTCGGTTTGTATATAATCGCTAGTTAGGGTTGTTAAAGAACCGTACATGTGTTTTTATATGGTTTTATAATTTTTCTTGTGGGCTTTATAATGTATTGGACTTAAAATAAATGGACTCTAAATTATATAAATTATATTGGGCTTTTATTTAGTTTTATTTCTTTTATTAAACTAATTAAATATTTTCGGCTAATATGTAAAATACAAAACTAATTTTTATAAAATCATAAACTATAAAAATTACCTTTACAAAGTGTTTAATATTTATTTAGATCATGTGGGATATTTCTTAAAATTCTCTGAATTTACATAGCTTACTTGGTATTCTTTTGAATTAATTATTCATACTTTTGATTGTAGGGGTATTTTGGTCTTTTTGTGAATTTTAGAAATTCAGGTATTACAATTCTTCCCCTCTAAAAGAAAATTTCGTCCTCGAAATTGGACAAGACATAACAGAACAGAAAACGAATCGGATTTCAGAATTTCTAGGAATATAACGAATGTTAATCTTATCTTGGAATAAATGGATTTCTTATCAGAATATTCATATTCAAACTTATTCAGAAATTAAATCAATAGTCAAATACTTATAATAGATAATTATGTACTCATCAGAATAATGGCGGAGAATAGATGAGACGCAGGAAATCAAACGACAATTTCTAACTTATTCAGATATCAAATGATGAGGACATCAAATGCATAGACGGAATAAATACTATCGGCCTCTATAGTCGCAGAAGTATGTGGAGACATATAAGCTTAAGGCAGTCATAGCAATCTATAGGTTTGTACAGATCATAACACTTCCGATTTCAAACGTACAAAACTTACACGAAACAGTAATCGACGAAATCTCACAAATAGGTACGGAATTTCAAACGAACATGAGAAACACCAAATAACAGATACAAATCAAAGTCTATACACACATCAATCATAGGCATTTCCCAGACGTCGTATACCTCCAATAAGTTCAGATTATGTGATCTCGGTATTATTACGTTGATCAGGCGTCATAATACTTGCATCACATAACAAGTTCTTATTGTCATTATATTCGGTCTCGGGTCATGACAAAACACATAACTAATATCATAACAAAGCATACCACATACAGATAATACACAGATAGCAAGTAACCTATTATAACAAACCAGATCCACATGAGTATACCATCATGATGGCCATACTTCAAGCGGTTATAAAACAACATCACTAAGAAAAATAAATAGCAGACGAAACTTATGAGGACTAACGGAAACTTAGCGAATCTATTAGAAACAACAACAGACAGGAACTATACTTCCAAAATTTTGTTTTATTTCCTTTAATCAAACAAAATTCGCAGAATCGTCTCAAGATGAACTTCCAAAACAAAACTTAAAAATCCCAGATTCAAACGTCAAAATGAAAACAGAAGAACCTAACTCAAAATCAAATGTCAGAAAATTCTCATAGGGAGGACAACAAATCAGAAGCGAAATTCCTATTCTTGTGTCGGATTGAACCTACTAGTAGCCGTAGACTCCAAATCCGAATCCACCTCGTGTTCCTCTTCTTCCTCAAACGATAAAACTTCACGATTCACACCGAGTTCCGAACAAATCAGAGAAAGGCGATACGGATCAAAATCACTTAACAGAATATGAAACCGTCTCGAAACGCATGACAAACGAATCAGAGTGACATAAGTTACGCCCAAATCATATGAAGTAGATGAATCTTCTCAGCCACCGGTTGAATCATGTCTTCGTCGTTGCGTCTTTGGTTGACTCGTCCAGCTTCCTCCAGCGGCATCCTGATGTCTCCAGCAGCACGACAGTCGAGTGTGGCTTCTGCTTCATGAACCTCTCCAGCACAGGGACTGTTGCAGCAACGTAGGGTCGGCACCATCTTCTTCGGTTCCACAGGTAGTCTCCATCTAACGATCGACAAACGGACGAGCGAAAACAAAATAACAAAATTCGATGCGAACAAAGGAGGGCTAATTCAGTGAAGGCAAAAGGATATCGAAGTCAAATCTGAACGACCATCAAAAGGAATCGAAAAATTTCTGAACAGACGGAAACCTAATGTCTACCCACTTCTCACAGGTCATAGCTTAAGCTCTAAGGGTCCTAAAACCTAGATCTCTGATACCATAAATTGTAACACCCCGACCCGACAAGGGTAAAGATATCACAATACGGTTTCATATCAGAACTTTAAATACTATACAATAGCGGAAGCCTTTACAAAATATTCAAAAAGAAAACATAAATAGCTAAAACTTCAAAATAAATCTAGGATCTCTATGGTAAAGTCTTGCTCTCAGCTCTACTCTCAAACTCAGATCAGCTATCCCATAAGCTCATCTTGAATGCTAAATACCTGCCGCAGGAAAAGAAAAGTGCGGCTGAGCTTACAAAGCCCAGTGAACAGATATAACGAAACAAAAGCTAAACAAAACAAAATATACAAATGACGAAATCAAAATGAAATAATGATAAGGGATCTTTTAGGATTCTGCGGAAGCACAAATGTACAGAAATCCAAACAAACACATAACAACTTAGACATCACATAGCACATTAACGACACAAACCCAAACACATCAGAGCAACCAAACACATAACATATCAAAATAACAGATTACGTATAAGCCAAACAAAAAGTCTAAAAGCTAACGGAAACACTTCCTAGAAAATAAACATGGCATTCATACAAATCAATTAATCAACATTTAATACACTTAATGCAATATTGTAGCAGCGGAACTAGCAGACAGGTCATGGCAGACATAATAGCTAAACCAGTTCTCAGATCAAATCCTAACCTTAGCAGATTTTAACATGGCAGGTCACATATGCAGACAGATAATTAACCTTCAAAACACTCAATTGTACACTAGCACATTCATCTCGCAAATCAACGCATTCACGTAAAGATAACAAATCATAATATCAGATATACGAATCATGTTTTAACGTATTAATCCTGTCCTAGCATGGCAACTAATAATCACTTAAACAAATACGTCATAAGCACGTTCACTAACATATCATATCAGAATACATAATATAAACACTCGAAATACCGAATCATACAGAATACTTAATCACAAAAGTAACAGATAAAGATTTAGTCAACTACCACGAGCCCAGAAACATATCAGATCATAACATATCATAAGTAACCATTGGAGTAGCTAGCTCCCAGAATTTGTGAAGACGCGTATTGCACACGACATCATTCACCAGACAAATCATATCGGATAACAGATCAGATCTAGGATGCATCCATACGCCCCACAGACAAATATAGGTAATATAATACCAACTGAGCTCATAACAAATAACAGATAAGGGACGTGGCAGAACATCACTCTACTGCCCTAGAGTCATATCAGAGGTGCATCACTGATACGGACATGGAACCCCCATGACTAGTTAATAATTTGGCTCGGGTGTCAAACTAACTTAGGTCAAACAAATTGTCATAAATGACACAGATCATAATTCATCATAAAGGTCACATATAACTTATCAGATAACATCATATCATAAGGTTCATATTCAAATAGTCAGAAGTCAGAGGTTCATATCATAGTGGCATATCATACATTCATAAATCAAACATTCAGAAAAGGGTTCATAGCAATGGCATCGGAAATCCTAATAAGTAAAATAGAAAAGCGAACGAAAAGAACATCATACGGAACCTTTACTGAAAAGGTCAGAATATCTGTATGATAACACAAGTGTCTTAAAGTAAGACAGAATATCCGTACCTTAAAGCAATTGAGAGAAAAGTAACGAATGAACGAATACGAAGATGTAACGTCGCGTCTCCTTCAACGAATATACACGGATTATGATTTATTTAATACTTATTAGAATCATTAATATTATAACGGATTTATCGCATTAATACTTTTAGAGTTGTCAGGATATTCTCATTTTAGTGACAGACGAAACTACAACATTTTAGGGTATTCCTTATTAATTCACCAACTACCTAATTAGATTCTAGGGTTTCCATACTTCTAATATTACTTAATACGCATTCAATTAACATGTTACTTCCTTTAATGATTTCCACTTTGACCTAGAACGTACGAAAACTCAAACGAAAATTAACTCTAACTCACGCATGTCCTTACGTAATTTATTTACACATGTTGACCCAGAATTACCCAAATTTACATGTTGCACCTTTAACATCTTTAATTATACAATCTAACCTTCTATTACCAGATTTTACACTTTTAGCCCAAAGGTTTTAGAATTTACAAAACATACCCTTTTAGTTAAATATAATTCGAATAGCCCTCCAAATATCCAAAATTACATGTTTAACCTCCACACTTATTTTTATACGTTTAGTACCCTTATTTTACTGTTTACAAAAATAACCTTTAAGTTTCATAATTTACAAAACCAACCCAAAACTTTTATTTAAGGCCGAATAGACATAATTCAAATATAAGCCCTAAACCTAAGTTTAACCAATCATTAGCTCATCATTACTACTTCATTAATTACCTTCAATGATTACAAGAAAACCCTAGTTCATGCAAAACCCTAATCGCCCCTTTTAAATCTTTTCCTTTTTATGCGTTTCGAATCAAGAAAAACCCAAGACAATTCACACAAGCTTCGAATTCATGATTATGCATTTTATTCAGGTCTTATAACATGTAATAGCTTCTGGAAAAATAGATTCATGATCTCTAAAAATATTATAAGCTCATTCGTTAATTATATACGCTTTTTAGGGTTTTAGGTTTCAAATAATTTCATACGACATATTAAACATGCATGGCCAATTTTTATGTGTTCCATATGACTTATAGGACTGAATTCAACATTAGAAACATACCCTTGATGAGCTTGAATCGTTAGAACAAAAGAAGCACAAAACCCTATTTGCCGAAACCCTAATTCTCTCAAAAACTCACAACGATCACCACAGCAACTTTGGAACTCAAACACTATTTTTCCCACCTTGTTTACCTTCAATATTCTCCAAGAAAAATGGTCTCAACCTCTGGAAACTGGAATTCGATTTGTAAAGGGTTTTGGAGTCGGTTTGTATATAATCGCTAGTTAGGGTTGTTAAAGAACCGTACATGTGTTTTTATATGGTTTTATAATTTTTCTTGTGGGCTTTATAATGTATTGGACTTAAAATAAATGGACTCTAAATTATATAAATTATATTGGGCTTTTATTTAGTTTTATTTCTTTTATTAAACTAATTAAATATTTTCGGCTAATATGTAAAATACAAAACTAATTTTTATAAAATCATAAACTATAAAAATTACCTTTACAAAGTGTTTAATATTTATTTAGATCATGTGGGATATTTCTTAAAATTCTTTGAATTTACATAGCTTACTTGGTATTCTTTTGAATTAATTATTCATACTTTTGATTGTAGGGGTATTTTGGTCTTTTTGTGAATTTTAGAAATTCAGGTATTACAGGGAGAATGAAGAATAGGCGGGAAGAAATAATTGGGGGTGAAATGTGTTTCTTTTGGTGTATGTATAACCGTTGGATCTGATGAGATTGGATGGTGTGGATTGCAATCCGTGTGAGTTGCTTTATACCAATTGAAAACTAACACATGTCTTATGATTTATATCTTGAAGCTAAATTACTCGGTATAATGATAGAAAATTACCCGTGTTTGCTTTAAAGGTTCATGATTTTTTAAGCCCATGCAACACATACGTATTTTTGCCCTTTTGGTGTAAAAAAGTTAACATTTCGCGATACTTATGATTTGTAATTTTGTATCTTTACCCTTTTAGTTTTATGTAAACTTTCTTTGTGCTAAACTTTGTACTCCGTATACTTTAATTACCTTAATGTTAACCAAATTATGCTTTAACAGATTAATTTATAAAGTTATAGTTTTGCACGTAATATGAATTTATTCTCGTCCCAAGGTGAGGACTATTAAAACATTCGTAATGATAATGACATAATGTAAATGTGACTCATGATATACGGGCATCATTCTATCACTCGTACTATCGTTAGGGTTTATATGTCTTTGTAATTGATAAATGTTGTATTAACAAACAAGATAACCTACGGGGTTTACATTATTCAACAATGGCGTTTTTTTTCCTCGGAGGGCTTGAAGTTAGCATCAACGGCTTCGAGGATGGTGATCGAGTAGGTGTTGACATTACCCGCATTCAAGACCAAGAGCAACACCAAGAAGAGCAAGACCAAGATTAATTGTTGTTCCCACCGATCTCGAGGTTACCATCAAAGATTTGGCCGAAATCGCATCCATGTTGAAGTTCAAGTTTAGTTATTATGTTGGTTAAGTTGTTTTTGTTCTAAATGAAGACATATTTGTTTAAGTTGAAGTTTAGTTGATTTGGTTGTTTTAGTTATAAATGCATATTGTTGCATCCATGTTGAAGTTCAAGTTTAGTTATTATGTTGGTTAATTGTTTTTGTTCTAAATGAAGACATATTTGTTTAAGTTGAAGTTTCGTTGATTCGGTTGTTTTAGTTATAAATGCATATTGTGTCCATGTTAAAGTCTAACCTCTCTTTAACCTCTCCAATCTCTCTCTAAAAAATAAATCCAATCCACCATATTTTTTACTAAACAAATCTCAACTTTCTCCGGCAGTCGGTTTTGGCCGGCCGTCTGAACATCCTTCTCCCATCTTTTCTTGTACTTTTTCCTTTTCCACAATAAAAGCCCTTACTCACAGATTTGTCATCTCCCATCTTCGTCGCTGCCGCTGTAGTCGCTGCCGTCACCGCTGTCTTCTGCTCAGATCCGTTACCATCCGGTCTCTTCTGCTCAGATTTGTTGTGGTCCGTCATCGATGGCTTGCTGCTGCCTTGGGTTTCGAATTTAGATCTGTTTGGTTTAGGTCTGGCTCCCTTAAAGATGCTCAGTTTTATCTTCTATGTATGTTTTATGTACTTTATGTACTTTTTTCAAGCTACATCTCCATATGGTTGTGTCTATCAAAAGCTCACCTTGGTGATTCCCCCCACCCTTGTATGGTGTTGTTGTAGTCTGTCACAACTATTATGGTGTATGTCTTGTTTTGGCTTAACTTGTTACTTTGTGTATTTTGTTTGGCAAGTCGGTTTCGATTTTGCCCATTATGTTCGATGTAACTTGTTGTGCACAAATTCCCTCCATTTGTAAGAGTGAAATGTTATCTCTGTTCCAAAAAAAAAGAAAAAAAAAAGTCTAAGTTTAGTTGTCTTGACTTTTGATTATTTTTAGTTTGAAATATGGAACACAAAGAATGCTTGCAAAGTATATAATGGAGATGAAGATACTCAGAGCATCCGCAATGCTCCTATCTTTTATTTATTTATTTTATTTTATCGTTAATGTTTCAATAAATGTTAGTTTTCAAAAAGCCATTGATACAAATCTTCTCCAATACACAAAAGCTTTACACAAATATTTTGAATAAACTCAACAAGCAACCAATTAATGAAAATGATTTTCTACCAAAGGCTTGGTAGATTACAAGTATTTCTTTAAAAAGTCTTTTGTAAAGTGGTTATCCTGATGCTTCAAACCTTTCAATAGCTTTTTTAAATAGTGAAAACTCTTGTAGAAACTAACACATTGCAGATGCTCTTAGATGGACTCTTTGGCCTGATGATATTGGTGTAGTTTGTATCATGATAAGCTTGTATGTGTGATACAACTTTTTTTTTCTTCATTAAGAGGCTTATAAATATATATGGGGTCCACGTTTATTAAAGCCACTTACTGGGGAGGAGTTAGTATTTCTTGTTTTGGGGATATAGAGGTAGTAAGGGAAATAAGTGGGTTCTACTTAAAAAAGAAATACTATTAAATGTTTTTGTGAACCCAATTACTTAGTTAAGGGTAAAAAGAAACACCCCTTAGTTCCAAAGAATAATGTCTGGATTATGTTCTATTTGTTGCGGTCAACCATTAGGTTGGACACAGTGGTGACCAAACACGACCATGTCACATCAGTTTTTTATCTCCGACGACCTAACGACGACCAAGTTGCCACAGTGGCGACCAAGGTTGTTTTTTTTTTTTTTTTTTTTTTTTTTTTTTTTTTTTTTTAATTCAAATATTTTAAACAAAAATTTTTAACTTCATTAAAAATAAAACATTACAATAATAATTAAAAACTTAAACTAATAAAACTTAAACATTACAAACTTACAATACTAACTAAAAACTTAAAATAATAATCTAAGGTGTAGCGTGCCTTGATTGCTGCCTTAATATCCAAAAGTTCTTGTCGTTGTCGTGGTGGCAAACTTGGGTAGATTTATGTATGATCAAGTCTTGCTCCCGTTTTGATTGGGCCATAAATTCTATTTGCTGTCGTTGGAGCTCAATTTTCTCTTTTTTTCAACTCCTCGGCTCGCCTTGCCCTTGCCTCTTGCATCTCCAGCTTTTTTTCCTTCAACTTTAAGTATGAATCTTCTACGTCCTTCTTTTTCCCCGGTTTTGACGGCTTGAACTTGAAAAATCTATGGGCTAACGAACTAACAAATGATGATGGTGGATCACGAGAGGAGGATGATGATTTCTTCCTGGCTGCATCACGACCTTCTGGTCGTGATTCTCTAGTCTCTTCCTTCTTATCAGAATCATTCACGTTTTAGAAATTCAAAGGACCTTTTGTTGATCTCGAGGTGGTTTCCGAAGCCTTGGATTTCTTCCGACTCTTCGTTCTAAAAGCAAGCATCTTAACATTCTTCCAAGCATCATGATTCTTCAAAATTTTCCAACACTCTTCCAATGTAAAATCATGACCGTATATCACACGGTATTCTCTAAGAGCGTTTGAGTAGTCGTCTACATCATTCTCACCACTTCCGTGATTCCCCTTGATATTATCCATAATTGCACAAAATTGCCCAACCCCACTGCGAACCTTATTCTTCCATTTGGAAATAATTGAGTCATACATTCTTTCTTTACTAGTTTCGTTTTCAAAGTACGCCATCAACTCATCCCAAAACCCATTCTTGGTGATAGCGTTTCCTCTCAAGGAATTTTCCAACACATGAACCTAACCTCTACAAAGCGCCATCTCTTCTACCTTTGTCCCTGGTTCGACCGTTTTAATTGGTTCGACCTTTTTTCCTTTGTCCTTCTCCTTTGTAGCACGTCTCAAAGGCTTCTTTGGTTTGACGGGTGACGTCTCTTCGACATCGTCATCGTCATCGTCATTGTCATCGTCTTTAACAGGCATGGAACCGTGGTACGAACCGTGACCTGAACCTTGCCCCATCGAAACATCTTAACTGGGATAGTTTTGAGTCGGATATTGTTGAGTTGGATAGTCTTGCATATAATCCTCCAAATCCATATCAAGGTTAACACCCTGAAGCGGTGAAAACGCTTGATTCGGTTGGAAAGACTGCGAGAAATCCATGTTAGAACGATACAACGACCCACTTGGTAATTGGTTAAAGTCCATATTATGATGATACAGATGTACATATGGACGATTAACGTAAAACGGGTTTTGTTGCTGACTCGGTTGTGGTAGTCGTGTTGGATATTAAAAGCGGGTGCACGAAACTGAATACGTTGATTTGGTAGTGGTGTTATCTCGGTTAATTAAAATGGCGGATCCGGCGAGAAATTCAAATCCGGGGCTTTTTGGGGCAGTCAGGATCGTCGGTTTTTTGATGTGGGAGTATTTTTTTTACATGATGAATATTGATGAGAAGTTGTTTGAATTGTGTTTGAAACTGTGTGTTTAGAAGTGTGTTTGAGGTTAGTATTTATAAGGTTGTATAGTAGTAAATTTAAAAATAAAAAAAAGTTTTTTTTAGGCCAAGCGGTTAGTTTTTGAAAATTGTATATGTTTTTAGTCGGTCGTAATTTCGATCAGGTTATGTGAATTGGGGACTGAAGACCGATCAAGACCCACGTACCACATTGGCCACGACCAATGGTGACCTTGGTCGACCGACCATTGGTGACCGACGACTAATGGGCTAGTACGTGTTATTTGTTTGAAATATATATATTTAAATAATGTTGAATTGTAAAGATGACAAAATACATATAGTTAACTATTGCATTCTCGAATCTGTTAACTCAGATTTTTGTCAGGAACTAGCTCACGAAATGGCTTTTAAGGTATGAGCTTTGATTGTTTTCTTGATAATAAATGGTGTATTGAACCTTTGTTGGCTTTAGGTCATTGCATTACATCAGAGGAAGAAATTGTTGGACCAAAGCAAATGATTAAGAAGATACACGGCCATATTGCTTTGAAAAATAGTGGGTCGGATTGATGCCTTACTTTTTTTTTCTTCTTCTAGTTTTCACACGTTTTACATGCTTCATTTGATCCATAAACGATTCGACTAGCTCATTAGTCTTGTCTTCATCGCTACATAGACTGGAAACACTATGGATAAGTTGCGAAGTACAAAACATCAAAATAAGTAAATTAGAATGATATTAAAACACCTAGACTACCTCAGAAATCACCTTAAGAAACTCTACCAAAAAACACACGGAAACATTCTTTGGCACCACTTGGAAAGGAGCTACAAAGGAACTCATAAGCGCCTTTGCGATATATCAATTTCCCACTCACAATTGTTCTCGATTAAATAATTCAAGTCCTTCATTCATGTTGTATTTGAATTTTGTTATATATGCTAAATATTTGTATAATTGCATCATGCAACAAGAAATGTGTCAAGGATTTAAAAAATACGTTTTTAGGGGTCATTTAAGCCCAAATAGATACATTTTATATCCGTTACTGATTAAAATTGTTCCTTTTCACATTTTAGGTCTTTTGGAATCAAATTGATGGAATCAAGCACTTTTGGACAAAAATGAGCGAAAACATGAAGAAAACGACAAAGTCAATATTTCAAGGCTGACTTCTGCACCTGAAGGCATCCCAACTCAAAGGGCGACACCGTCGCTCACAAGGATTTCTAAAAAGTCTCAAGCGATGGCTCAGGTCATATTTTGGTTTTACAACATGACGGCGTCACGCCTTATTCTAGAAGGGCGTCGCCCTTTATTTTACACCAGACAACCAAGACTCATTCCAAGACGACGTCCTTTATGAATCCAGACGGTGTCACACTTCCTTAACTGACGTCGTCCCAATGTTTACTTATCCATAACGAAACCCTAATGACGGAGACCAGACGGCGTCACCATCAAAAGGCGACGCCATCGCAAGTGTATGTCTATATATAGACTTCGAATTTTCTGTGTTTTATGTGTAATATTTTGGAGAGCAAACCCTAGCTCGTTCATAGTCCGACTTGGGCAGTATTTTAGGGTTACAAGCCCTTCTTTACACTCAAAGATAAGTTTGTTTATCCAATCTATCGCCATGTTTATCCTATGTTCAATTGTTTGTTTGTTTTCATGCTTATCTATCATGCGTAGCTAAATTATTCTTGTTTTTGCTTAGATCTATGAAAACTAGTTGTCGATTATTGTTATGGTTGTCTCTTGTTTTAATTGGTAGACGCTAGAGTAAGGAAAACTAGCTTATTCTTTGATTATTGTGAGCTTGAACATCCTAAATAGTAAAATACTTGAGAGTGCACTTGAGCCATCGTTGTGTTTATTGTGTGAGTTGTAGCTTTAGGATAATAGAGTATTCGGGGGAGATACTACGGTACTTGGCGATCCCGGATAGTCTAGAGGAGAGTTACAATTCATAGAACTGGGGAATTAGGCACCCCTATGACTAACACGGAATACAACGCACCAATTAGAATGAGGATGCGACAATTCAACCGACCAATAAGAGATAACTAGGGAGTAAGAAAATCTAAGTAAACACGCTTTTAATTATCAATTTATCATAAGAACACAATCAATCAATATATAGCTTTTTCTCTTTTTCATTAATTAATTAGTTTAATTTAAATTATTAAGTAGTTAAAATTGGTAGAATTACCACCCCCACACCTACCTCCGAGATTTTCACTTGTTCTCGTCATACGTCTCTACTAGCATATCTATTCCCCTAGAGAACGATCAACCCCCTGGACTTACCCATACTACACTGCAATGATTAGGTACACTGCCTAGTAGGTTGTAAAGCTTGCTCGCAGAAAAGGAAGTATTTCGACCCCGAACCCACGCATCAAGTTTTTGGCGCCGCTGCCGAGGAATAGAATAGCTAGTTAGATTTCTATTTCGATTAGGTTTACTCGCTTGATTCATATCAAGTGATATTTTTTATTTTTTATTAGCTTTCTTGTAGTCTATCCCTCTTCTTTGTGTTTTTGTTTGTAAAACCCTTTTCATTTATCACTATGGCAAGTGAAATTGCATTTGAATCACTAATAAACGAGGAAAAATTGTATTTCATAGATAGAATTGCTTCTTATTGTTTTAATGAATTTGTGAGTTATCTTAGAGATATCCAAGAGGAGATGGGTGTAAAGTTAGATGGCTTTGATGAATTTTGTGCATGTGTGGCTTCTATTCAACAATCATTGTTAGGATCAACTCTTTTTAGTGAGACCCTATGGAAAAAATTTGAGAAAAGCTTCCTAAGCATAACCCATAAGTTGAATGAAATCATAGGCTTGTCTACATCACAACTTGAGGAAACAGATACGGAGGATTTATCCGATCTTAGGCACCATGAACAAAAAGACCTAGTTTTCAAGAACATGGAACCTAAATACGAATAAGATTGTGACATCGTTAGAGTTGAACTACCTAGTTGCATGCGTCGGATAGATTTCACCAAAACATATGACACACATGAGGAATCCTTTTGGCAAATAGAACATAGTGATCAAATTTTTGAGAACGATTCTTATGAATCGGACC
This sequence comes from Chrysanthemum seticuspe, assembly GCA_019973895.1. NCBI lineage: Eukaryota > Viridiplantae > Streptophyta > Magnoliopsida > Asterales > Asteraceae > Chrysanthemum > Chrysanthemum seticuspe. The sequence continues at coordinate 192,460,739 of BPTQ01000002.1, read as the reverse complement.
AAGAATTTGAAATGGCTAAAGAAGGATTTGAGATACTTAGGAGTGTATTTGGGTTAGATCATACTAAAATACATGATGATATCGGTGATCTATATATAATGGAGAATGAGGTGAAAACTTCAAGCCCACAAGCCCTACCATCATATGAGGAATACACACCGCCTATGACTTACCCAGAAGAAGTAGAAGAGACTTTAGGAATCCCGATGAAGGATGAACCTTTGAACCAAATACAACTAGAGGATATAATTTAGATTCTTGTAATCATGACCTCTCTCTTAGTTCTAGGAAAGTTCCTAGTTTTGATGAACCGGAGCCTCAACCAAAACCATTACCCAATTTTCCATCCATAGAATTAAATCTAGGAGACGAAATAGGCCCCAATCTACCCATCAAAACAAATAGTCTTGGTAGTTACATGATAAAGGTAGTAGACTCTAAGCCATGTGGAGTATAAGCTAATATAGGAGTAACCCATGACCTTACACACTTACTTCACCTATTCATGGTTGATAGCAAGAAACATTATGGGTTTATTAGGTTGAGATGGATCCTTAACTAAGAATATCTCGAAGTTTATAGAAGATGATCCTTTTCTAGGAGAAAGACTTGATTCACCCGCAACACCAATAGAATTAGGTAAGGTTACAATGAAACAAGTACAACCATTTTAGCATAAGTATCACCCATCACCCTCTCCTCACGTGTCAAATTTCCACCATAAGGGTGTGTATCGCTACTATCACCTGCACTTAAACTTAAGTGTAGGGAAAACTTCCCCTTTATCCGTTAAATAAGGGTGGAGTCAGGCTCGAGACTCGAACAAAAACAAGCGCTTCTTGGGAGGCAACCCATGTTTATTTGTTTGCATGTTTGTTTTTCATTTTTATTTGTGTATTTTATATATATCTTTTTCATTATTGCTTAATTCTTATGTTTATTTTGTGAAAATGCCTTATTTTGTTTTTAACTTCGTCTTAATTACATATAAAGGTATTTTACAAAAAGATAAGTGTAGGGAAGATCACATGTGTTTTTAGAACTGATATGAACATGAGATTAACAATAATTTAAATTGTATATATATGTGTGTTTGTTAGAGTCAAATGACTGTATCGAGTCACAATGGATGTTTTTCAGGATTTTTTCCAGGTCTTTGAAGAAGTACTTTTTCCATAATTTTTCCAGAAAACGCATCTGACTCATTCTGTCAGGACAAACTGACGGCGTCGGGATTAACACCCGACGACATCAGGAAATGTATAAACATTTTCCAGATCTTTCATTTTCTGTCTAAATAGTAATTTTTGGAAATTTCCAATTCTTAATTTCCCAGAAATCTGCAAACATTCATTCCACAAGTATTATATCTTTCTTGCTTTCTAGTGTAGTTTTGTTTCTATATAGTTTATACCGCCGATTTTACGCGAGGCTTCGTTCTGTTTTCTTATAAGTTTGTAGGTTATATTAGACAAGAAGATGAAATACATGATGGAAGCAACACTTATTACTTGCTCATTCTTTTTGGAGGAGGATTTAACCGCAACTCTACGCATATCATACCAAGCTAATTAAGAGAGTATTAGTTTCTCTCTTTTATGTACTTTCCTTTGTCATAACTTTGATTCTTTCGGAGAACATTGGGGACAATGTTCAGTTTAAGTGTAGGGAGGAAGAATAAAATGGGAACTTAGAAACTATTCACTCACTTCATTTCTGTCTTGTCCTTTGTAAATTTTGTAATAAACATATGAGAAATATTTGTAAGGGTAATTTTAGCACCAAATTTAATTTTTTTTATGGCATTTACAAGTAAAACTTTAGTCTTAATAAAGCGTCTCATAGATAGGAATTATATGACTAGCACAAAAACCGTATATCACTCAAATTCCACCCTAAAATGTGAGGTTCCCCCTAGATCTTTAGGAATAAAAGCATTCATATTTAATGCTTAGTGAGTGTACACGTAGTATAATAGATTCTAGAATTTGTTTGTGATGCATTCCAAGATCGCTAGTGAGACTACATTCGTGTAGTTAGGATTAAGTAAATGATAAGAGGCATTAGGATAACCCTTGTTTTAAACTTGCAATTTAATTACGTCATCCACATCGGTTGAGTAATTTTCCCCACACCCTTGCGATGTACTCACTTTTAGTACACGATACCCTAGTTAACCCCTCAGAGCCTATCTTTCGCGGTTATCGTGATGTTTCGATTTTCAGAATATCAATGAAGAGCATTGTTTACAATCCACCCCTAAATGTTACACCCAAATCGTCTTAGCCCACCTTGTATGCGCTCATCTTTAGTGCATTATTGTAATCATTGTTTAAACCATTAGTTCAATTATCTAGTTACTTGCATGGTTGCTAAGCCAAGTCACAGTATACAGTTTTGGGACGAGTGGGACTCTTGGGTTAAAGTAGTATTTTATGGAGTAACGGGAAGGAACGATAAATTCAATTTTCCTTTGTCTACGTAATTAAATACTCCAAGTTTGTTGATCTTTTCAGATCGGGATAACTAGTGTTAGTGAAATAAAAACTCAAGTGTAGGGATGCTCTTATAAATCCCTTTATTTTAATGTTATCGTAGAGATGGTAGAGTAAAAAGGTATGGAAAAAGAGAGAAAAAAAAGAGAAAAACATACGGGCTACCATCCTACATCTATCTTTATGTTTTATGTTTTTAAGTTTATGTCTTTTGATTTAGTTTCAAGTTGTTATTTAGTGTTAGTGACTCGAGTCTTGGCTTAGCAACGCCGCGTTTCACATGCTTGTAACTTAAGATTTTTTACTTGTCACCACTAAATATCCCCATATCCAACAAAACCCTTTGTTTCCCTACCCGAAGCCTAACATTATAACCCTTTGTAAAGACCTCTTAGATAGTTATTTCTAGGTGCTTACGCCAAAGCGGTGGAGGTTTGCTATTCTCAAGCCTATGGTAATCTATGTACTATGACAAGTAGTGCGTGTTTATCTTTCATTTCCTTACATATTATATTTCATGTAAACCCGAGAGATGAGAGAATCAAAACACCAGTTGTGAGGTGCTAGTGTATAATTTATGTGCTTGCTTTGACTATTGTGGCGCTTGTACTTGTTGTAGACTATTCTAAACCAATGCTAAATGACCCTTAACTTATAAATTGATTGGCTAATAGCACATTTTCTTGAGGACAAGCAAATTTCAAGTGTAGAGATATTTGATAATGATTTAAAACATACATTTTTAGAGGGTCATTAGGCCCTAAATAGATACATTTTATATTCGTTACTACTTAAAATCGGTCTTTTTTCACATTTTAGGTCTTTTGGAAGCAAATTGCTGGAATCAAACACTTTTGGAGAAAAAGGAGCGAAAACATGAAGAAAACGACAAAGTCAAGATTTCAAGGCTGATTTCTGCACCTGAAGGCGACCCAACTCAAAGGGCGACGCCGTCGCTCACAAGGATTTCTAAAAAGTCTTAAGCGACGACTCATGTCATATTTTGGTTTTATAACATGACGGCGTCACGCCTTATTCCAGAAGGGCGTCACCCTTTATTTTACACCAGATGACCAAGACTCATTCCAAGACGACGTCCTTTATAAAGCCAGACGGCATCACACTTCCTCAACTGACGTCGTCCCAACGATGACTTGTCCATAACGAAACCATAATGACGGCGACCAGAAGGTGTCACCATCAAAAGGCGACGTCGTCGCAAGTGTATATCTATATATAGACTTTGAATTTTCTGTATTTTATGTGTATTATTTTGGAGAGCAAACCCTAGCTCGTTCATAGTCCGACTTGGCCAGTATTTTAGGGTTCCAAACCCTTCTTTACACTCAAAGATAAGTTTGTTTATCCAATCTATCACCATGTTTATCCTATATTCAATTGTTTGTTTGTGTTCATGCCTATCTATCATGCGTAGCTAAATTATTCTTGTGTTTTCTTAGATCTATAAAACATAGTTGTTGATTATTGTTAGGTTGTTTCTTGTTTTAATTGGTAGATGCTAGAGTAAGGAAAACTACTTCTTCTTTAATTGTTGCGAGCTTGAACGTCCTAAATAGTAAAAAGCTTGAGAGTGCACTTAAGTCATCGTTGTGTTTATTGCGTGAGTTGTAGCTTTAGGATAATAGATTATTGGGAGGAGATACTATGGTACTTGGCGATCCTGGATAGTCTAGAGGAGAGTTACAATTAAAAGTGTAGAAAACTAGAAGGGGGGTTGAATAGTTTACCGATTAAAAACTTTGTTTTGAAACTTATTGAAAGATCAATTGATATTGATCTTAAGTATGTTAATGAAATATGCAAGCAATATGTAATAAGTAAGTAAGGAAAGAAATGATCAAACCACAACAAGTTGTTTATAGTGGTTCGGCCTACAAGGACTCTTTTTCCTTACATTGAGAGGAGATCTGATAGGTCCTAGCGGTTCATGGTATCATAGAGGAGGGTTATTAGATAATAGGATTTCGATGTTGAGTGCGTTATTTGTGTTGCTACTGAATTCACGTGAGAGTTCGAAAAATGATAAATCCTGCAAGTTCGAGCGTTGTTAATTTCTTCTTCATCAAAAGGAATGAGATCGTAGATGGTTAATTTTGTTCTTTGTTGGATTGTTATTAGTTGTTGATACAAAATATCTAGATTCTTTTGTGTTCTTATTAAATCGATGCGTACTATCTATCCGTACTTGTGTTTGTTTGTTAACTTATATCCTATTTGTACCACTATCTAACCTATTTGTTTGAATAGAAACTCACATTTCTTCCCAAACCTTGGGATTTTATGACCGGTTCAGCCTGATACTTGCTCGATCCCAAACGAGAGGTTTTATTATGTGTATTTTATGTCTTTTAAGTTTCAGATATATATCT
>BPTQ01000002.1:192442252-192452564 GCA_019973895.1 Chrysanthemum seticuspe | reverse complement strand
CGTAGGATTTAGCTTACGCGTAAGTATGGAAAAGACGCTAAAGTTATGCGTAGACACAAAGTTAGGCGTAGAAACTTATGCGTAGGATTACCTTATGCGTAAGACGTGGCTTAGGCGTAAGATGAATCTTAAGCGTAGGATTTCTACGCGTAAGCTTTATGCTTATGCGTAAGTTTAGGGTTTTATCCCAAGTGATCTTTTACATTTCACAGTGCAAAAGATATCCAAAGTCGACGTATTTTCAGGCTTATCCAAGCAAGAAAACACGGAGTAAACCACGAAAACGAAGATCAAGCCAAGGATAACCTTACGCGTAGTTTTAGGGTTTAGCTACGCGTAGGATTACTCGTAAATATGATTATGCTTAAAGTTGTTTCTAAACCAGTTTTTGTGTGATGAAATAGCTTCAATAACACCAAAAGACACAAGAGTGTGAAACTTGATGAACCAAAACTCTTAAAACAGTTATGCGTAGAACGAAACCCTCGTTCAAAAACAAGCTTAAAACTATGATCCACGCGTAAAGGTTGAAACTTTTTGCCAAAAACAGATAGTTTAACACCTAAAAACGTTGAAAGGACAAGAATCTTGGATTAAAAAGTGTAAAAAATCGATTTTTAAGCGTGACAAAGTATCACCCGTATTCTTTATGCGTAGGACCAAAACCCACTTCAAAAGCAATACGTTCACCCAACTATTTGGCTCTGATACCACTGTTAGGTCACTAGATTTACCACACAAGCTTACTAGAAGGAGATAAAGGCGATTGAACAAGTAAACCAAACACACACACACGTTTAGACTTAGACGGTTACGCGTAAGGTATGAGTGAAAGAGTAAATTGAACAACCAACCTTCAAATGAAGGTTTACAAGAGTATTTATAGGAGGGAAGCTAGGGCAACACTCCTAGTTCCCATCCTTTCTCCTATGGGCTTGGGCCTAAGCTCATGGGCCTTCTACATAAGCTTAAGGCTAATAACAAACATAAAAGCCATACTAAGCTACCTATTACATAAGAATAATTAACACTTGAATTATAGTTTAGGAGTGATTCCAACACAACTTTATATTATAGCAACACCCTCAATGGGCTTAGAAAACGCCAGTTAGAAAACACCTCATTTGAAGGATTACTTGGTCTTGATGGACTCAACTTATAAAAGTTTTTCGAATTTTCCCTCTGATGATTTCCTACAAAATTCATTTTCTATATTGCCAGCCCACCAATGACCAACCATCTTACCATCATTGATTCCATAGATTATATACTATCATTCATTCAGTTGTTAGCTACCCGCCTACCCCAACACATTCAGTTGTACAGCGATGAAATTGACTTGAAAAGAAAGAAAAAAATATTCATGTCGATCACAAAAAAATATTAGTTTAATTTGTAGCACTATTTATTTTATCTTTTGACGTAATTGTATACTGTATACAGTATTCTTGCATACCTTTGGTAAAATTCACATATGTGATAGCAAGCTAATAAGGATGTAACTAATTTCATCTACAAGACTATAAACAAATTAATTATTAGCAAAGTATCTACGAATAAATACAGATGATCATCATTATCATCATACAATATCTATGTTACAAAGTACATCCACAAAATATGAAATAACAACCAAGCATAAACGTAAGAACAACAGACTCAACCACGACAACAACGTTCCATAGCAACTCGTCAACAATCCACGTATCAAGTTGTCGTAGGCTCTGACCGGACCATCCAGTGGTTATTTGTGACAAACTTTGTGAAGTCCAGCTCCAACCTGAGCTAACGTAAGAAGAAACGATATCGATTCTGTTTATGTCAAAATCGGGCAATCGAAAAAACGAAAACCTAAGACACATATCTGAAAGTAACCATAAGTTTTTGGTTTGGTGCTTTTGGAATATATACAAAAACGTGGAAGTGCTTAGAGAATATGGGTGGTATTGGATTCGATGAATTATTAGTGAGATATTTTCTTTTTGTATGGGTCCTTTTTATGTGTGTAATGACGTGCGAATTTGGAAAGATTACAAATTGTAAATATTTTAATCGAAAACAGATATTTTTGCACAAAATAATAATGCTATAGAATGGGAATATGGTGTTATATTTGGCACTAAATAGATCAGTTTCTACCGTACTCATTTAAAAGAGTGAACGTAACCTCAAATTTATGGGTCTCGCATTCTTTGGCTTTTGACAAAATAATTGTTTATACTGTAACGCGAAGCAACTATTTTATTTATTTTTCTAAAACAAGTCTTATCATATGCTCCGTATAATATTATCAAAAAGAAAAATGATTTGCACACTCAACATTTTAATTGACGCACTCTATATTATGCATTAATGAGTTATACTGTAATGGATAATGGAGCTTGACAATTTTACCACATGTCGCTTTTGCTGTACGTATCAAGTCGCTTTTCATATTTCTTAAGTTTTAATTGTATTTGAAGATGTAGATAGAATGAGGCACTCAAATACGAAATTGACCACACAATCAAAATTTCACACGACAAACTAATTAAATGCTTCATTTTATATATATCCACCACAAGTAAAGCACATGTTGGATAAACAAGTATATAGAGTATAGACTCTTGACACCTCTTATTTCGTCATCAATTTTGCTGGAAGATTAGATATTTATAAGGCTTTCGTTAACACACATCTTATGTTAAAGAAGGTGAGATATGTTTATTCTCTTATTTTAATTGCATCTATGATTGCAAGTGTTCAAAGATTTGGATGATAAAGTACAAAATATCTTTATTCGTTACACAAAAGATAAGAAACAACATAAACAACAAGAGGATAGTTTGGCTACAATTTTTGTAGTCAATTAGCTACAATAATTCATAAAAAATACACAAACAATGAATCAGAGATCCACAAAAAAAAAATAATAATAATAAGAACCCACAAAAAAGAATCATGGACCCACATTTATAGCACAATATTGTAGCCAATTGGTTACAATAAATTGTAGCTAATATTTTCTCAAATAACAAACAATTTTGAATGGTGGGTCACTGGTGTTTATTAGCGATAATTGTGAAGATATTGTTAAAAAATTTAGTACACTTGTGAGATTAGTTCACACTTGGTTTTGGGTTAGGAGGTATGGAGTGTACACTCATAAGGTCCTGAACATCCTGACTCAATAGTGGTTAGTACTGCTAGTGTTGGTTACTACTGCTAGTGTAGTATCTGATGAAATCTGCTGCTAGTGTATTTGTTCCTACTGGTAGTGTTGGTTACTACTGCTAGTGTAGTGACTGATGGTTCCTACTGCTAGTGTATTGGTTCCTGCTGCTAGTGTATTGGTTCCTACTGGTAGTGTTGCAGTGATTAACTTGTAACAACTTTGACCCATTCAAGTGACCTCGTTTAATTGGTCATGTAACCACTATTCCTATTATAATGGAGGCTTATTATGGGTGATTAATTGGCTGTTAATCACTCATAAATTCCATTGACTAGGGTTGAGTGTTCTCTACTATATATAGAGATCGACATCATCAGCATGTATATAGAGAAAAACCAAGAGAAACAAACAGAAAACTAAAACTCTTATATGCGTAAGGGTTATTGATTTGTGCCTAATTTAATAACAAACATTTGGTCTTATCCCAAGTAGATATTCGTGTAACCCAGGCTTTGGTCTTGCATTGCTACTGATTATCTTACCCTGCTGGGCTCATAACCACCAACAATCAAAGTAAACTATTTTGTGATAATCAATGGTTGCTGTTGCAATGTAACACATGGCTTCAAACTTTGCCAAACTGGACAAGTTTGAAGGGGTGGACTTTAGTAGATGGCAGAAGAAGATGCACTTCTTGCTGTCAAGCATGAGTATGGTCTATGTTCTGACTACACCTATTCCTGATGATGGGGATGATGCTACTGTGAAACGGATAAGGAGGAAGAGCAAATGGGAGAATGATGACTACATTTGCAGAGGCTTAATTCTCAATGGTATGTCTGATTCACTCTTTGACATTTATCATAATTTTGAATCTTCCAAAGAACTATGGGATTCCTTGGATGCCAAATATATGGCTGAGGATCAATCAAGTAAGAAGTTCCTTGTAAGTAATTTCACAAATTACAAATGACTGATTCAAGACCAGTTATGAAACAATACAATGAACTTCTTGGTATACTTGGAAGGTTTACACAACACAATATGCACATGGATGAGGCTATTTCAGTCTCTTGTGTCATTGATAAACTTCTCCCTTCTTGGAAAGATTTCAAGCATACCTTGAAACATAAGAAGGAGGAGTTAACTCTTGTTGAGTTGGGCAGTCATCTGCGCATTGAGGAATCTCTCAAGGCGTAGGATAATGACAAGCCAAAGAGTAGCAATGCTACTGGTCCATCTGTTGTCAATATGGTGGAGCATAACAACTCCACCAGGTATAATGACAACAAAGGCAAACGTAAACATCATGATAACACAAGGGTAGATCCTAACAAGAAGGCAACACATACTTGTTGGAAATGTGGCAAATCTGGTCATATTAAAAGGGATTGCAAAGGTGTTAAGGTTGGTGGTAAAACCAATGGATCAGGCACTAGTGAATCAGGGAGTGGTGGTTCAGCCAAGTCCCTAAAAGGTCAGAATATGTTTAATGAATCTCTTCAGATTTATTATGTTACATATGTATATGAATCTAACTATGTGCATGACAATGATGTTGCGTGGTGGGTTGACTCTGGAGCTACTGTTCATGTGTGCAAAGATAGAAGCTGGTTCAAGACTTATGAGTCACTGAATAATGGTTTTATTCTTCACATGGAAAATGAGTCAACAACCTTGGTGCATGGACGTGGTTGTGCAGATCTTAAGTTTAGTTCTGGAAAGATTGTAACTTTGTTTAATGTTATTCATGTTCCTGATATAAGGAAAAACTTGGTTTCAAGTAGTGTTTTGAATAATCATGGTTTTAAACAAGTTATTGAATCTGATAAATTTGTTTTGCCTAAGAATGGTGTGTTTATGGGTTTTGGATATTTGTGTAATCAAATGTTCAGATTGAACATCATTAATGATTGTGTTAATTCAGCTTTTGTGACCACCGATGACCTCACTGACTCTACCCTATGGCATGCTAGGCTTGGCCATGTACACTATAAAAGGATGCAAGATATGTCTAAGGATGGGTTAATCCCTGCATTTGACATGAACACTGAAAAGTGTAAGACTTGCATGTTGACCAAAATAACTAAGAAACCTTTTCAGGGTGTTAAACGTGAAACTAAGCTCTTGAAGCTAATACACGGTGACCTGTGTGACTTGCATGCCACTCCCTCTTTGGGGAATAAAAAGTACTTTGTGACATTTATTGGTGTTGCTTCTAGATTTTGTTATGTCTATCTGTTACATACTAAGGATGAAGCATTAGATAAATTAAAATTATTTAAAACTGAAGTTGAATTACAACTTGGGTCTTTAATCAAAAGATTAAGGACTGATAGGGGAGGTGAGTACATGGATACTCAGTATTTTCAGTCAGTTGGTATAATCCATTAAATGACTGCTCCCTATACTCCACAACAAAATGGTATATCTGAAAGGAAAAACAGGGTACTGAAAGAAATGGTTAACTCCATGTTGTCCTATTCAGGGCTGAGTCAAGGGTTTTGGGGTGAAGCTATGTTAACATCTTGCTATTTATTAAATAGGGTTCCTAATAAAAGGAACAAGGTGAACCCATATGAACTCTGGACTAAAAGAAAACCTAACCTGAACTTTCTCAAGGTTTGGGGTTGTAGGGCTGTTGTAAAACTCCCTGATCCAAAGCTTAAAACTTTGGGTGAAAGAGGCATTGAATGCATCTTTGTTAGATATGTTGAGCATTCCAAGGCTTTTAGATTCTATGTTATAGAACCTAATGAATATACTTCAATTAACTCAATAACTGAATCAAGGGATGCAATTTTTTATGAGGGTAGATTCTCATCAGTCCCTAGACCAAGTCAAAGGATTTCTAATGACATTGATGTATCAGAGCTCCCTAATAAGGTCCCTGATGAGGTTGTGGTTCAACAACCCGAACCTTTGCACAGAAAGAGCAAAAGGGTCAGGACTACAAAGTCATTTGGACCTGAGTTTCAATTATATTTAGTTTAAGGAACAAGGGATGAGGTCTCTGACCAATACTCCTATTGCTTCATTGTTGAGGATGATCCTAAAACATTTAAAGAAGCAATGAATTCCCAGGATGTTGCTTTCTGGAAAGAAGCAATTAATGATGAGATGGATTCCATCATGGGCAACAACACTTGGGTGTTGGTTGATCTACCGCCAGATTGGAAACCTCTGGGTTGCAAATGGATTTTCAAAAGGAAAATTAAGGTAGATGGAACTATTGAAAAGTTTAAGGCTAGACTAGTCATTCAAGGCTTTAAACAAAAGTCAAGAATTGACTACTTTGATACTTATGCCCCAGTGGCTCGTATCAGTCCCATTAGATTGCTGATTGCTTTGGCATCAATTCACAATCTGATTATTCATCAGATGGATGTGAAGACTGCTTTCTTGAATGGTGAATTGGATGAGGAGGTTTATATGAAATAACCTCAGGGCTTCATCATGCCTGGTAATGAAAACAAGGTGTGTAAACTGGTTAAGTCTTTGTATGGACTCAAACAGGCACCTAAGCAATGGCATCAAAAATTTGATGAAGTGGTTTTGTCTAGTGGTTATGTTCTTAACCAATGTGACAAATGTGTGTAGCAAATTTGATGAATCTGGTAAAGGAGTCATCATTTGTCTATATGTTGATGACATGCTGATCTTTGGCACTGACCAAAATCAAGTTGACTTGACAAAGGAATTTTTGTCATCAAGGTTCTCCATGAAGGACATGGGGGAGGCTGATGTTATCCTTGGTATAAGGATTAAGCATGAGAGTAATGGAATTTCAATCACTCAGTCTCTTTATATTGAGGAGGTACTGAGGAAATTCAACCACTCTGATTGTACTCCAGTGAGTACTCCTATGGATACAAGTGAGAAGCTGATGCTTAATACAGGCAAGGTTGTATCTCAACTTAAGTATTCCAAGGTGATTGGCTGCCTAATGTATGCCATGACTTGTACAAGACCTGATATTGCTTTTGCAGTGGGTAAACTGAGCAGGTATACTAGTAATCCTAGTGCTCATCACTGGCAAGCAATTCAAAGGGTACTGAAGTATCTAAAGGGAACTATGGATTATAGTCTCTCTTATATTGGTTATCTGTAACATCCTGATTTTTATAGAAAATAATAGTGGATTTATATAAATTCTTATTGGTTACATCTAGTATTTTAGTAGAATAAATATAGAAGCCCCGCCTTGACGGTATTAATAATATAGCTAGCAGGGACTTGATATGTAAGTAATATACGACCCAGTTTGCAAGACATCCTAATTACAATGGACTAATTATGTCAAGTGCTTAAGTTAGTGGGAATTACCAAAATGCCCTTGGGCCTTATCCACTTCTATTACTTACACAGAAGTCGGTTTAAGGAGATAAAACTCTCCCTCCTATTACACGACAAGAACAAAAAAGAAAAAGAGCAGGAGGTTATTCTCCCTCCTTATCATTCGACATAATCAAGAAAAGAGAAAAGAGGAATTGTTGGATCATACCTTTCCAATCAAGATTCATTAGAGATTCTCAAGAAACAACGAGCTTATCAAGTGTTAGGAATTAGAAATTCCCAGTATTAAAGAGTCGGTCACCTCAAGTATATGTAACCGTTAGAAAGCTCGTAGTCGTAGTTCTTTTAAGTTAAGTAGTTATTTAGTTAAGTAACACCGTGGAGGACGGACGGGTCTTTACCCACTGTATGCCTGATCCACAGCCCAAAGTGTGGCGATTTGTGTAAGACTATAAATACTCTCTACCTTCCAAGGTAGAGAGTTGGAGCTCATAATAATATCTTTCACTTTCTCTCACTAAGTTCCCTAAACCTCTAACTTTCTCTCTCTAGAATTCCATCTTATTCGTTATGGTTTGATGTGTATGTGAAAAGTTATATCTTACAATTGGTATCAAGAGCCATGGTTAGATCATATCTTGCACATCTTTGGATTTATAGTGGTTTTTAGGTGGTTTTTGAGTTTGAAAAAGTTTAGTGGTTTTTGCATCATTTGGTTGATTTCTTGTGTTAAAGTTTGAATTTTGTTGGTACTTTTGTGTTTAGAATCATCATAAGTGTTTAGGTTTTCATTTGGTAAGCTTGAATCATCTTGGTTGGGTTGTTTTTGGATTGAAAAGTGATGTTTATATGGTTTTTCATGGTAGCGAGTTAGTTCACGGATAACCTTTCTTCATAGCGACTTGCTTCATTAAATTGTAGCGAGTTACAGTGTTAAATCTAGCGAGTTAGATCTAGCGAGTTAAAGTACAAGTAGTGGAATCTCCACTACGGGTAGCGACTTGTGGTAGCGACTTGGTCAGTAGCGAGTTGCTCTTTAGCGACTTGTGTTTCTAGCGACTTGTGTAGCGAATTGCTGCCAAAATTTGGTTAGCGACTTGGTCCGTAGCGAGTTACTACTTAGCAACTTGTTTTTCTGTTAGCGACTTGGGATTCTAGCGACTTGGCTGTCTAGCGAATTAATTGGTAGCGACTTAGTGGATTTGTTTCTAGCGACTTAGAGCTTTATCATCTAGCGACTTGAGTGATTGTTTACGGTTTTCTCTTGATTTAGTAAAATCCCGTGAAAGAATCTATTTCCCGGTTCAATCATTGAGTTATAAAATCCCGTATAATCTGATAACATGTCCACCAACGTCCCTACTGTCATCTCCACAGTTGCCGAGGATGTACAAGCAGCTGGATCAGATACTCGTCCACCCATGCTTGACAGAACTGACTACGATTCTTGGGCTCAACGAATCAGATTGTATTGCCTTGGAAAGGAAAATGGTGTCAATATTCTAAAATCCATTGATGAAGGACCATATCGAGTTGAAACGACTAGAGACATACTTGATACTAATGAAGATGGTACTCCTATTTACGGAATGGACAGACCTAAGATGTATTATGAGCTTGATGATAAGGAGAAAAAGAGATTTGATGCAGATATCAGGGCTTCAAACATTGTTCTTCAAGGTCTTCCTAAAGACATCTACAAGCTGATCAATCATAACACTGAAGCAAAGGCAGTTTGGGATAATGTTAAGATGCTTCTCTCAGGTTCAGAACTAACTATGGAAGACAGAGAATCCCAACTCTATGACGAATTTGAGCACTTCAAGATGAAACCCGATGAGAGTGTCTATGAGTACTATGTGAGATTTCATAAGTTAGTCAATGACATGAGGAACATCAGAATGACTATGCCTAACATTCAGTTGAATTCAAAATTTGTGAACAACATGAATCCCGAATGGCACAAGTTTGTTACCGCTGTGAAGCTTACTAAAGGATTGAAGAACACAAACTATGAGCAACTCTATGCCTTCCTCCTTCAGAATGAGAGACATGCCATGTTTGAAAAATTGATTCTCAATCAGTTCAAAACCAACCAGGGAGAGACAAGTTCGTCTAATGACTCAACAGCTTTCTACTCAAACATTGGAATCACAACCAAAGCATCACAAGTCATTCCCTTGGGTAATGGTAATCACAAACTCATTCCTGATCCTATGTTCAAACAAGCTGATGCTGATGCACGCGTGGATAACATCGTTAATCAACTAGCTCTACTCATTAGTCAAAACATGAATTCTCTCCCACAAACCAACAACAACCTTCGAACTGCATCTAACCCACATAATCAAGCCACTGTTAAAGATGGAAGGATCGTGGTGCAACCAGTTCAGGAAAGACAGTATGATCAGGGAAGAGGTGGAGCTGGGAGAGGTTATGTTGGAAACCAGAATCGAGGAAGAAATGGTAACCAAGGTCAACCTAAGCCAATCAAATGCTACAACTGTGGTGGTGAAGGTCACATTGCAAGGAACTGCATATCTCCAAAGCGTCCTCAGAATGCTGATTACTTCAGAGATAAGATGTTGCTGGCACAAGCTCAGGACAATGGTGCTGCGTTGGATGAAGAGGAATTGTTGTTTCTTGCTGAGGGCAATGCAAAGACCTATGATGCAGATGTGGATGAGCAGCCTATTCAGGAGATAGGTCACAATCATCAGAATGCCTTTCAAGTCGCTGACTGTGATGCTTACGACTCTGATGTAGATGATGGACCTACTGCACACACAATCTTTATGGCTAGCATCTCTCCAATGGTTTCTCCCAAGATCTCTTCCTCACCACAAGCTGGCACATCCAAGG
>BPTQ01000002.1:192385822-192433618 GCA_019973895.1 Chrysanthemum seticuspe | reverse complement strand
ACGTTTGCAGCCCGCATGGACGTATGTTGTCAATCGTTGTTTAGCGTGCTTTCACAGAAACTAGTGAAAGCAACTTAACTCCATGTGCCGGGTGCCAAGGGGCAACTAGTCATGTTCATGACGGACACTAGTCCATCCTAAGTATTCTTAGAGGAACTGTCCCAAAGCGTCGACAAGATCGACAAGAGTTTGGCCTTGTAGAGTTTCTTCTGTTGTGCCTCACTCACTTGGTCGCTTAATATTCAGGTGACTAACTTCTTTTCTCTAAACTTTTTGTTAGCACATAACGAGTTATCTTTAACAAAAACGTTACGTTGCTTCCAAAATAACTTTTAGTTAATAGTTAGTATTTTTATGGAAAACCAAACTTTTTACTCATGTGTCAGCTACACGGACCATGTGACAACTGAACAGAAACAATGGGGCGATTCAATTTCTTGAATCAATCCTGGTTCAGGTTAGGGATTGACGGATACCTTTGAAAAACCAGTCTTTGTGCTTAAAAACTCTTTTCTTTGGCACATCGACTGTGTACTCATTTTTCAAACCAAAAGGTATTTTTATGATTGATAATTGATTTTCAATAAAACCTTCGTTGCATTGCAAAAACAATTTCTATTGAGCAATACACGATTGTTTTTCAAATCTCTTTTCTTCAATCAGTGGACTTATAATTCGCTGGTTCACTCACTCCGTGTTGTCTTCTTTGAGATGTTCCGGTTTGAGAACAGCTAGAACAGCTGCGAAACCCTGTCAAGGAGATTCTTATGAATCCTACCTGATCACAGGCAGTACTTGTACTGATCAACGGGGAACCGTGGGCCGTGTACCTCAATTCAACGAAAGTGATCAAAGACACTTTCGTGCGATTTGTTGCTAACTGTTGTATGCAGGTACGCCCGACGTTTGCAGCTGATCAGAATGAAGCGGTCAATCCATAGCCACATGCTCACTTAACACATTCATCTCAAAAGAAATCATGATTAGTGCATCAATGACTCTGATATTTTCACTCCATGCTTCTGCTACGCTGCTGCCAATATCATGATTCAACAAAAGCTTCCACTACTCTGATGAGAAGAAATCATGATCCAAAATGTGAGCATGTCGGTCCCAAAGTCACAACACCACAATGGATGTCTCAGAGATTGTTGATAGCTGATGATCTCAAATGATGGCTCAAAATTATCATCACGTGGATCAGTAAAAGACCTCCACTTGGAACAATCATACATGCAATGTGAAGAATCAATGACTACGAGTTTAAGTGCAAAGAACTACATCAAGAATGCAAGATCAAGTGCTAATGTAATATCTATTTGTATTCTATGTATTTTTGGTACGTGATTGAGGTGACCTCCCTTAGGGGGAGATTGTTAGGAATTAGAAATTCCCGGTATTAAAGAGTCGGTCACCTCAAGTATATGTAATCGTTAGAAAGCTCGTAGTCGTAGTTCTTTTAAGTTAAGTAGTAATTTAGTTAAGTAACACCGTGGAGGACGGACGGGTCTTTACCCACTGTATGCCTGATCCACAGCCCAAAGTGTGGCGATTTGTGTAAGAATATAAATACTCTCTACCTCCCAAGGTAGAGAGTTGGAGCTCATAATAATATCTTTCACTTTCTCTCACTAAGTTCCCTAAACCTCTAACTTTCTCTCTCTAGAATTTCATCTTATACGCCACCTTGTGTTATGGTTTGATGTGTATGTGAAAAGTTATATCTTACAACTTTAGACGGATCCATGGTGATACCATCAGCAGATACAATATGACCAAGGAAAGCGACTTGTCTTAACCAAAACTCGCACTTCGAAAATTTGGCGTACAACTTCTTCTTCCTCAGAATCTCTAAAACTATCCGGAGATGTTCTTCATGCTCTTCTTCAGACTTAGAGTAAACCAAAATGTCGTCGATGAAAACGATAACGAACTTATCGAGGAACTCATGGAAAACACGATTCATTAGGTCCATAAACACCGCAGGCGCATTTTTCAAACCAAAAGGCATAACGAGGAATTCGTAGTGACCATATCTGGTACGAAACGCAGTCTTAGGAACATCTTGCTCCCTCACACGTAGCTGGTGATAACCAGATCTCAGATCAATCTTCGAAAAGAACTTCGCTCCTTGCAGTTGATCAAACAAATCATCAATACGCGGAAGAGGATAACGGTTTCGAATGGTAATACGGTTGAGTTCACGGTAGTCGATACATAGGCGCATGCTTCCATCCTTCTTCTTCACAAACAAAACAGGTGCACCCCATGGAGAAACACTGGGTCGAATAAATCCATTTTCTATCATCTCTTGCAGCTGCTCCTTCAACTCCTTCAGTTCTACAGGTGCCATACGATACGGAGCCTTCGAAATCGGTTCAGCACCAGGAAATAACTCAATGCTAAACTCAACTTCTCTAGCTGGGGGAAGACCAGGGAGTTCATCGGGAAAAACATCGGTAAATTCACAAACAACAGAAATATTTTCAATGTTAGGACTCTCTAAAGATGTGTCCTTAACAGATGCCAGAAAACCTTGGCACCCATGAGCAATCATGGTCCGTGCCTTCATAGCAGAAATGAGCTTAACAGATTTGAGAGGTTGAGAACCAAAATAAACAAATTCAGGATGTTTTATGTCTCCAAAGATCACAGTTCTAGCATAGCAGTCAATGGAAGCTCTATGATAAGCCAACCAATCCATGCCTAGAATGATATCAAAGTCGACCATATCGAGAGGATACAGATTTGCAGAGTGAATGCGATCATCAAAACGAAGAGGGCACTTAACGTATTTATGATCAATGATCATGTGGTTTTTTATAGGCGTAGAAATCGATAAGTTATTTGTTAATGGTTTGGGCTTCATATTAAGTTTCTTAGCAAATGTGACAGATATAATGGAGTGTGTGGCACCGGTATCAAATAAAGCGAAGACAGAATAATCATCAATGAAAAGAGTGCCTGTAATGGTACCTGAAGTGCGCTCCGCCTGATTCCGAGTAGTAGCATAAACACGTCCAGTAGTAGGTGGCGGTTTGATGTAGTTTCCAGGAATCACCGGGTTCTTCTTAGGGCAATCCTTGATCTTGTGAGCAGTGAAACCACAAGAGAAACATCCACCAGTGGCCTTGAAACACGGTCCCGGATGAGCCTTTCCACAAGTAGTACAGATAGGTGGGGGAGGCAAAACTTCAGCTGTCCTTTGCTGACCAGAAGATCCTGAAGCACGACCCTGATTTGATCCTCGAGCTGACTGATCCTTGTTGTAATGCTGGTTATTGTTACCTTGATTCTGACGATCATTTCCATTCCTACCAGCAGCTCTGCTATCCTGACTCCTCGCTTTAGGGCGCCTAGAGTCCACATTCCTTCCTGACTGACCCCGCTGATCATAACTCCTATCCACTTGACCCCTCGAATCATAACTCCTACCAGAATTTCCCTTATAATCATTACTTTGAGTCCTACCTTGAATCCGATCACCATCACGGTTACGCTTGTTGGAACCCGAAACCTCATGAAAGATCTCAATGTTACGAGCTGCGTCATTGCAGGCCGACACATTCTCATACTCAATATTAAGCAGTCGGTCCAACACCCACTTCTTCAGTCCCCACTTGAAGTGCTTAGCTTGGCGCCTACCATCTCCAGCAATCGTTCCCACAAAACTTACCAGCCTCATAAACCTACTCATGTACTCATTGGAGTTCTCATGATCAAACTGGTAGATTGCCTGATAATCCCTCTCATACCTTTGCTGCTCAGCATCAGGGAAGTAACGGTTATAGAAGATAGTCCGAAACTCAGTCCAGGTACAAGTAACAGCAAAAGCATCTCCTCCTCTTGCTTGTTTGAGTGCCTTCCACCAATTCAAAGCATCACCTTCCAACTTAAATGCAACCAAACGAGTCTTAAACTCGTCTCCACAACCCAATACTTCAAACAGCTTCTCAATACGAGTGATCTAGTCCTCGGCCTCAGTGGGAGTAGCAGCAGTGCTAAACGAAAGAGGTTTGAGCTTACCGAAACGCTCGAGCCAAGTGTGAATGCCGGTGGGTTGATTTCCTCCACCACTACCCGAAGCACCAGTCTGATTACGAATGTTGCTGATCACCTGTGCCATCATCTCAGGTGTAGTAAGACCAGGGAAAAGAGTGTTGAGAGCATTAGCAATCGCAGCATCAATGTTAGGAGCATCATCGTCTCCATCCGCGCTACCATTAGTACGAGTTCGAACCATCTGAACGATATTCAAACGATTAGCAAAATGAACAAAGGTGAGATACGAAATGGAAGTACGAAGAAGGAATCCTAAAGTCTACCCAATCCTCACAGGTCATAGCCTAAGCTCTAAGGGTCTCAAAACCTAGTGCTCTGATACCATAAATTGTAACGCCCCGACCCGACAAGGGTAAAGGAATCACAAATAATGGTGTCATATCAAAGCAAACATAAATATCCAAAAGAAGTCTTAGCATAAATACTGAAATAATTCAAGTCAACATGACTTCAATTCATAGGTCCTAACGGAAAAATAAACTCCAAATAAAATATCTGAAATAGTAAGTCTTAAATGGCATCATAAGATCAAAGCTAAATATCTCTAAGGTAAGTCCACTCAGCACTCATCCCAAAGCAAAAACCCAGCTCCAATGCTTAGATACCTGCCGCGGAAGAAAAGAAATGCGGCTGAGCTTCAAAAGCTCGGTGAACAGATATACAAGAAAAGAGAATACTAAACGAAATCAAATACGGAATATAGTGAACGAAAGATAGTAAAATCATAATCATTTCCAAAGTATAAATCAGAATTATCGAATAAGTTTTATAGTTAACTACCTCGAGCCCATAAACAAATATCAAATTATAATCATATTCATATTCATATTCACACAAGGCAACATTTGTAGGGGAGACCTATCAGAGTTATGAAGGACGTGCATGCACGCAACATCAATCATCAGATAACATATATCATATAACAAATAACAAATAACAGATCTAGGATGCATCCATACGCCCCACAGACAGATATTGGTCATATAATATAACTTGAGCTCATAACAGATAACAGATAAGGGACGTGGCATAACATCACTCTACTGCCCTAGAGTCATGTCAGAAGTGCATTACTGACACGGACATGGAACCCCCATGACTAGTTAATATTTGGCTCGGGTGTCAAACTATCTTAGGTCAAATCAGAATGTCAAAACTGACACAGATCATACTTTATCAGAAGATTAATCATATTTTCAAAATCAAAATTTTCATATCATATAGTTCAAAATCAAATGTTTCATAACTCAAAAATCAGAGTTCAAATAAGCAACAGCTCAAACAAACAGAATGGGGTTCATAGCAAAGGCTTAGGAAACCCTAATATAAAAGCTAACGAAAAGAAAACGTTATAAGGAACCTTTACTGAAAAGGTCAGAATATCTGTACCTTATTCCAAAGCAAATGACCAAAAAGCAGAAATACGAAAAGCAAAGGATTACTCCTTCTTCACAGAACCTATACACATTAACGGTCGTACATGTTATTTATGATTCCATAATTGTTGAAATGATCTTTTAATATTTGGTGTTTATACTTAGTGTATTGAGTGATCTTAATACTTTAGAGTTTTATAACTAAATGAGACTTAAGTGTTTTATAAACAATATCGTAGATTAAGGTTCATTATGTCATTTATTAAAGTTTAGGGTTAAATGTGAAAATAGTTTAAACGTCATAACTCACACATGAAATAACGAATTAATATACTTAGCTTCAAACCCTAATC
This sequence comes from Chrysanthemum seticuspe, assembly GCA_019973895.1. Classification (NCBI taxonomy): domain Eukaryota; kingdom Viridiplantae; phylum Streptophyta; class Magnoliopsida; order Asterales; family Asteraceae; genus Chrysanthemum; species Chrysanthemum seticuspe. The sequence goes on along the minus strand of BPTQ01000002.1, from coordinate 192,427,827 downwards.
GACTCTCATTTATGTTCTAGGGTTTTCTCATTCTTTTAATATCATATTAATGTGCATTTACTTTATATGTTACGTCATTTAATGACTCATTACTCTTGTTTATTTACTCAACACATTCATGTCTTAACCATACGTTACTTATACACATATTATACGTCCACTTTTATACCCATGCACGTTTATGATTTCTTGTGACAACCAAAGTTACTTATTATCTGGATTAGACACATCGACACACACATGCACAATAGCTTCGACTAGATATGACCACGTACTACGTTTACATATCGACAAGCTCACTTGACTTATAAAACACACTCATGATACACGGTTCACAAACCAATTAGGGTTCGGCATGCATGGTTCGGTTCACATCTCAATCTAGGGTTTAGGTTTTACATGATCCTTTTCTTATTAAACACACGTTCAAAACCCTCACATGGTTCGGCTTGTATTATAGGGTTCGGCTAATAGGTTTTACGCAAACCCTAGCTCATCTACGTACTTTACTTAATCAAGTTTACATGTTTATACCTTGGCCGAATTAATTACAAGTGGTTCGGTTATATATATGTGATTCGGTTCTTATGCTCAACATATATCTATGATCCGATTCAAATATACGTATTACATTACATGTTCTCTTAACATTACAAGGTTCAATTCATATGGTTTGTCTTTGTTGGTTTCATACGGCTCGACACAAAAGAAAACACAAGCTCGACTAAAACAACATGATACAATATATATTAACGTAAGGTGTAACAAAGGAAGACGAGAAAACATGTTATACCTTAGCTCGTTGAACAAAACTCGCGACACCAAGGGTGTTTGTACTTGGCCGAATGAAAGAAAAAGAAAAGAGAGAGGCAAACAAAACTAGGGTTTCAATTTTGTGTAAATGTATTGTATTTATAGTTGGTAACATTTTCGGTTTAGGGCTTTGAGTGGTGTGGGCTTCGGCATCTTGACCCAAACGACACAAAACAAACGCCCCTTATGGGCTCTCTTGGCTCTCGGCTCCATTGATCCAAACGAACAAACAAACACGGCCCAACCCTTTAGCGAGACGTTTAAATCTTTCGTCGTACCATGTCGATCACGTACACATATTAGTTAAGTTTTAAATTATTCATAAGTTAACTTTTAACTTCGTTAAATGATTATAAACGTATTTTACGTATTTTATAAATTTCGATTTCAAGGGTATTTTAGTCTTTATTCATGTTTTAGATTTTCAGGTTTTACATATACTTTGTGTTGCTCAACCAGTCAGTTAATGTTGCTTATACAACCTTTATGTTGCTCATTACTGCTGTCAAAGATACTTAATGCTGCTAGTTGCCTGTTGGTGCTGCTACTTGACATGTTATTGATGTTCCATCTATGATAGTTTATACTGCTAGTTCATAGCAATCAGGTTACTACTGTTGTGACAAGGTTTAAGCTGCTCCATGTAGTTAACATTTAGAGGATCAACTTTGTTTGGTTTTTGTTGTTTGATAGTGTTGAAAACTCTCAGACCTTGACAGATCTTTAGCACTCGTGGATCGTTAGTGTTGCCTATGTAATCATAAGCAAACTAATAGACAATCTCTACAACTCATATTCTATAGCGGAAAGTAAATACAAGTTGTTATAACTAAGAACACTTAGATCCTCTATGGATCTTTTTATTAACTGAAACTCTATGTTTCAGATGAGTTGTCTATTACAAACTATGAGGTTCCTTTTATAGACAAGGAACCCTAAACTATTACCACTCAAACGACTAAACATTCAAGTATATACTTAATGACTAAAACACTAGATAATATAGAGCAGTACAATAATACCCATGCTAACCTTGGGCAGTACAAGAATAATGATGGGTTAGCATTTAAATAATACTGCGCATGCTGATCCTAGTCAGCTTCCACCCTTCAGCAGAAACACAGCACGGCTTTTACTCTTCATTAGAATCTCTTCTTCAGCAGATTCTGCTTCTACTTCAGCAGAATCCTTCGGCAGTAATGACAGCAGAAATCCTTCTTCGCATAATTCCCAACAATCCTCCCCTAAACTTGAATTTGACTTGGTTAAGTTCCAGTTTCCTACCTTGATAGATCTTAGAGATTTCAGTACAAGAGGATTGTTCTCAAACATCAGAAGCAAAGAACCACTAACTCTCTCATCTCTATGATGAGTACACTTTGAAACGCCAGGTCTTTGCAACAACAAATGACATAATGTACATCAATACTTATCAGTTGCAATCTATTCTCATCACATCCAGGTGTGTGAACTCCTGTGAGAGGTGAATCATTGAAAATAATGGATTTGATGTCTCTTTACCAATAGCCATCACTAATGGAGTAGGCAGATGTTTAAGTCCGAAAACTATGGTACATTGATAACCATCTGATTTATGGGCAAACCAGAAACCATATAAACGGATTTGATATGTCTTTACCTGTAGCCGTTTGCTCAGGACTAGTCAATTCTTAGAATTGGTGAATTGATAACCAAATATGGATGCAGTTGCCTTTACCACAATCCATATACTTGTGGGCTAGCCAATTCTTGGATTCCAACAAGGAATAGACCATGGTGAATTGATGACCATACAACTCTCAGCAATTAAGCATGGGTGGTTGCAGACCCTATGATTTTGAGCAAACCATTACAGCTATCAACAGATTTGACATGTCTTTACCAAAGTTGTACCCTTTGGACTAGCCAACTCTTTGATATACAAAAGGTATATCTGGTGAGTTAAAAACCATCAACAAAATATAACAAACCTGCAATAGAAAGTTTTTTTTTTTTTTTTTTTTTTTTTTTTTTTTTTTTTAACTAAGAATCTAACAAACAAACAAACAAAGAAATCCTCCCCTGATGCCTATGCCTCCCCTTAAACTTTGCAGTTAAGGGTTAAGCATTCCAATATTGACCACAAGGTGTTGAAACCTTGGTCCATCAAAAGCTTTAGTTAACAGATCTGCCACATTATCATCTGTATGAATTTTAGCCACATTTATCAAATGTTTTTCATATGCATCTCTTATAAAGTGGTGTCTGATTTCAATATGTTTGGTTCTACTGTGAAAAACTGGATTTTTGACAATGCATATGGTACTCTGATTATCAATAAAAAGAGTTGTGTTCATGAAGTTATACCCATAATCCAGCAATTGGTTTTGAATCCAAAGCACCTGTCCACAACAGTTTGCAGCAGCAACATACTCTGCTTCAGTAGTTGAGGTAGCCACAATCGTTTGTTTCTTGCACTGCCAAGAAATCAATCTCTTTCCAAGGAATTGACAGCCTCCAGTTGTGGATCTCCTATCCAAATTTGCACCAGCATAATCACTGTCACTATATGCTTCTAACTTAAAAGGAGACTCTTTTGGGTACCAAAGGCCTAAATGAGGTTGGCCTTTGAGGTACTTAAATATCTTCTTGACTGCATTGAGATGGGAAGTAAGTGGAGTGACTTGATGTCGAGAGCACACACTTACAGCAAAGGTAATATCAGGCCTTGAAGCTGTTAGATACATTAATGAACCAATCATTGATTTGTATAAATGAACATTCACAGGTAGATCTGGATCATTGTTGGCTTTTGTTTTTGGAGCTTCATAAGGTGTTGTGGCAGTCCTGACACCTTCCATACCGAATTTCTTCAACATGTCCCTCACATATTTATCCTGACTGATAAATATCCCATCCTGTTTCTGCTGAACTTGGAGACCCAAAAAGAAAGTAAGCTCCCCCATAGCACTCATCTGAAATTCTCCCTTCATCAGATCCTCGAATTCCATACACCAAGCTTCTTTAGTGGATCCGAAAATGATGTGATCCACATACACTTGCACAAGTATGATGTCTGTTGAGTTCTTCTTCAGGAAAAGAGTCTTATCAATTGCACCTCTTCTGTAGCCATGCTTCAGCAGAAATGACGAAAGCCTAGCATACCATGCCCTTGGTGCCTGATGAAGTCCATAAAGAGCTTTAACGAATTTGTAAACATGATTAGGATGATCTGGGTCTTCAAATCCTTTGGGTTGAGTGACATAAACTTCCTCTTCGATCTCTCCATACAGAAAAGCACCCTTAACATCCATTTGATACAGCATGAATCCCATGTAGGATGCATAGGCCAAGAAAATTCGAATAGCCTCAACTCTAGCAGCAGGTGCAAACACTTCATCATAATCAATTCCTTCCTCTTTCCTGTAACCTTGAGCTACTAATCTTGCTTTGTTTTTAATCACCACACCCCGTGCATCTCTTTTGTTCTTCAAAATCCATTTAGTTCCAATAGCATATTTCCCATCTGGTAAAGGTACCAATATCCAAACTTGTTGGTTTTGGAACTGTTGCATTTCATCTTGCATTGCTTCAATCCAACTTGAGTCTTCAAGAGCTTGAGAGACACTGGTTGGTTCTACTTGAGAAAGAAAACACGCAAACAGACAATGCTTGAAGTCTGTGTGATTGTCTCTTTGCTGATTAGAGACATAAGAGAGAAAAGCAACCTGTCCAAATTTAGGACTAGAGATAGTCCTTCGAGTTCTAACAGGAGCTAGAATATCACCGATAATATTGGATTGAGGGTGAGTGATGTTGATTCTTTTAGTAGCAGTGGGGTTGACATCAATGGTAGGTTCAAGATTAGACACAGTTGGTACAAAAGTTGTGTCATAGGAAGGTGAGGTGAAAATGCCAGATTTGGGTTGATGATTTCCAAGATCTGAAGGACTTGGAAAGCGAGTATACGGGTCACCAAAGTCTGTGGACACTCTAGTAGGAATAGGAGTAGTAACAGACGAGCTTTCAGCAGATTTGATGACGATGGGAGAGACTGCATCAGTGTCAGCAGAAATGTGGTTTCCACTGACAGTCTCATTTGCAAACTCCCCATCCACCTTCTCAGCTTCAAGCTTAGCTGCAAACTCTTGAGTCTGAAGCCTAGCAAGGTCCTCAGCATAATGTGATTCATCTTCACTCTCAGCTGGAGTATCTCTTGAAGAGTTACCTGCAACATTGTTAGGGGAGAAAGAAGGCACAAGAATAGGTTGTTCATCATCTTCAAATTCACTTCCAGAGTCAGCATCCAAGGTACCTGCATTGTTAGTGGGAGTTTCTTGAGAGCCTGCACTTTGGTTAGCCATATGTCTAGTATAACCCAGATAGTCAGTTAGGTAGTCAAGATCAAAAGACCACACATGACCCTGTCCTTGAACATTGGGCTTATCTTCTAGGTATCTCAGGTTCAAAGTCTCCTCTATCTTCTTGGCAGATAAGTTGTACACTCTGTAAGCCTTGCTATTAGCTGAATAACCCACAATATAACCATCATCAGCTTTTTCATCGAACTTCCCCAACGGATCACTGGTGTTTAGAATGGTCACTTGACAACCAAAAGGTTTGAGGTAATGAATGACTGGAACCTTCCCAAAGAGAAGTTCTTATGGTGTCTTGAGGTGAGGTCTAGTAATGGAGACCCTGTTAAGCACATAGCAAGTTGTGCCAACAGCTTCAGTCCAAAACATAGTGGGCAATTTAGAGTCTGCAAGCATTGATCTTGCAGCCTCTATCAAGGTCCTATTATTTCTTTCAACTACCCCATTTTGTTGCGGGGTTCTTGGATTGCTATAGTCCCTCTTGATCCCTTTAGACCTACAGAGTTCTATTATAATGGCATTCTTGAACTATGTTCCATTATCACACCGAATTCCCTTAACCTTTTTGTTCAACTGATTTTCAACGAGGGTGATAAAGTCTTTCAGCACTGGAGTTGTTTCATCTTTAGACCTTAGAAAGAACACCCAACAAAATCTGCTATATCCATCAGTGATAACCAAACAAAAGTACTTGTGATCAATGCTTCTGACTTGAGTCGGACCAAATAGATCCATATGTAACAGCTGAAGAGGCTCAGAGATTATGCTCACTGCAGTGACGGCTTTGTAGGAGGTTCTGTGTTGCTTCCCTTTGTTGCATGCAACACAATTATGATCATTGGAGAAAACTTTAGAGGGTAGACCTTCAACAAGACCCCTTTTAGAGAGTGTGTTTATGGTTTTGAAATTCACATGAGCCATTCTCCTATGCCATTTGTTAGACTCATCCAGTGATGCTTTAGCCAGCAAGCAAGTGAGGTCACCTTCAGGATGAACTTCATTGAGGTTGAATGTGTATAGATTGTGAGTTTGAGGAACTCTCAGCAGAATTGAAGTATCTTCTGGAAGCTTGAACTCTTTAGAAAGTACACGACATTCATCTTCAGAGAAGAGTACCTTGTTCTTGGTGTCACAAATTTGTGAGACTGAGAACAATTTGAAGTTCTGAAGTTCCCTAACATAGTACACATTCTCAAAGTTCAGTAGAGGTGTCTTTATGGTGCCTTTCCCAGTAATTCTACCATCACTTCCACCAAAGGTCACATTGCCTCCTTCTTCAATAGGAACAAAATTGTGCATCATATCTCTATTTCCAGACATACTTCTTGAACAGCCACTATCAACAATACCAATATCTTTATGCTTAAGGGGATGATCCTACAGAAACAAACATATATACAAAAGAATGTTAGTATATCGAGGAGGCTCAAGTCATTGCTGACTTGAACCTGCCTTGTGGATCATTAGATTTAGGTTTAGCAAAAGAGTAAGATCCACCATTGTTCTTGGGTTTCCATTGATATTTAGGTCTCTTTTTATTCCAAGAACAACCTGCTAAGGACTTGATAGCAGTGCCCCAACATCCTTTCCCATTTTTCATAGAGTCAACATATGCAGGCCAATAACCATGTTTAAAATATGGGCTAATAGGTTGCACATAAGGTCTATCATCTGAACTCTTCCAAGGAGAGTCAGTAGCTTGTGGGACATAAGGTGGAATATTCTTAACATTTGTCCACACTGGTCTAGGTTTCTGCTGAGCAGCACACACACCCAATCTTTGCTCATAAAAATCACAATCCTTAATTAAATGAAATTTGCTTCCGCAAACAAAACATGTATTCCTTTTGGAAGATTGATTAAACAAAGAAGATGTTCTATTACAAGTAGAAGTACTTAAACCAGACATATTAAAGGAATTGTTTTAACAGACATATTATTCAAAGATTTAAAAGACAAGTCTTCAGGGGAGACAAGCTTGGAGGTGGATTCCTCAGCAGCTATCCTAGAAGGCTTGTATACAGACTTAGGTACAGGCTTGTGTGTAGGCTCAGGTGAGGGCTTGGGAAGGTCTGACTTATCACTTGGATCATAGTTGGAAGTAGACCCTTGATCCGATGAATTGTCACTGTCAGAGAAAGAGACAAAGTCATAAGAAGAAGCATCGTTGTCTGGCAAGTCTTTTGATTTTTTGCCATACAGATGGTGTGATCCATCAAAGTCAACAGTAATGGACAGGTCAGTGGGCATGAATTCACCTCTAATAGGTCCAGGGACAGCATGTAAATCAACTTCCTTTTTAAAATGTTCTAAGCCTGCAGGTGTAGATTTACGCCCATCTTGCCTAGCTTCCAATCCTACATACTTCTGAAAGCCTAAACCTATTCCAGAGTTCACTGACTGACTACTATAAAGTGCTCTAGCTAGATTGTCACCTGATATCAACCATTGTTTATGTCTAGCTATTTCCTCAGCTAGTTTCTCTTTAAGCTCTAGGTTCTCAGCACTAGCATCATCTTTTTCTTTTTCGGTGCGTTTTAAGTTAATATTAGCAATTTCTAGATCAAATTGAAGCACCTTAATCTTTTCTTCATAAGCTATCTGATTCTTTTGAAACCATACCTTTTGTCTTTCTAATGTTTTTAACGAAAGTTTATAAGCTTCATTATCAACATTGCATTCATTGTATCTAGGTTTCATAGTATCATAAGCTTTTTTAAGTTCATTGTATCTTTCACTACAACCAAATATACAGTTGTGTACCTGAGAAAGTCCCATGAAGGCAAACTGATCATGCCTATCTTCTGATGTATATCTGGCCAGCAATTCAAGCTTCTTTGTATCAGCAGCTTCCTCATTCACAGGTTCATGTGCAGCCCAGTTGACCTGTTCATCCATGGTGATAAGAGCTGCTGAAGTGCTAGCTCCCTTCTGATTCTGCTGATATGCATTGTAGTTAGCTCCCTCTCCACTCTTCCTGTCTTTGCATTCCCTTGAGAAATGACCCATCTGGTGACAAGAGAAGCACTTGACCTTTCTTCTGTCAAAGCGAGCTGGATCCTTTCCCTTGAATCCAAACTTCCTTCCTGCCTTCTCTTCAAACCTCTTGATATCTACTGAAAGCATGGCCACCTGCCATTTCAGCTTCATCTCCTCCATTTCAAGTGGGTCCACCTGATCAAAGTCTTCATATACCAGATGCTGCTGAGTATCATAATCTGCAACAAATGAATGAAGAACATCCTCCAATATACTGCCAGTTTTAGCTTGAGGATGTGATGGAGTGGGACGATAAGATGATGATGGTAAGTAAGATGGACTTGAAGCATGCATCATCATATTGGAGTGAGATGTCCCAACAAAGGCTGAATGACCCGAAGAGGATGCACGGTAAGGAGATCTGACATCAGGTTCAAGAGATCTGAGTTTGTTGTACAGCTCATCAAAGGTGAGCATGTCCAGCCCACCTTTAGCTTTAAGAGCTATACTGACATGTAACCATGATGGAGGCAAAGATCGCAGGAACTTTGAGTTGCAATCATCATTGTCAGGCTTTGCATTCAGCTGATTTAGCTGACTCAGAATCTTGTGAAACCTGTCATATCCCTTGTGGATACCTTCTTCTTCAGAGATATTGAACTCTTGGAAGTGTTGTCTCAGCATGGACTTCCTCATTCTCCTGGACTCTTCATTTCCACCAAACCTTGCTTTCAGAGCCATCCAAATGTCCTTTGCATCAACCATGTGGTGAAAATCACCCAAGTGATCTTCAGGAATAGATTGAAGAAGGATGGTTCTTACTTTGTGCTCTCTTTGCACTGCAAGAATCTCTTCAGCAGTTTTGGGAGGAGCAATGGTAAACTTACCATCAAGATCCGGGATAGTCTTCTTCAGACTGTTTCCATTCTTTACAATCTCCCACAGATTCCAATCAATATTGGAGATCCATTTCTACATCTTCATGGTCCACAGATCATACTCTTCCTTCTTTAGGTAAGGAAACTTACCATTACTGTTGGAGAGACTAAGTTGCTGCATAGAGGTGGTGTTTTTGATGTTGTTGTTGGTGACTTCTGATTCATCATCAGTTCCAGGCATGGTGAATATGTTTTTGGTTGTATGGGGGTGAGGAAAATAAGGTTCTCAGTATCGTAGAGACTCTCCCGAGGCTCTGATACCACTTGTTGAAAACTCTCAGACCTTGACAGATCTTTAGCACTCGTGGATCGTTAGTGTTGCCTATTTAATCATAAGCAAACTAATAGACAATCTCTACAACTCATATTCTATAGCGGAAAGTAAATACAAGTTGTTATAACTAAGAACACTTAGATCCTCTATGGATCTTTTTATTAACTGAAACTCTATGTTTCAGATGAGTTGTCTATTACAAACTATGAGGTTCCTTTTATAGACAAGGAACCCTAAACTATTACCACTCAAACGACTAAACATTCAAGTATATACTTAATGACTAAAACACTAGATAATATAGAGCAGTACAATAATACCCATGCTAACCTTGGGCAGTACAAGAATAATGATGGGTTAGCATTTAAATAATACTGCGCATGCTGATCCTAGTCAGCTTCCACCCTTCAGCAGAAACACAACACGGCTTTTACTCTTCATTAGAATCTCTTCTTCAGCAGATTCTGCTTCTACTTCAGCAGAATCCTTCGGCAGTAATGACAGCAGAAATCCTTCTTCGCATAATTCCCAACAGATAGGAATAACGAGAGAGGGGGATAATATGAAGGATACAAGGTTGCATGGCCTAGGTTTCAAATCTGTTAATGTGGTTATAAGGTTGCATTTGTGTTATTTGGAACTTAGTACTGCTGCGTTATCAATTTAGTACTGCCAATACACAGTTAGTGTTGCTCCATGTAATTACTACTGATCGTTATTTATTTTGCCAAAAGATAACAAAGTTGAAATTCTTTATTGGTGAGATAAGTAGATATGATATGGGGTTATAAGTAATTGATATATGGTATGAGATTGTGCAAATATGTGGTACAGTTTGTATATAAGTGATGCTTTGGACAGATTGTGCAAACATGATATGAGGGCAACAAAGGAAGTAGATTTGTTTGTGATTTTTATAGGCATGAGTTACAAGGAGTGAGGGGAAGCTCATATGGTTTTTAGTATTGTTTGATATCGGATAGCACATGGTTACGGTTGTCGGATTTATTTGTGATATCAAACGACACACACAAGAAGAAGTTTGGATTTTTGGTTTTTTTTAAATGTTCTTAAAACGTTTAATATGCTTGTATTTGGATTGCTTGGAATAATTGGTTACGGAGAAGGTTGATTATCACTTATTTGAAGATTAAAGTGGAATTACTTGGGTACGTGTTCTTAGTATATCTTTTAGCAGGAGATAACTTGTTCGTGCTTAAAAGATATTGACGAAGACTTGTCAAATCTAGCAATTGGTTTTTGCTATCACTTAAAGGAGTTACATTGTAGTGCTCAGTGTCTCATTGAAGATGATGATTTTGTCAAGAGGTTACGGTCTACTTATATGGTGTTAGTATAAGTTCAAAGTCACATATATAGTACAAGACATAAGACACAAGTTTGGGTTATTCTACTTCTACATCAAGTTCGTTATACTTAGTTTTCTTCAACAGTAATCATTACAAGAAGCCTACAAAATTTGAAGATTCAAGAAATGGTTAACTCTTGGATTTCAGGGGAAGTATATTTTAGTGTTTAATCATTTGACATGCACAATTTGAGGGGAAGTTTTTCCTACTGGTAATTCATTATTACTACTGCTAGTTTAAGTTTCTACTGTCTTAAATTCATTTTTAGTTGCGGAAAACTTCATGAGGGGTAATTTGAGACATTGGAAGGCTGAATTAAACGTGTAATGTATGATTTGTAGTTGTAAAATTCAAAGTGCAGTTCCCTATTGGATGATAACAAAAAGGGGAAGAAGCTATAGAGATGATATGATTTGCAACTTATTTATGGTGTCATGGCAAAAGATGTTACAAAGGAAATCAAGAATTAAGGGGAAGCTTGTTTCATTCATGGTGAGATCACTGATCTCAATTTCTCTACTTCGTCTAGGGAAGTTCGTTCAAGAATGGTTATGTTTTGTCATCATTAAATAGGGGAAGATTGTTGGGATTTATTGATTTGATGATACAAAACATGAAGAATAAAACAAGAAGGACTTAAAACGACAAGAAGGAAAAATACAAAAAGATGAAGGATTTGGAAGATTCCGGAAGATATGCTTAAAAGAATATTTAGTTTCCTTATTGTATTAGGAATCTTTTCTTTTGTAAACCCTAATGTCTCTAGTATATAAAGAGATATTGGGTCGCAGAGATGAGTGTGTGCACATACAATGTAGTCGACTAGAGGTTTGGTGCCCCAAGGTTAAGAGTTTCTTAACCCTATTATAGTTAGATAATCGTTCTACCATTGATCAGGTAGAATTAGGGCTTGGAGTGTATGTATTGTGCTTTGATGAAGAAAAACCTTGATACAATAATATTGTTGTTTTATTTATTCCGTTGTGCATGTTATATCTTTGTTATTGTTATTCTTAGTGCTCAAAACGATCCATGGAGTTGTTCTAAACTCCACACATTGTATCATTTATTGCCTTCGGACAATAAGAGTTCCTTCAAATCAAGCTTAAGTTCGTCCTCTCACGTGAGCTTTGGTTTACCCCTTCTCCTCAAGTCGTCGACAATACTAGACTCTACTCTCCTAACAGGTGTCTGTGGTCTCCTCTTTACATGCTCAAACCATCTCAATCATCCTTCTTTCATCTTGTTGATTATAGTCCCAACTTAAATTTCTCTTTGAAAAACTCCATTAGCGATCATGTCTAACATAGTTTTACCACAAGCCCACCTTAGCATCCGCATTTCCGCCACTTCCATCATATTTGCTTGAGTCTTCGTTAACAACCAACACTCTAACTCGTACAACATAATTGGTCAAATCACGACCTTATAAAATTATCCTATCAGCTTTAGATGAAACGTTCTTGTCACAAAGGTTTCTTGTTATCGCTCTCCACTTCAACCAGCCTGCTTGTATACGGTGTGTTAAACCATCCTCTATCCTTACGGATTTGTGAATCACAAATTTGAGATATATAGGGTTTGATGATAGGTTAAGGTCCAAGCATAAAGGCTTAGAGTCCATTAGGTTTAGGATTATGTTAGCTTATTCTTTAAGTCATATTCTATTATAAATAAGGTAACATAACTCTAAAACTAATGAACCCTAAACATTTAGGCTTGGGCTTTAACCAATTATCTAACATACAGTTCCCTTTACATTCTTAGATATCATGCGAAGAGAACTATATAAAATATAGATTGTTTAGTTTATTGAGGAATTGTTTGTCTCTTCTCTTAAACGATTGTTTATTTCTAATACCATGAAGTTTTTTTAAACCGAATCTTTTGTCGAGTGAAAAATTCTTAGCCACATCAAAACTTAAGATGTCATAGCATTAGAAGAATAAATATCAACTAACATTGTAACACCCGACTCTAACTGGAATTTTTTTTAACATTGGATACGCCGCACAGGTTCTGTCCTACACGCTGTATCAATCTGAACTCGTGAAAACTACTAAACTAAAAATTTGAAAACGAATCTTAATTATATAATACATAAATGTGGTACTTAAATTTGGTATGCGGAAGCGTAAAGCTGTGAGTGCGGGTATTAACCCAAACACCCCTATTTTGACCCAATTTCAAATACATGTTATAATTATTTATACATTAATATCAAAACATGACTTATATGATTCTGACACTTAAATCATAAAGTTTTGGGGCATTAACAAGATGAATAACAAAGTATGGTTGAGATGCTCGTCACCTATAAACGCGAGCACTGCCGAACTCCTAAGTTGTCTTCTTAATCTACAAGCCCCGACGTCCTTAAGACTTAACCTGCAAAACATGGAAACTGAGAAAGGTAAGTCCTGATGACTTAGTGAGTAAACGGGTCTGAGTCTATATCTAAATCTAAATCTCAAACATGAGCTATAGTCTATTTGAGCTTCTGCATGGGTGTATAAACATAGTTATGGCTCTAGATCTATATCTGAATTGACACTTGCAATTATGAACATAAACGTATTTCAAATGCTATAAATGGTACGACTTATAGTCGTCTTACTACTTGTACATGATTCTGATATTTATTCTGAATTGTTAATCATAACATGATATCTGAGCACGTGCATTCTGACTAGACGATGCTTAGTCGTCCTGCTATGAGTGAGAACTTCCCTAGCCAACGAGTACTCTTCTAACGGCTTCTAAATTTATTATACGTGCTTTTCTGATATGGGCGTCCACTTAGGACGTTAGTGCTTTTCAAGCACGGTTCATCCACATAGGATGCTTGATCATCCACTTAGGATGCTACTATAAAAGCACGTGTCATCCACTTAGGATGCTACTAGTATGGGAGTTCTACATCATGCACTTCTTAGGCACACTACTTGACTTTTAGTGCATTTTTTGGGCACTCTAAACTTGTTAAATCATGCTTCTTGTGAGAATACTATTCATGGATTGCTTCGGCTATCTCCGAAACCTTGCACAAGTTCTATCATCATGTTTAATCTAGTAACATGAAGCTAATGAACCGTTACTCACCTTTAAGTCTTGTTTAGTGATCCACAAGCTTCCCACGAGCACCTAATCACTTAATAATCATTCTAATGCTTTTAGAACTTGCTAACACATACATCTAACAAGTATCGGGTCTAAACAACTTAATCATGATCACCTAAGGTGCTATTTCAACATTAAACACACTTTTTCAATAACACTTTAAGTGCAGAATTTTCTGGGTTGCTGCTGTATTTCGCACTTTACACCAATTTAACTTTCAAACTAGCAAAAACTTAAAGAATAACAATTAAAGTAGACTCAGAGAGCTACAACTTTCATTTAGATTTCATCTTAATCCGACGAACGATTTATTCTCAGCAGCCCTTTCAAGTCTGCGCATTTTCTGAAAAACCTTGCTGTCCCAAATTTAAATATCACCAAAACGACCCAAAACTCATGATAAGCTATTCTATTATACACCAAACTTATTTTACAGCTTATTTGACATATTAAGATCATATTTCATCAGGCCCATAAGCTATCTTGCTAAATTAAGCACTTAATAAGCTTGTTCCAAACACCCCTTAACTTGACATAATAATTCATAACATCAAAACCATAACATGAATTCTTACTAATCTTTAAGCCATCTTTCTAATACATGATTCTTTCTATAATTCTATTATAACATGATTATTAAAGACATAATTCATCATAATCAAAACTAGGTTTCCATAAGTCTTCAACTAAACATAAACTCTTTAATTTCATATAAACATAATCCTAAACATGAACTTACCTTGAATGGAATAGAATTATGAGAACTTGAATATATCAAAGTCACCAAGAACATCATCACTTAGCCATGAAGAACACTAAACCCTTGTTCTTGCATCAATATTGAAACACTTGGTACTAATCTTGAAAAATGAAAGAACTTGTAATATTTTTTCCTCCTTATTGCCATATGATGCCACGTTCCATACAACACACAATACTTGTATTTATTTTAGCTAAACTCTGAGTTTACTTCTTCCTAAGGTAAGCTACTTAAGCTTATCATGTAAGTTTCAACATTTGGCAAGGTTAGTCCCTGTCGTTAAGTCTTTTGCATCGTTGGTCCCTTTTATTAGCTATCTTGCATTCTAAGTCCTTATCTTTATAAAATACAATCACAATGACCTTTATAATTTTCTAAAGGAAATATGTAAGTGTATTTATAATACTTATAAAGATCGGGGTGTTACAACTCTCCCCTACTAGAATTGTTCGTGTCCTCACGAACATCCTCTGAAACTATTCTGATTAATTTATGTCTATCTACAAAGTCTCTCCCACTGTGCTTATTCTAATACATGAGCTAGTTTCATTTATAATAGTACTAAATTCTATCTGGCCATAAGACTTGTCTCAATATTTTCTAACTTTACAAAATATGCTTATTTCGGGTCTCATTTCTGAAACTTGTGATATTTACTACAATATCACATGCCTAATTCTAAATAGAGGTATTACTAGACTATTATCTGTTGTACTAAATCTGTCTATCTATCCGTTCTTAAGCTGTCTATAATTTAAAAACGTATTTCTGAGTTTTCTTATTAACTATACTATAATGCTATACTTGTGCATACTAAACTCTACGACCTTACTAATTTATCTTACCGTGCCATACAAAACCTTACTAGTATCTAAGTTGTCCTAACTATTCTATTTTACTGAATCTGAATACTAAAATCTAATTACTGAACCTGCACATCAAGACTTGTAAGACTTATAACTATTCTTGTCATACACATCACTCGTGATTGCACGCTTTCTAATTGTATTTCGACTAAACATCATTCTATCTCGCTAACGTGCAACCTCATCTAATCTTACTATTCTAGAAACTTCTCGAGACATCATATGATCCCAATAAATTCATGTTATATGATGCAACTATTATCACGTTGGCCAGACGTCATAATACTTGCATCACATAAACATGTCTTTATTGCTATCATATTCTACCTCGAATCATAACTAAAACAACATGTCTAACATCATGTTCTGCTGTCGTGTTAATCTGTTGTGCTATCATATTAATCTGTTGATATCATTGTGTTTCTATTTATGCATTCTGCTTCTAATCACATATTGATGTGATAACATGGCTGCTAATCATAGCAACATGCAATGTCTATTTCTGACATCTCGGGCTATTGACATGATATTCTGGATCTGAAGTTCTAATACTAATCATAGCTCATTCTGTCCTATTTCTGTTATTTAACTGCCTATATATTTCTACTCATGATTTCTAATTCTTATTACATATTGGGTACTAAACATGGTTAAATACTTCATTTAACTTCATGCATTCTAATCCCGTTTCACTTACTGAATGACTATATCACTATTGGTCATGACATGATATACTTATACTACACTGATTTCTGATCTACTCTGACTACTTTTATCATCCTGTTACTAAGGCATATCTAATCAGGCATTCTACTCTCAAAGTGTTCTAATTTTCTAAACATATAAACATTTAACACATAACCGTTCTAGTAAGCTTCCCGGGACATCTTATAATCGTAATAACTTCATGTCATATCATGTAAATATTATTACGTTGATCATACATCATAATAATCACATCATATGACCATGAACTCATTGCTATTATAATCTACCCCCAAGTTACAAAACTAAAACGACCTATCTAACAACATATTCTACTATCATGGTAGTCTACTGAACTATTTCTGTACTCATCATGCTATAACATTCATGTCCATCACATAACATCGGAATCTGCTATTATCTACACACTTTTAATCATAGTATCGTAAGGCAAACTATAACTAATTCTGACATGATACTCTTAGTGGCTACATCTGCATCGTACTAACAAGGCATTCCTACACACTTTCTACTGAACATGACGATTCTATACATACTAAGTTTAATTAATCATGGTTAAAACATGGTTACTAATCATATATAAACATGGTTCTAATCTATCCTATATGGCATATAATAAAGTCTACATGTTCTATGGTCAATACCGAGCTATGGTTTAAGTCTAAGTACCCTCCTATTAATGGCGGATACTTAAATCCCTCAAACCAACGCTCTGATACCAACTTGTAACGCCCGACTCTAACTGGATTTTTTTTTTTTTTTAACATTGGATACGCCGTACAGGTTCTGTCCTACACGCTGTATCAATCTGAACTTTTGAAAACTACTAAAATAAAAATTTGAAAACGAATCTTAATTATATAATACATAAATGTGGTACTTAAATTTGGTATGCGGAAGCGTAAAGCTGTGAGTGCGGGTATTAACCCAAACACCCCTATTTTGACCCAATTTCAAATACATGTTATAATTATTTACACATTAATATCAAAACATGACTTATATGATTCTGACACTTAAATCATAAAGTTTTGGGGCATTAACAAGCTGAATAACAAAGTATGGTTGAGATGCTCGTCACCTATAAACGCGAGCACTGCCGAACTCCTAAGTTGTCTTCTTAATCTACAAGCCCCGACGTGCTTAAGACTTAACCTGCAAAACATGGAAACTGAGAACGGTAAGTCCTGATGACTTAGTGAGTAAACGGGTCTGAGTCTATATCTAAATCTAAATCTCAAACATGAGCTATAGTCTATTTGAGCTTCTGCATGGGTGTATAAACATAGTTATGGCTCTAGATCTATATCTGAATTGACACTTGCAATTATGAACATAAACGTATTTCAAATGCTATAAATGGTACGAATTATAGTCGTCTTACTACTTGTACATGAGTCTGATACTTATTCTGAATTGTTAATCATAACATGATATATGAGCACGTGCATTCTGACTAGACGATGCTTAGTCGTCCTGCTATGAGTGAGAACTTCCCTAGCCAACGAGTACTCTTCTAACGGCTTCTAAATTTATTATACGTGCTTTTCTGTTATGGGTTGTCCACTTAGGACGTTAGTGCTTTTCAAGAACGGTTCATCCACATAGGATGCTTGGTCATCCACTTAGGATGCTACTATAAAAGCACGTGTCATCCACTTAGGATGCTACTATGGGAGTTCTACATCATGCACTTCTTAGGCACACTACTTGACTTTTAGTGCATTTCTTGGGCACTCTAAACTTGTTAAATCATGCTTCTTGTGAGAATACTATTCATGGATTGCTTCGGCTATCTCCGAAACCTTGCACAAGTTCTATCATCATGTTTAATCTAGTAACATGTAGCTAATGAACCGTTACTCACCTTTAAGTCTTGTTTAGTGATTCATAAGCTTCCCACGAGCACCTAATCACTTAATAATCATTCTAATGCTTTTAGAACTTGCTAACACATTCATCTAACATGTATCGGGTCTAAACAACTTAATCATGATCACCTAAGGTGCTATTTCAACATTAAACACACTTTTTCAAAAACACTTTAAGTGCAGAATTTCCTGGGTTGCTGCTGTATTTCGCACTTTACACCAATTTTACTTTTAAACGAGCAAAAACTTAAAGAATAACAATTAAAGTAGACTCAGAGAGCTACAACTTTCGTTTAGATTTCATCTTAATCCGACGAACGATTTATTCTCAGCAGCCCTTTCAAGTCTGCGCATTTTCTGAAAAACCTTGCTGTCCCAAATTTAAATATCACCAAAACGACCCAAAACTCATGATAAGCTATTCTATTATACACCAAACTTATTTTACAGCTTATTTGACATATTAAGATCATATTTCATCAGGCCCATAAGCTATCTTGCCAAATTAAGCACTTAATAAGCTTGTTCCAAACACCCCTTAACTTGACATAATAATTCATAACATCAAAACCATAACATGAATTCTTACTAATCTTTAAGCCATGTTTCTAACACATGATTCTTTCTATAATTCTATTATAACATGATTATTAAAGCCATAATTCATCATAATCAAAACTAGGTTTCCATAAGTCTTCAACTAAACATAAACTCTTTAATTTCATATAAACATAATCCTAAACATGAACTTACCTTGAATGGAATAGAATTATGAGAACTTGAATATATCAAAGTCACCAAGAACATAATCACTTAGTTATGAAGAACACTAAACCCTTGTTCTTGCATCAATCTTGAAACACTTGGTACTAATCTTGAAAAATGAAAGAACTTGTAATATTTTTCCCTCCTTATTGCCATATGATGCCATGTTCCATACAACACACAATACTTGTATTTATTTTAGCTAAACTCTGAGTTTACTTCTTCCTAAGGTAAGCTACTTAAGCTTATCATGTAAGTTTCAACATTTGGCAAGGTTAGTCCCTGTCGTTAAGTCTTTTGCATCGTTGGTCCCTTTTATTAGCTATCTTGCATTCTAAGTCCTTATCTTTATAAAATACAATCACAAGGACCTTTATAATTTTCTAAAGGAAATATGTAAGTGTATTTATAATACTTATAAAGATCGGGGTGTTACAACTCTCCCCTACTAGAATTGTTCGTGTCCTCACGAACATCCTCTGAAACTATTCTGATTAATTTATGTCTATCTACAAAGTCTCTCCCACTGTGCTTATTCTAATACATGAGCTAGTTTCATTTATAATAGTACTAAATTCTATCTGGCCATAAGACTTGTCTCAATATTTTCTAACTTTACAAAATATGCTTATTTCGGGTCTCATTTCTGAAACTTGTGATATTTACTACAATATCACATGCCTAATTCTAAATAGAGGTATTACTAGACTATTATCTGTTGTACTAAATCTGTCTATCTATCCGTTCTTAAGCTGTCTATAATTTAAAAACGTATTTCTGAGTTTTCTTATTAACTATACTATAATGCTATACTTGTGCATACTAAACTCTACGACCTTACTAATTTATCTTACCGTGCCATACAAAACCTTACTAGTATCTAAGTTGTCCTAACTATTCTATTTTACTGAATCTGAATACTAAAATCTAATTACTGAACCTGCACATCAAGACTTGTAAGACTTATAACTATTCTTGTCATACACATCACTCGTGATTGCACGCTTTCTAATTGTATTTCGACTAAACATCATTCTATCTCGCTAACGTGCAACCTCATCTAATCTTACTATTCTAGAAACTTCTCGAGACATCATATGATCCCAATAAATTCATGTTATATGATGCAACTATTATCACGTTGGCCAGACGTCATAATACTTGCATCACATAAACATGTCTTTATTGCTATCATATTCTACCTCGAATCATAACTAAAACAACATGTCTAACATCATGTTCTGCTGTCGTGTTAATCTGTTGTGCTATCATATTAATCTGTTGATATCATTGTGTTTCTATTTATGCATTCTGCTTCTAATCACATATTGATGTGATAACATGGCTGCTAATCATAGCAACATGCAATGTCTATTTCTGACATCTCGGGCTATTGACATGATATTCTGGATCTGAAGTTCTAATACTAATCATAGCTCATTCTGTCCTATTTCTGTTATTTAACTGCCTATATATTTCTACTCATGATTTCTAATTCTTATTACATATTGGGTACTAAACATGGTTAAATACTTCATTTAACTTCATGCATTCTAATCCCGTTTCACTTACTGAATGACTATATCACTATTGGTCATGACATGATATACTTATACTACACTGATTTCTGATCTACTCTGACTACTTTTATCATCCTGTTACTAAGGCATATCTAATCAGGCATTCTACTCTCAAAGTGTTCTAATTTTCTAAACATATAAACATTTAACACATAACCGTTCTAGTAAGCTTCCCGGGACATCTTATAATCGTAATAACTTCATGTCATATCATGTAAATATTATTACGTTGATCATACATCATAATAATCACATCATATGACCATGAACTCATTGCTATTATAATCTACCCCCAAGTTACAAAACTAAAACGACCTATCTAACAACATATTCTACTATCATGGTAGTCTACTGAACTATTTCTGTACTCATCATGCTATAACATTCATGTCCATCACATAACATCGGAATCTGCTATTATCTACACACTTTTAATCATAGTATCGTAAGGCAAACTATAACTAATTCTGACATGATACTCTTAGTGGCTACATCTGCATCGTACTAACAAGGCATTCCTACACACTTTCTACTGAACATGACGATTCTATACATACTAAGTTTAATTAATCATGGTTAAAACATGGTTACTAATCATATATAAACATGGTTCTAATCTATCCTATATGGCATATAATAAAGTCTACATGTTCTATGGTCAATACCGAGCTATGGTTTAAGTCTAAGTACCCTCCTATTAATGGCGGATACTTAAATCCCTCAAACCAACGCTCTGATACCAACTTGTAACGCCCGACTCTAACTGGATTTTTTTTTTTTTTAACATTGGATACGCCGTACAGGTTCTGTCCTACACGCTGTATCAATCTGAACTTTTGAAAACTACTAAAATAAAAATTTGAAAACGAATCTTAATTATATAATACATAAATGTGGTACTTAAATTTGGTATGCGGAAGCGTAAAGCTGTGAGTGCGGGTATTAACCCAAACACCCCTATTTTGACCCAATTTCAAATACATGTTATAATTATTTACACATTAATATCAAAACATGACTTATATGATTCTGACACTTAAATCATAAAGTTTTGGGGCATTAACAAGCTGAATAACAAAGTATGGTTGAGATGCTCGTCACCTATAAACGCGAGCACTGCCGAACTCCTAAGTTGTCTTCTTAATCTACAAGCCCCGACGTGCTTAAGACTTAACCTGCAAAACATGGAAACTGAGAACGGTAAGTCCTGATGACTTAGTGAGTAAACGGGTCTGAGTCTATATCTAAATCTAAATCTCAAACATGAGCTATAGTCTATTTGAGCTTCTGCATGGGTGTATAAACATAGTTATGGCTCTAGATCTATATCTGAATTGACACTTGCAATTATGAACATAAACGTATTTCAAATGCTATAAATGGTACGAATTATAGTCGTCTTACTACTTGTACATGAGTCTGATACTTATTCTGAATTGTTAATCATAACATGATATATGAGCACGTGCATTCTGACTAGACGATGCTTAGTCGTCCTGCTATGAGTGAGAACTTCCCTAGCCAACGAGTACTCTTCTAACGGCTTCTAAATTTATTATACGTGCTTTTCTGTTATGGGTTGTCCACTTAGGACGTTAGTGCTTTTCAAGAACGGTTCATCCACATAGGATGCTTGGTCATCCACTTAGGATGCTACTATAAAAGCACGTGTCATCCACTTAGGATGCTACTATGGGAGTTCTACATCATGCACTTCTTAGGCACACTACTTGACTTTTAGTGCATTTCTTGGGCACTCTAAACTTGTTAAATCATGCTTCTTGTGAGAATACTATTCATGGATTGCTTCGGCTATCTCCGAAACCTTGCACAAGTTCTATCATCATGTTTAATCTAGTAACATGTAGCTAATGAACCGTTACTCACCTTTAAGTCTTGTTTAGTGATTCATAAGCTTCCCACGAGCACCTAATCACTTAATAATCATTCTAATGCTTTTAGAACTTGCTAACACATTCATCTAACATGTATCGGGTCTAAACAACTTAATCATGATCACCTAAGGTGCTATTTCAACATTAAACACACTTTTTCAAAAACACTTTAAGTGCAGAATTTCCTGGGTTGCTGCTGTATTTCGCACTTTACACCAATTTTACTTTTAAACGAGCAAAAACTTAAAGAATAACAATTAAAGTAGACTCAGAGAGCTACAACTTTCGTTTAGATTTCATCTTAATCCGACGAACGATTTATTCTCAGCAGCCCTTTCAAGTCTGCGCATTTTCTGAAAAACCTTGCTGTCCCAAATTTAAATATCACCAAAACGACCCAAAACTCATGATAAGCTATTCTATTATACACCAAACTTATTTTACAGCTTATTTGACATATTAAGATCATATTTCATCAGGCCCATAAGCTATCTTGCCAAATTAAGCACTTAATAAGCTTGTTCCAAACACCCCTTAACTTGACATAATAATTCATAACATCAAAACCATAACATGAATTCTTACTAATCTTTAAGCCATGTTTCTAACACATGATTCTTTCTATAATTCTATTATAACATGATTATTAAAGCCATAATTCATCATAATCAAAACTAGGTTTCCATAAGTCTTCAACTAAACATAAACTCTTTAATTTCATATAAACATAATCCTAAACATGAACTTACCTTGAATGGAATAGAATTATGAGAACTTGAATATATCAAAGTCACCAAGAACATAATCACTTAGTTATGAAGAACACTAAACCCTTGTTCTTGCATCAATCTTGAAACACTTGGTACTAATCTTGAAAAATGAAAGAACTTGTAATATTTTTCCCTCCTTATTGCCATATGATGCCATGTTCCATACAACACACAATACTTGTATTTATTTTAGCTAAACTCTGAGTTTACTTCTTCCTAAGGTAAGCTACTTAAGCTTATCATGTAAGTTTCAACATTTGGCAAGGTTAGTCCCTGTCGTTAAGTCTTTTGCATCGTTGGTCCCTTTTATTAGCTATCTTGCATTCTAAGTCCTTATCTTTATAAAATACAATCACAAGGACCTTTATAATTTTCTAAAGGAAATATGTAAGTGTATTTATAATACTTATAAAGATCGGGGTGTTACAAACATGGTACTGCTCATGAAAACAAGAACGACAGCGAGTAGTTTAGTTTAATTTGTGACTATGTTTTTACTTTATTCTTAGGATTTTCAGCCCAGAAAAGAAATACGGTAATATGTCGCATTTGTGTTGTATCAGCAGAAAAAAAGATGTGTTATATGTTCACCGAGTGCACATATGGCTTTACGTCTTTCTTATTGTTGGTTTGATCTTTCTTATGGTCATTGCAGCTTCGGGTTCGGTCTAGTTTTTAATGTTGTTTTGGTCGGAGTTGAGGTTTAGGATCGTTATACTATTTTTAGTATCGTTCTGGCCATAACTATCATTTGATGACATTGTAATACGGACTATATAACATCCTCTAAAAAAAAATCTTAATGAATAGTAACAACCTAGCTTTTCTTCTCATATTAGCATATGAACAAATGGTTTAGAAATTAAAGTTGCCCAACAAACAACACATCTTTGGTGATATTTCACATGGTACAAATCAAAATAAGATCTTTCAGTATCATGAAAAGATCGACAACAATGCAATGCATCTATGGCCAAATATATCACGACTTGTTACTTTGAATTCAAATCAGTGTTTGCCAAATTGTCATCACTCGACACACTGACAATACACAAATCCAAAGTCTGACATTAACTTGTTTTCAAGGTAATAACTATATTTAGCATTATCTTTGTATTAAAAAG
The DNA here is from genome assembly GCA_019973895.1 of Chrysanthemum seticuspe. Classification (NCBI taxonomy): domain Eukaryota; kingdom Viridiplantae; phylum Streptophyta; class Magnoliopsida; order Asterales; family Asteraceae; genus Chrysanthemum; species Chrysanthemum seticuspe. The sequence goes on along the minus strand of BPTQ01000002.1, from coordinate 192,403,621 downwards.
TTACATCATAAGGAAGGTTCTCTACCCAATTAACATTAGAATAATTAGATTCTCAATCCATAATAACAAAGTTCTTTCCATTCACAATAGAAAACTATCATGTTTTTGCTATAATATGAGATTTTATATGCTTGATAGTGTGAAGAAATTCTAAATTTGATTGAAGAAAAACATGATAAAAAGCACGTACATTTAACACTCAAGATTCACAATGAAAACGAAATGGTAAAAATGAAATTACAATGCTAAAAGAGAACATAAGTTATTATCTACAATTAAGCACTTCCACACTCGTATATCCATCCATTTTAACGCCTCGACTTGGACTCTAGATGAAATTTTTATCGCGTCGTTCGTTTATTATTTTTGCATGGACATACATATTTATCATCTTTCGATTTATGCATTGCTTCTGAAAGAACCAAGTGCTTTAATGGCTCCGGCTCTAAGTACAAACTGATGGTAGAATGCTGCGGCTGCAGCACCCAAAAATGGTCCGACCCAGAAAATCCACTGCAAAACATTTCAATTTCGTAAGTATTAGCACAAAAATGATATTGAAATGAATTTATTTCAAAATGGTAATTAAAAAAAATGTGCATACTTGGTCATCCCAAGCCTTGTCGTTGTTGTAAATCACGGCCGCGCCAAAGCTTCTAGCAGGGTTGATTCCGGTACCAGTGATGGGAATGGTGGCTAAATGAACCATGAAGACTGCAAATCCTATGGGCAATGGTGCCAAAACCTTCATTGTTTTACATTGTTGTTGTCAGTATTTCTTTGATTCCCATGATATAAAATTGAAGTTGAAAAGTGTTGCTTAATAATAAATAAATTGCTAGAGATAACAATAAATAGTCATTTCTCAACTACTTTAAATATTTAATGAAAATGAGTGGGTGAAAAAGATATTGTCATGTTCTAATAAAAGTTATTCCCTAGTCATTGTCCCTCTCATAAGCCATAAACCCTACTTTATTCCTTCTTTAAATGACTTCTATAATTTCTTTAATCTATTTTTTAATCAATCAATTATTTTCTTTCTTGCTAGACTTAACCCTTTACTTCTTTTAGAGATGTTCTTCAGTTTCTTGAAACTACCTATGCACATGTTGTATCATGTTCAAACCCAAAAAAAGTAATTACTATTTATTCTATACCTATTTTGTCTTGCAAAACAAAAATAGCATATTCCTATGATAAGAAAGAAAAAGATAAGATAAGATATGACATGCTTACAGGAACATGAGAGTCTCGCGCGCTTCTCTTAGGGTCAGTAGCAGAGAAGACGGTGTAGACAAGGACAAAAGTGCCGATAATTTCAGCACCTAGTCCAGTGCCCTTGTTGTAACCATCGGCCAAAGTGTTGGCCCCACCACCGTACCTATTGTAGTAGGAACTTTGGAAAGCTTTGACCAAACCAACACCACAGATTGCACCCAAGCATTGTGCTACCATGTACATTACTGCTCTAATTAGTGACACCTTCCTTGCCAAAAATAACCCGAATGTCACAGCAGGGTTAATGTGTCCTCCTGTAATGCAAGTTAATTAACCACAACGTTTAAATATAAAGTGTTCTAATCTAATAAATTAATTTGTTTTAATTTCTTTGTACAATTGTATGGAGGTAGTGTTTTGGGTTTGGTTAGTTTTAGTATTTATCTCCTATTAAAAGCTGTCTAGCTAATATATGTTTAAAATAAGCTAAACACCTAATTAATAAAGCAAATATCAAACACTATTGGAAAATCAAGAACGTTGTTCTACTTTTAAAAGTCAAACAACAACAGTTCCAATGTTCTATGACTAGTATCCATATAATCTCAATACTTTTTACTACTATGTACACAAATATATAAAATACTCATCATTAACCAACTTATATGGACCAAATCAAATTCATCAATAATTACTATATCAAATTATTATATTCTAAACAGGCAGTTAGACATTTAACCAATACTATACTAAGAAATTCTCATTAAACTATATGTCAAACTAAACATTACTCATTTAGAACAATATCCGATCATTAAAAACATGCAAAAGTAGCTATTAGTGAGACAAGAAAACAAAATACTAACCAGAGATACCAGCAGTGCAATAAACAAGAACAAAGATCATGCCACCAAAAGCCCATGCAATACCAAGAATCCCAACACCACCACACTGATCAAGATCCAACAAAGGATCAGTAGAACTCTTGTACCCGATAACGGTCAAAACCGTCACGTAAAGAAACAGAAGTGTAGCAACAAACTCGGCTATAAGAGCTCGGTAAAAAGACCATTTTGTTAGCTCATCAGCATCGAACAAGGGTGCTGGTGGTGGTTCAACGTAGTCTTTTCCACCATGGTGCTCAGCTACTTCGACGTCTTTTGTCATGGCTGATATATGATTGTGTTCAAAGAATAGAGATGGATAGAAGAAGTTAGTGTGTTTTGGTGTGAAGTGTGTGGTGTTGAAAGGTTGGTATTTATGGTGCTAGTGAGGGTTGAGATAGAGTTGATGATCAATTATTTTTAGTACATGCTGTATTTTTATTTATTTTTTTGTGTTTTTTTAAAGAATATTGTGTTTATTTGTTAATTGTATGATTAGTGTTTTATAAATGTTGTGAAAGCAAGATGTCAATGCATAACAAACATAAAGAAAAGAAATGTAAATGTTTGTAAGACGTTGAAAGAAATACGGAGTATAAATTAATTAATAATAACGTAAGCTACTAGTACTATATATAATCCAAGCTTATGTATGCATTTTTACTTTTAGTCATATACAATAAAGAAGTAAATTACATATATGGTCTATGTGTTATATTGAAAACTATCGAAATGCCTTTACTCTCACTCGTCCAAGTAAAATGACAAAACTAGTAAATGGATATTAGTTCTCAAATTTGTTACTCTTTCTTATAATAATTTGATAGACATTTTTTTTTAAAGATTTTCAATACTTAATCCAATATGATTATCTTCAGATATAATTTTGGGGCTTTGATGGTAATTTCAAAAATTACATATACAATATATCTTTTTGATGCATTAAAAGCATTGTATTTTATGCATAAAAAACTGGTACAAAGTATATACATGTAATTATTTATCGATGGAAGGATATAATTTTTTAACATAAAAACTTGGTGTCAATTTAGTGGAACCCCAATGGAACCCTTTCATATGTGAGAAATTTTATGACTAAATAATTGTGCGTTCAACTCTTGTTTAAGTCATGCGAAATTGATTTATTCCATATATTAAGATATATGGTTATTGTTAAAAAAAATTACATATGTGTTCCTAGTTCTAATGCAGTTGAGAGACTTTTACTCGTGTTCTACCATGACGAATCTCATGCCTTTTTTCCTTGTAGAGTTTTTGAGAAGTTCCAGCTACAGAGATCGGATAAGACAAAATGTTTCTTCTTATATCTTCTTGAGTTTCCTCAAATCGAGTAAGCCTAACTTTGTCATTTGGTGTCGATGATGTGGCTTAGTTTCATTTGTGTTTTGAATTTAATCTATTATATATATTTATATATTGAAATTTGAAAGTGTTTTGAAATTTTGAAATAGCATAGTAAGTAGTGACTTCAGTTTCGTAACACGTAGTTTGATATGCCTAGATGTCTTGTAATCATGCAAATATTATTGGTATAAGAACTTCATGAAGAATGCACAAACTTTATTTTATTGTATGAAAACTTAGTCCAATATATATGATGGTTGTAGTTGTAGTACCGTTTTTACTCAGTCATGTTTTTCATGAGTTATGTTGGATTAATTGTGTATATACAGAGAGATGATCATCTCATTCTCAAGTAATTTGACTTAAGTTAAAGGATTCTTAATTATTTGATTAAAATTAAATATCAAGATGATGTGGTTTCTCTTTTAATCTTGACATTTGATTTTAATCAATGGTTGAGGATCCACCAACTTGAGTCAAGTTGTCCCACCAACTTGAGAGGATCATCTTCCATAATGATGGCTTTAGTTATACTCATTTCGTCCTTAAATAAGTGTCCACAATTAACTTTTAAATTATTTTTTTTTAACTTTAACTTTAAATTATTTTATTTGTGTTATGTAATACTTAATGAAAAATATATGAATGGATTGAATTTTACATTTATTTATGATATAATTTTCATCAAGTATTATATAACATAAATGAAATAATTTAATGTCAAAACTGAAAAACAAAGACTTTAAAAATTAACGGTGAAAATTTATTTAGGGATAGAAGGAGTATCTTTTACACGTAAAATTGTGAAGATGTCTACTTGTCTAAGCTAACAATAATTAGGGGAAGATTAACTTGTACCTACTCAAAATTAAAGTTGAAATTTGCAAGTCTGTATTCATGATTCGAATAAATCTTTTTTCAGAAATTATATATTTTTTATTCAGATGTATAATTATTTGGATAAATTAAATTAAACAAGTCATAACTACTCAAGGCAGCTCATATAAGCAATACATGTCCCTATTTAATTTAATCTAATCTTCAATATTATTTATCAAGCTTATCTTTTCAAAAGATTTTATATTGAAATTGATATTTTATATTAATTATATATGAACTTAGTAGTTTTTCCGACATTTACGTATAGGTATTTTCATAAGCTGAGTATATAAAATGGTTTATGTGGTTTGCTTTAACATATGTATATTTGCTTTAATACCTTATGTTAGGGCTGAGCAAAGGTCCAGAACCGACCCGAACCGACGTGACCCGAGAACCGAATTTCACAAAAAACATGAACCGAAACCGAACCGAATCGGTTCGGTTCGGTTCGGTTTTGTGTCGGTTCGGTCGGTTCGGCCCGGTTTACATGCTTTAGGTGCGTGTTCGGTCGGTTCGGCTCGGTTTTCCGGTTCGGCTCGGTTTTCTCGGTTTTGTGCTCAGCCCTACCTTATGTACGTACATATGGACCTGTAAAATGCCCCGTTTGAACGTTATCACAAGGCCGGGAAACTATGAAAATTTATTACAATGGTTTAAAAGACTATGTAGTGATTAGTAACCACCTTGAAACAAGCAATATACAGGATCAAACATAGATTATATATGGAAATTATGTCTCTAACATACACACACATACTTCTTTTGATAGTCACACATTCTTTTGGCAGGAAACTCCGGAAAAAGCTAGAACAAGACCTAATTGAAAAAGCTAGAACAATACCTAATTGAAAATGAATCGATGCTAACCAGAATTCTGATAGTAGTTTCCGCGAAACCTTGTTTACATAATATTGGCTATAATTAAACGCCATTTAATACTTGTCGATGTTTGGTGACCTCTAACAATATTTTGCAAAGTGATAATCATATATCAAAATCTCTAGCACTGTTGCTAGTCCTTTTTAGAGGGGAAAAGAAAAGACAAGGCAAATTCGTCACCTCTAATTCTTTACCATTAAAGTGAAAAATAAAATAAATACCAACTTTGTCATAACTAAAAAGTTTATTGACCACACAATTACGTTTGCACATTAACTTACTCTTTTTGCTCTCCTGTCTCACTGTCTGTATTTGATTGATGTTTAACAGAATTAATAAAGAACCGTTAAGTTAAAGCAAATTCTTATGGTCGTTATAACACAATAATATGTGATCTATTTTATTTCATAATCAATGTTGATTGGTAGTAGTAAATACAAATATGAGAACGTTAATGTCCTCCGAAAGTGTGATGCAAAATTTATATTTATGTTTGTGGCGGCTTAGGCAATATAATGACAACACTTGTCACAATTGTAGTGAAGCCAATCCATGAAATTTTTGGTATTTGCCAACGTAATAAGACCGACCATCGATATTATATTAAAACCGCCCACTTTCTCTCCACCACTTATATAATTCTTTCATTAAACTAAACATGCTTAAATGGACGAATAAGTTTATAAACTAATGCAGTTTAAAACTTTTATAGGAATATATGTTCCGTATAGTGTTTATGTTACGTTTGTTAGAGGACAAGTTATGGCAATACAATATTAGCTTGGTTGATGAACCCCATTGGTATGTGTTAGTGTGTTACCACATTATGGCCCGGTGTGATTCAGGTAATGTTGATTGTGAAACCGTCGTATAGAACCTTTTAGTGATTTTTTAAAAACTTTTGAAAAGATGAAATATCCTTTCGTACGGTTTCAGTTTAGTGTTACAATTACGAGAGTGGCTTATAGTTTGATGTTGATTTGCCTGCACTTTATAGTTTGGACAAAATTACGGTACGTGATGTTCTAAATCGTTGTGTTGTGTGTAAATGAAAGCAAAGACATTATATTTCTTAAGTCTTGAAAATGTGTTTGTCGTACATTTTAGTACTCCTATATTTCAAAATTACTTCACTCTAATTAGAATCAATTAAACATTTTATAAAATACAACATAAAGTTTTATTTGTGTCATAGTATAGTATACACTAGGGAAATGATAAGGAGACCTAAACTTAAGCCTAATTTTAGGCCTAAAATCAAGTGCCATCAGATAAGGACCTACTTATTTTACAACCATCAAGATAATGACACTTGGTTTTAGGCCTAAAATTAGGCTTAAGTTTAGGTTTTCCTATCATTTTTCTATGAGATTTGATACATAGACCTAACTAAAGAGGCCTAAAAGGAGACCTAATGCATAAATGAATTGTACAGTAACAGTACTGTATAATTCATTTATGCATCAGGTCTCCTTTTAAGCCTTTTTAGTTAGGTCCATTTTCCATTTTCTATATACTATAGTGATTCATGTTAGAATGCTGCCAAAAACAAATGAATGCTAGTACAGCTTATCAATGAAGTACAAGGGCAACATTATTGATCTTCTCACAATCACAATCACAATCACGAGTATATTGAGACAAATTATAACGTAGGACCAACTTATTAAAACAAAAAGAAAACAAAACAGAGAAACAACAATTAATTGCCTTGAAATTAGCTGAAATCAAACTGATGGTGTACCATCTCACGTCTCAGAGCCTAATCTCCGATGGTGAACACGTGGCACTCTGAAAGTGTTCATTGGGGTAAAAGCCTGCCAGGCTACTGCAAGAGAACCTGTCAATACACAAGAGTCTAAATAACGAAGCCTCAACGCTCCGAAAAGCTTTAGCCTCCAAGGAAATAAAGGCTCCAGCGCTAGAAAACAAACAGAATATTTCGTATTTCGTAGACCCTACACGCGTAACGGTTCTCCTTTAGCTTCGCACATATCAACAAATGCATGTGGGCATGATCTCGGAGCTTATTCTTAGAGCCTTTCTATTAGTCACAGAGAATATGCTCCATCTTAGCCAATCCATCTGAGACACATGACTAGCCTAGATCATTTCTAGAGTTTGCCTATAAATAATCGACTCACTTCATTTGATTGAAGTATGTCACTCAGTACCTTTTTACTTTCTCTTTCTTAACATTATCCCTAAATACTCGAATGACTTACTCTCACATCGGAGTCGGTTCGCAGAGTCCATCCATGCACTCTGTCTAACCCAAGCGTATTCTTTTGTCTTATTGCAGATACCGAGTAACTTGATAACGCTCGATTTATACATATATTCTATAGCGTTATTTATTAATTTATAATGTTTTTTGGGAACTTCGATACTTAAAAGCATGAAAATACATTTCAACTTCACTCGATGAAGGATCTTAAAAGAATGAAAAGATAGTTCTTATATCATAAAGAAATGCAAAGTCTTGGAATCTCGTACAATATAAAGTGTAGAAGCATCAAAGTACGCCGGTCTTAGTAAAATGTACGTCGGTTACGTGAAACTTGGGTGGATATAAAATCTGAATAAACATTGAAAGCACGTCGATCTTAATAATATGTACGACAATCTTCATTTCAATTATGACACTTTGGGCGCCAAGCAAATACAGGAAGTACGCCGGTTTTATCTGAAAGTACGACGTACTTTAGAAGTTGATCAGTCTCTAGCTTATTTAATCCACCCTCTTGTATCTCATTTGGTACCACTAATCAAAAAACCAATCAACTGAACTTTGTACCTACGAAACTAATCGACGAATCTCAGCCAATAACACCAATTGGAGCAGGAATCTTGGGGTTTGATTTGTAGGAAAATCATACAAGTTGGGTCTTGGACTATTTTGTACTAGTGATAATGTGTAATCCATATATCCGATTCAGATGTGTATGTTTTCTGTTTCATTTAATATTGCTACTGAATAAATGCATGTTATGGCCAAGTTAGGCTAAACTTCTTGTGATTGCTTGGATATGTTAATATAATAAAGTGCTTTAATGATACTATGATCTCTTATGATTTCTTGTTTATGTTTAGAACCTGTTGTGCTTGAAACTTGCTTCATTTAAATATCACTTTCGGTTATATGTACTAATTGGGATAGGTCGAAAGAACCACTTAGCATATTATAATTAGTGAATCTTGTCTATGAGTTTTGATTAATTGGTTGGAGAAATCCGCTCTTATTAAGTGACATACAATTAAGTTTTATGTGTTGTAGTAATCTAATAAACCTGTGTAAACAAGCTTACTTGATATTATACAAGTCTTGAAGCAAACCAGTTAATTTTTGACGCCATTTTCACGAAAATAGCTAATCGTGAATTATACTAAATAATTTTCTCTTGCCACTGGGATCATTGTTATCAATCTTACCACTGAGTTATAAAGACTATCCAAGTAATCATCTTTGTCTCATATTTGAACTCGACTTTAAAATGCTCTTATTTGCATACGGGCCTTAAATCATTCTAAGTAGTTCTCTGTGATAACTAGAATAAAATAGTTCATGTGGAACGATCTGGTCGTACATGTAAGCCTTACTGCAAAACAATTGTTATACTTTTATCTGTGTGTTTTGAAACTAAGAAAAACGGTACAACTAGTATTATAAATTTAAAGCTTTTTAGACACATCATAATTCATAGAAGTAATCAGCTTCTGTCTACCACAAGCTCTAATCCAGAAATTGCAGTTTAATTAACTTGAGATGAACCATCTAATCTAGTTTACTGCCGCTAGCATTTTGATAGCAGGTTCGGGGTCGAAAGACTTCCTTTTCTGCTAGCAAGCTTTACAACCCACTAGGAATTGTACCTAATCGTTGCAGTGTATTATGGGTAAGCCCAGGGGTTGATCGTTCTCTAGGAGAATAGAGATGTATGACGAGAAGGTGAGGTTGAGGGTGATTCTTTTTACCTTTTTTATATTTTTTTGGAAAACAAGTGAAAATCTTGGGGTTTATGAGTGGGGGGGGGGGTAATTCTACCAATTTTAACTACTTAGTAATTTAAACTAAAACTAATTAACTAATGAAAAAGAGAAAAAGTTGTGGATTGATTGATTTAGTTCTTATGATAATTAAAAGCGTGTTTACTTAGATTTTCTTACTCCCTAGTTATCTCTTATTAGTCGGTTGAATTGTCACATCCTCATTCTAATTGGTGCGTTGTATTCCATGTTAGTCATAGGGGGTTCCTAATTCCCTAGTTCTATTTGTTAATACAAATATCGTCATTAAACGTTATTTATATTTTTGATCTTTGCCTAAGTTTTGTTAACGACAAAAGTAAATTTAATTTATAAAAGCTTAAAGCTTGTCAAGTTTATTAGACATTAAAACAAGCTTTCTCAAACAATATATTCATCATTCAAGCATTTACATTTATGATTAGTAACATCTTGATATGACTCTAATCATTATGTAGGATAGTAGTTTGTAGAATGTGTTAGGTTCTTAAAACCAAACACTACTTAAGCATTTGCATATTTCTATTAATAGTAATACAACATTTTGACATCATGTATTACATCATGGAGATCATTGGAAGATTCCATTAGATATTTTGTGAAGATTTGTACTCTTCATATCTTGCACAATCTTACTTAGATAGAGTTGACTTTAAGCAAGATTTGATATCTTGACTGTCAGACTGGCGGTACCAATTGGGTACACGGGCGGAACCCTTTTTAGGGGTCCGCGGTCCGTGGACGCTCCTGTCCAAATTGGCTATAAATAGCAATGCCAAGCCAAGTAGTTTTTCATCCCTTTCTAACATACTCTCATACATATCTTCTCTCTAACCTTTCTAACTCAGTTTCATATCATATTAGTGATCTCTTTTGTAGCAAAGAAGATCAAGTCATATTCAAGCTTCAACGAGAAGTTGGAAGTCTTGTTTGTTTAGTGTTGTATGATCTAGTGTTGATCCATACTTCATTGTTGTATCAAACCATCATAATCTTGTGAGTGTGAGTGGTTAGTATTTTAGTCCTCAAAATACATTGTGTGTGGGAGTAGTTGTACCCTTGGAAAGAACTCGACATCTAGCTTAGTGTCGGAAATAGTGTAAGCGAAGTGTAAAGGTTTTCTCCGCCGGTGAAAGGAGCTTGTTGACTAGTGAAGTTAAACTCTCGAGTGTGAGACTCGGGGAGTGGAGTAGGGCAAGGAAAAAGAGTCCTTGTAGGCCGAACCACTATAAACAACTTGTTGTGGTTTGATCATTTCTTTCCTTACTTACTTATTACATATTGCTTGCATATTTCATTAACATACTTAAGATCAATATCAATTGATCTTTCAATAAGTTTCAAAACAAAGTTTTTAATCGGTAAACTATTCAACCCCCCTTCTAGTTTTCTACATTAAGTTTATTAGAAGTTTGTCACCTAACTGGGCTATGCATACTGTTGTGTGGAGAAACAAAGATGACTTTGATCAGATGACTCTGGACAATCTCTACAACAATTTGAAGGTTTATGAGTCTGAAAAGAATATTGCTGGTTCATCTTCCTCTACACAAAACATTGCTTTTGTTTCTACAAACCATATGAATCCTCAAGATGCATCCACTGCTGCTTATGGTATAACCACTGCTATTGCTAACAATACCACTGTTAGTGATAATGTCAGTGATGGTGCAATCTATGCTTTTCTGGCTGATTTAACTACCAGTGTTACTGTATTGAATCAAGATCTGGATCAAATTGATCCTGATGATCTTGAAGAGATCAATCTTCAATGGCAAATGGCAATGTTGACTCTCCAAGCTAGGAAGTTTCTAAGAAGGACTGGAAGACAGGTTAAGTATGATGTTCAAAGGAGAGCTGGATTTGACAAAAGCAAGATGGAGTGCTTTAACTGCAAAAAGAAGTGTCACTTTGCTAGGGAATGTCGAGCTCCTAAGAGAATTGAAGGCATTAAAAAGACCACTGAAGAGCCTGCTTCTTCTTCAGCTTTGGTTGCTCAAGATGGCATTGGTGATTATGACTGGAGTGATTAGATTGAAGAAGGTCCCAATGCAGCTTTTCTTGCTAGTGAAGCTTCTAAAGAGCATAACTTTGCTCTTATGGCTTATGCTTCATCTTCTGGTTCAGATTCTGAGGTATCTAATGATTCTAATAATTCTAATTGTTCCTTTCAATCATGTCAAGATAACTTAGAATCTCAAAAAGCTATCACTCAGAGTATGAGGAAAGAAGTAGAAAGACTGTCTCTAGATAACTTAGGTTATAGAGTTGCTTTAGAAAGTGTTGAAGAAAAGCTTAAATACTTTATTAAATTTGAGTTTGAGTATGTTGATAAAATTAATATACTAGGTGGTGAAATTGACCTTAAGGATAAAGAGATTAAGATGCTTAAAGAGAAACTAGAAAAGGCAGAAAGTGTAAGACAAGAAGCCCTAGAAGACAAAGAAAAACATATTGTTAGGGTTGCTAAAACACTGTATGCTTCTGATTTAGTAAATAAACCAATAGGTCAAAAACTATTCAAGGAGGGTACTGGTCTTGGATACAACAATATGCCACCACCCTCTCTAATGAAAAATGCACCACCAGCAAAAGAACTGTCATTTAGTAGTGAATTCAGTTTTAACAAACCTGTAGAAGAGATTAGTAAGACTGAAACACTTAAGATAGGTTCTGATAAGTCATCTGATGATCCCACTATTGAAGATTGGGAATCAGATATTGAGGATGATAGATCTGAATCAACTAAGCCTGAGAAGATAGAAAAAGTTAAGAAAGTTGATTCTGAACAAGCCAACCTTGTGCCTAGATTTGGAGCTCAAATTGCTAAGAAAGTTGTAGAGTACAAGGAAGTACCTAGGGAACAGATGAAAAGATTCATACCTAGGGGAAACCAGAGGAACTTTAATGGACTAATTTCAAACAGATTAGGAGATGAGTTTCAATGTGTTAAAAAGGCTTGTTTTACATGTGGTAGTTTTGAACACTTACAGAGAAATTGTTATAAAAACAGACCACAAGTTTGGAATCATTGGAGGAGGGTAAATCATCAAAACTTTTCAAAGAAAACAAACCCTCATCCTAACAAAAACATGATTCCTAGAGCAGTTTTAATGAGGAATGGTAATACAAAGTCAATTGTTACTGTTGCACCCAAATGGGTTCCAACCACTGCTAAGCAAAATATAAGCACGGCTAAGCAAAATCAAACCACTGCTAAGCAAAATATCACCACTGATTCAAATGAAGTTTTAAAAATTCCAAAGGTGATAACTGACACAGTAGTTGGAAACCATTTTTATGCTGTTAAGGCCTCAGCTAGTTGGCAATGGAAGCCTAAGACCAAGGTTTTAGATCATGTCAACTGTGCATCAATGGACCTAAAGAAATTCGATTATGTTGATGCACAGGGCAGACCCAAGTCAGTATTGGCTTGGGTCCATAAAAAGAACTAATTTGTGTAATTTCATGTGTAGGGCAATCTACAAGATGAGCTAAAAGACAAAGGAGTTTTTGATAGTGGTTGCTCTGGGCACATGACTTGGGATGGGAGCAACCTGGAGGATTTTGAAGCTTTAGATGGAGGATATGTGGCATTTGGAAATGATCCAAAGGGAGGAAAGATACTTGGCAGAGGCACAATCAGAACTGGGAATTTAGACTTTGAAAAAGTCTATCTGGTACAGGGACTTAAGTATAATCTATTCAGTGTTTCTCAAATGTGTGATAAGAAAAACTGGGTACTTTTTGGTGAAACTGAGTGTGTAGTGTTGTCTCCTGAGTTTAAGATGCCTGATGAGAAGTTTATACAACTTAGGGTACCTAGGAAGGAAAATATATACTGTTTTGATCTTAAAGATGTTCTTCCTAATAGGTCTTTAACCTGTTTGTTTGCTAAAGCATCAATAAATGAATCTAAGTTATGGCATAGAAGGCTAGGTCACCTAAATTTTAAAACAATCAATAAACTGGTAAAAGGCAACTTAGTGAGAGGGTTACCTTCTAAGGTTTTTGAGTGTAAAGAACTTTGTGTGGCTTGTCAAAAAGGGAAACAACATAGAGCTTCTTGTAAGTCCAAAACTGTAAACACCATCACACAACCACTGTTTATGCTTCATATGGACTTATTTGGACCTACCTTTGTTAGAAGTTTGAATCATAAGCAGTATTGCCTAGTTATCACTGATGATTATAGTAGATTTTCTTGGGTATACTTTTTGGCTGCTAAGAGTGAGACTAGTGAGATCCTCAAGAGTTTCATTACTAAGATAGAAAATCTAGTAAATCATAAGGTAAAGGTAATCAGATGTGATAATGGAACTGAGTTTAAGAATGATGTGATGAATCAGTTCTGTGTAGCTAAGGGTATAGAAAGACAATTTAGTGTTGCTAGAACACCACAACAGAATGGTGTAGCTGAAAGGAAAAGTAGGACACTAATTGAGGCTGCTAGGACAATGTTGTCAGAATTTAAGTTACCAACTACCTTTTGGGCTGAAGCTGTAGGCACTGCATGTTATGTGCAGAATAGAAGTAAGGTAGTGAAGCCTCATAACAAGACCCCCTATGAGCTGTTACAAGAAAGGAAGCCAATGATTGCATTCCTAAAACCTTTTGGGTGTCCTGTTACTATCTTGAATACCATAGACTACCTAGGCAAGTTTCAAGAAAAAGCTGATGATGGATACTTTTTAGGCTACTCTTCCAATAGTAAAGCCTTTAGAGTATACAATAGGAGGACTAGAATAGTTGAAGAGAACTTACATGTTCAATTTAGTGAAGAGACTCCTAGTGTTGAGACCAAAGGACCAGACTGGCTGTTTAACATTGATATGCTAACCAAATCTATGAATTATGAGCCTATCATTGCAGGAACTTCCACTAATGTTAATGCAGGTACACAAAAGGATTCTGATGCCAAAACAGATTCTAAGGAAGCCGATTCTCCAAAGGAGTTCTATTTGGTTGAAAAGTGGAAAGCTGGTACTGTCTCACCAATCATTCATAAGCAAGGTCCCACTGATGATGATATCTTAAATTCTGGAAGCAAAGTTGATCATCATCAAGATAATGATGAGTTGTTGAAAGATAACTCAGTATCGGTAGAAGAAATTGAAAAGAAGAAGAGGCATTCTGAAAGCACTGCTAAGTCTAACAAAAGCACGGACAATTATAATAAAAGCACTGCTAAGCCAACTTCTACCACTGACAGAACAAGTGAAACCCCAGCTGCAAGTACTAGTGATAGTACTTTCTTTGGACCAACTGGAAAGCCATTATTTGGTGAAGAGGAGTATCCACATGATCCTACCATGCTTGCTTTGATAGAAATTGATACTCCTACTGATGATGAAGACATGGATGATTTCTTCAATGCTGATTTGACTAACTTGGAAACTATCATAAATGAAAGTCCAATCACCACTACAAGGATTCACAAGATTCATCCCAAGGAACAAATACTTGGAAACTTGAATACTCCAGTTCAAACAAGAAGCAGGGTTAAGAAAACTGAACCCTTTCCTGAACATGGGTTCTTTGCAAGATCACTTCACAAAAGAAACAGTCATAAAGATCTGCAAAATTGCCTGGTTGCTTGTTTGCTGTCTCAAAAGGAGCCCAAGAGAGTGGAAGAAGCTTTATCAGAAGAAGGCTGGGTAGAATCAATGCAAGAGGAGCTTCTACAGTTTAAGCTTCAAGAGGTGTGGACATTGGTTGATCTTCCTAATGGTAAGAGGGCAATTGGGACAAAATGGGTGTTCAGAAACAAGAGGGATGAAAGAGGAATTGTTGTAAGGAACAAATCAAGGTTGGTTGCTCAAGGATACACACAAACTGAAGGTTTGGATTATGATGAAGTGTTTGCTCCAGTTGCAAGAATAGAGGCTATTAGCTTATTTTTGGCTTATGCTTCATTCAAGAATTATGTTGTGTATCAGATGGATGTTAAAAGTGCATTTTTGTATGGCACAATTGATGAAGAGGTTTATGTTTGTCAACCTCCTGGTTTTGAAGATCCTGATCATCCTGACAAGGTTTATAGGGTGAGAAAGGCTATGTATGGTTTGCATCAAGCTCCTAGGGCATGGTATGAGTGCATGTCTACTTATTTGATGGACAATGGGTTTAAAAGAGGTCTGATTGATAAAACTTTGTTCATTAGAAAGCACAAAGATGATATTTTATTGGTTCAGGTTTATGTAGATGACATCATCTTTGGCTCAACAAACAAGGAGCTATGCAAGGATTTTGAGAAACTTATGCATGATAAGTTTCAGATGAGTTCTATGGGAGAACTCACTTTCTTTTTGGGGCTACAGGTTCAACAAAGGACTGATGGTATCTTCATTAGTCAAGAAAAGTATGTAGCAGATGTTTTGAAGAAGTTTGGGTTTCAAGATGTAAAGTGTGCAAGTACACCTATGGAGACTCAGAAACCACTGCTACCAGATGATGGAAGTCCCAAAGTTGATTTGAAGTTGTACAGGTCCATGATTGGATCTTTGATGTATCTCACTGCATCTAGGCCACATATTATGTTCTCAGTATGTGTGTGTGCAAGATTTCAAGTCACACCAAATACCTCACACATGAATGCTGTTAAGAGAATCTTTAGATATCTTAAAGGTCATCCTAAATTGGGCCTTTGGTACTCTAAGGACTCCCCTTTTGATTTGGTGGCCTACACAGATAGTGACTATGCTGGTGCTAGTTTGGATAGGAAGTCTACTACTGGAGGATGTCAGTTTTTGGGAAGTAGACTAATTTCATGGCAGTGTAAAAAGCAAACTATTGTGGCAAATTCTACAACTGAAGCTGAATATGTGGCTGCTGCTAGTTGTTGTGGTCAAGTTCTTTGGATTTAGAATTAATTGCTGGATTTTGGGTACAATTTTATGCATACTAAGATTTACATTGATAATAACAGTACAATATGCATCATTAAAAATCCTGTTTTACATTCTAGAACTAAACATATTGAGATAAGGCATCATTTTATTAGAGATTGTAATGAGAAAAGGTTGATTCAAATGGTAAAAATCCATACTAATTTCAATGTTGCTGATCTTCTCACTAAAGCTTTTGATGTGGGGAGGTTTCAGTACCTTGTTGTTAGTATTGGAATGATTAATCTCTAAACTCTCAACTTGTTTTGTAAAAGTTTGTATAAGTATTGGCATGTTATTATGTGATCTTAGTATTGCTATTTTTGTTTCTAACCACTGATAGTTTTGTTCAAACCACTGGTTGTTGCTCTGTGTTTCCACTAACCATTTTGCAGATAAAAGAAAGTAAATTACAGAAGCAAAAGAAGTCCTGAAGTTAAATTGTTCATTCATTCAAGAAGCAGCTTACAGCTTACAGCTTACAATTAACTTCATATGCTACTACAATACCATTTCTATACAAAAGTTCCTAAACCTATCCTAGCTCATAACTTCTATTCCAACTGCTGGATATGCATGACCATGATATGCATGACCAGTATGACGAGCTAAGGATCAAAATGGGAAGGATGGATTGATGAAAATGAAGATGATGATGATGAATACAGTAGATGAACGTGTGATATGACATTGTCCTTTGTGCTTCATCTACTGGTTTCACCAAAAAGCAATCAATCCATCTTCCTTTTACCCTTCCCCTTTATGATTTGAGATGAAGCACCAAACCATGGCGCAGGAAGAGCGAACACCACCTGCTTAGGTTGAGGGGGTGAAGGTTGAGGGTGTGAAGTTATCTCCTTAGTGGAGTCATCAGAGTCATCAGAAGACTCACTTGGATCCACTACACTGTCATCTTCAGAAGAAGGAAGAAATGGGGATTTCTTAGGTCTTGGTTCTTGAGGAGGAAGGTGAAGCCGCCATGGATTAGTATCTGTCACACCCCCAATTTACCTGTTTTGCAGCGGAATGGAATTCCTGGGGATTGACTGTCATAGCATCACAATCACAGTTATATTGAACGACCTAAAGTGTCGTTTGGAAAATACATCGTTTGATTTAATAAAACAATCAGAGTTTACAAAGTAGGTCCCAACTGAAAATCAATTTGTGCGGAAATAAGTTTGTACAAGTCAAACGATGTTTATAAAGTACATAAAACCCAAGTGAGACGCGTCGTCATCGCGACTCCATGATGTGTCCAAATGCATGCCATGAAGTGAATACCTTAGATACCTGAGATAAAACATGCTAAAAAGTGTCAACACAAAGGTTGAGTGAGTTCATAGAGTTTATGAAGAAATGTAAAGCCTTTCAAAAATCGTTTATGCAGCAAAGGCATTGAAAATCCACTCAGTTCCAAGTCCCGCCCATACAAAACTTGCAACCTGTGTGTTCACAACCCATTGCCAAAGTGTAATGTAGTTTATGTTCAAGCCCACATCGTCAAATGAATTCACAAAATAGTGCCTAACTTAATGTATCAATAGTTACTTGATATAACAAATATGAGTGTTGATCAAATCGTTCCAAGACCGTTAGTCCATGATTGTACCAAGTACATGAATATACCAAGTCCGTTAGCCCAATGTTATACC
>BPTQ01000002.1:192346169-192383652 GCA_019973895.1 Chrysanthemum seticuspe | reverse complement strand
ATATTTTAGAATGTAGGGAGGGGGGAACCGGCTGTTCCCCCTCCTACATCATTAACTAACCGTACCACGTAATTTTTAGTACAAAGGATGTGTTGAATTTTCAGAAGATGATGAAAAGAGTAAGTAAGAGTAGAGAAGTTTCACAATCGTTCTTTTTAACAAAGAGAGAAGGAAAACCGAGAGTTTTGGCCAGTGATGGAGTTCGAGTGTTCCCTAGTTTTCAAAACGTTCTAGTTCACAAATAGTTGGATCATATATAGGAAATATACCAAAACTTTATTTTTGGTTCCTATAAATTCAAATTAGGAACAATGAAAGTGGAGTAGTGATAGTGAACATTCGTACAAAAATAGTAAAAGTACAAAGGAAAAGTAAAAGTATACAAAGAAAAGTAAAAACCTCGAATATACGAAAGGAAGAGAGAAACAATTTTTCTTGCTAACACTTTGAAGAGATGAGAATGAATGAGAAAAGTAGTAGAAGACTTTTAAGTTGTGTAGGAAACATGATTTTTAATGCACCATGCCAATCAATTACTACATCCTCCCCCTTGTCGGCCAAGGGGGGAGGGATGTAAGATTTTATATATTTTTTTTTTCAAACTATTACTTGTATGTATTTGTATAGAAAGTGTAAGTAAAATGTAAGTAATTTGTAAGAATTTGTAACTTGTAGGATAAATGGAAATTTTTGGTGCAAGTAAGTTTTTAATAAGTCAAAATAGATTGTATTGAGATGATAAAAATTGTAAAAATACTTTCCTTGTGAAAATTGAGTGATAAAATAATTATCGTACCATTTTTAAGAAAACGACGTAATAATTAAACTTTAACGATTTACTTACCAAATAAATTTGAAACACTAGGAAAACTAAAAACATAGTTTTTATAAACTAAATGTAAGTTCAAAAATACCTCGGGATCATTTTTGAAAGTAATGGATTAAATATTTAAAATAATAACTCACGCGATAAAGATTATTAAACATAAAAATTACGCGTTGCAAGTGAAAATGAAATGTCGTGAATGTACTAATGAGATGCAAATGATGTCAATGAAATGTAGACTAATCATAGTCCATATGAAATGTACGTGATGTCATGATCATGAATTCGCCGCTAAACCTTCAAGGTTACGCGAATTTGAAACAAGTAAACCAAGTTTACTATAAATGTTGAAATAATGAGGCATAAATTATGTCGAGAAATGACCTGAAAGTACGGGTTGTCACATTCGCCCATCCAAAAAGGAATTCAGTCCCTGAATTCAGTTCGCGTTAGTCTATCAGTTTTAGGGTTTGATGAGGCAAACTTTCCCATTCCCGAGCAAAACCCTCAAAAGACTTTTTAGTAACCGATTTTTACTTAATCTCACAACTCATCAAACAAGAACTGTCATGAGATTAGGCTAAATCGGTTTAGGTAACGACTTGTTTCTAGCTCGATCTTTGCAACTCATCAAACAAGAACTGTCACGCGGATCAAACTGGAAACAAGTGGTTTGAAGAAAATCTTTTGAAAATTTGGCTCGATTACGGAATTGCTTACTCATATGAGACTACTACTCCCTTCATTGCATGATTCTTCCTGAATTAGACATAGGTGATCAGGCTATGTATAATTTAGGAGTAACTATGCAATGCTTGGACTAATCGACTCATATGTTGTTTGGTGTTGAGTCAACTGATGTTAAAATTGTGATGAACATCGAGGAGAGAAGACATGGAGAAGTGTCGTTAAAATGATAGTTGAAGTAAAAAGAATTAAAATCCTCGTAAATGATAACAAATCGGAAAGAAAATAAAGTACGATAGATGAGAATATTTTACAACGAGTGGTTTAGCAAAAGTAGTACATCTTTAAGTTATAAAGTTTCGGATACGATGATTAGACATAAACTTGGTACGACATAGTACATAAGGAGAAATAAGACTGTTAGTTTCCGAACTTCTTCAGTCTTCCGCGTCGTTGATACCTTGACGAGCTCCTCCTCCTCCTTCTAACATATATACATTCCCATGGGCACCTTCGACTTGTTGACCTTGGTTTGAGGACATTGATTTCTATAGTGTCCTTGCTTCCCACATCCGAAGCATGTGACTACGGCTTTACCTTTACAATCCCTGGCTAGATGTCCCGGTGTTTGGCATTTGTGGCACTTTGCAGGGCAAGGACCCGAGTGATGAAAATTACATCGATTACATAGTGGGTGTGTTCCAGCATACCCTCTACCTCTCATTGGTGCATCGACATAAACCATTCCCGCTTCTTGCCTTCTATTTTGTTGTTGTTGATGGTTAGTGTTGTGGTTTTGGTTGTTGTTATAACCTCCTTGGTCGTTTTCCCATTTTCTTTTGTTGTTGTTGATTTGGTTATCGTCATTGTTGTTGTTGTTTTGGTTATTGTGGTAGTTGGTGCGGTTGTTGGGGTTGTTGTTGTTTTGGTTGGTGTTGGTGTACTTACCTCTCTTCACTACCTGTGCCATCAACTTCTGAGTCACTCGAATAGCTTCCTCAATTGTTTGTGGATCAAACGAAGTCACATCTCCTTGAATCACCTCGGGAAGTCCCCCGATGAAAGCCTCTAGCAACTTCTCATTATCAGAAACCATGGACGGGCATAACACAGCCAACTCTTGGAATCTCCGAATGTAAGTGTCAATATCGTACCCAATGGTTACTAATTCATAGAACTCCGTCTCCAACTTTTTGATTTCCGTTCGAGGACAAAACTTCTTAGTCACCAAGCCCTTAAATTGCTCCCAAGTAAGCTTGAAAGCATTTTCCATTCCAATCGGTTGAGCGTAAGAATTCCACCACGATAATGCTCCATCGAGTAATGTACTCGTAGCAAATTTAACCTTACTATCATCCGGACAGTTACAAAGCAAAAACACTGACTCCAACTTTTCAAACCATCGCACCATGGCTGTAGCTCCCTCGGTACCTCGAAACTTAGTGGGTTCACCACTTTTGAAATCTTTGTACGAACATTTCTTAACCCCAGATCCTCCTACATTAACAGTAGCAGTAGCAAGCCTTGCGGCTTCAGCAGCAGCCGCGGCCTCAGCAGCAGCAGCAGCCACTGTTTCCCTTTCGACTCTTAGAGCATTAGCAATGCTATCGTTCACTAACTTCTAAATTGCTGCTTGGGTCATTTCAACTGTAGCTTTCTTCGGTGCCATATCTTCTTCAAAACAAGAGGAAATGTGAGACGTAGCAAAATCCGATGTTAATAATAAACGCTCCAAAGAAATGTGATAAGAATGATAAGTTTGAGGTTATCATTCAAAATGATCGACGGTTTCCGAAAAGATGGGTTATGAGGTGTTGTAAGTGCTTCAAATGTATAATGGTTTAGTAACTTAGTGTGTGAATAAAGTGTAACTCGACATGTTAGTGGTGAAACAAAGGAGTGAGAGCGACTTCGCCCTATTTAAAAGTTTATCTCGGCATTCGTCGTTATCGATGATGAATCAGCTGATATAAAAATTGTGGTAGGGAATGACAAGGAATTTTCCACGTTAGAGTATGGGGAAAAGATAATGGGATGGGCATTTAAGGGCATCCATGTGACAATCGATATGAAATGAAAGTAAATAACTCGAAAAATGTACGTATAAATTGCATGCAAAGTGAACATGCACTTGTGATGAAATGATGAGATGCTATGATAATGTAGTTATAGTCTAGGGTCAATGATGCAACCTAGTTCTCTATAACCGAAGCTCTGATGCCAATCTATCACACCCCCAATTTACCTGTTTTGCAGCGGAATGGAATTCCTGGGGATTGACTGTCATAGCATCACAATCACAGTTATATTGAACGACCTAAAGTGTCGTTTGGAAAATACATCGTTTGATTTAATAAAACAATCAGAGTTTACAAAGTAGGTCCCAACTGAAAATCAATTTGTGCGGAAATAAGTTTGTACAAGTCAAACGATGTTTATAAAGTACATAAAACCCAAGTGAGACGCGTCGTCATCGCGACTCCATGATGTGTCCAAATGCATGCCATGAAGTGAATACCTTAGATACCTGAGATAAAACATGCTAAAAAGTGTCAACACAAAGGTTGAGTGAGTTCATAGAGTTTATGAAGAAATGTAAAGCCTTTCAAAAATCGTTTATGCAGCAAAGGCATTGAAAATCCACTCAGTTCCAAGTCCCGCCCATACAAAACTTGCAACCTGTGTGTTCACAACCCATTGCCAAAGTGTAATGTAGTTTATGTTCAAGCCCACATCGTCAAATGAATTCACAAAATAGTGCCTAACTTAATGTATCAATAGTTACTTGATATAACAAATATGAGTGTTGATCAAATCGTTCCAAGACCGTTAGTCCATGATTGTACCAAGTACATGAATATACCAAGTCCGTTAGCCCAATGTTATACCAAGACCGTTAGCTCAACCTTATCCAAGTCCGTTAGATCAATATTATACCAAGTCCGTTAGCTCAATGAATATACCAAGACCATTAGCTCAATGAATATGATATGGAAGTTCTAAGTGTAGCAAAACTGTTACTACGCATGACTAAGCATTCAGTTCAGTTAAACATGTAGTTTCAAATAATCATGATAGTTATGAAAATAATTGAGCATGTATCTCCCCCAAAACATTTATGAAAACAAGTAAAAGTAGGGGCTATGAAAACTCACTTGGTGGAATGATGCGAAGACAAGAGTGAGTACACTGAGGTATAATGTGATGCGTCAATTTTGACCTATTGTGAAGGATATGACATGTAATGAGTTGCAATGTAATGTTATGATATGCATGCACTACGTATGTCATTTATACCATTTGCGAGTTTTGAAAATATTACTTGTCGTCGAAAAATACTCGTTTGACGTCTTGACCAGTCAAAAATCACTTTTCAAGTATTTACGTCAAAATGTCATCCTACAATGGTTTTATAATGATTTTTGGTGAAATTATCACTTTTCGTCTCAAAACAATGTTGACGGAAATATCATGAAATCAACAAAAATGGCTCCGGAAAAGTAGTCGTAAAACGGTGTACGTCGATTGTTAGAGAATGAACTCGACGGTTTTGGAAAGTTTGTATCGATATCTAAAAGTTTCAGTTCAGAAGTTTTCGTCCAAAAGGTCTCGATCATAAAGATATTAAGGGCTAAAGATGGTGGTTTTTGCTAATTGTGTGCAGAAAATAAGTTTCGGCCAAGTTTGAACATCCGTAATTTATTTACTAAAACTCCGCTTGACAAACGGCTTTTTGTTTTGAAAAATATGGCCGGTGAACTTGATTTTACTAGAAGACATTTTGTTCCAAAAAGTTTCACATCATGGTTAAAAACTGCCGCAAACATGGCCTTTACAGCTAATGAAATACTTGTAACGTAAAAATAATATAGTTTTTCAGAAAATAATATTTACGGCAACTTTATGAAAACGGCCATATCTTTGTCGTTTTAAATCCGTTTTCTACGTAATATATGTCCTTAGCTTCGTGTCGAAGTAAACTAATATATTTTTGACAAGTCGAAATAATTTGTGAAGCTTAAGGCTCGTTTTTGACCCGAAAATACTAAAAACAGCAAGCTGAAATTTTCAGAAACTATTTATTTCGTCGTCAAACTTTAAAAATCCATAACTTCTTCGTTATAAGTCCGTTTTGATCCGTTCAAGCGGCCACGGATTCGTTTTAAAGTATATTTTCTAAATATCAAGGCCAAAGTTTCGCACCAACAGTAGGTTTTTCCAGAAAATCGAATTAAGGACAGAACACAATAATATAGTTATCGAAAATAGTTTTTCTCGGACAAAACCTATTCTAATCCCTTCAAATCAACTCCACAACTAATCTAATCCTACCATACACCTTCTTAGGGTGTCATGGGTTCCTAATCACCATCAAGACCAAAGAATACCATGGGAATATTTATAGGATGACCATAGATATAAATATAACTCTAAAATCATGAAATAAATGGTATAAATCACATATCATGCATATAAGCTCCAAAAATGAAAAGAAACATATGAAAATGAAAAGGAAACATGAAAATGATAAAAACATGCTTACAAGTGATAGTGATGAGGTGAAAGTAACAAGGATTAAACTTAAATATCCTTGGTTTTTATTTCAAAACCATATAAAGGATATATACTAGGTTGATAAACACTTGATCTTGCAAAACTTTTGATCCCTTGTGAGCTTGAGGTAGTGACCGGTTTTGAGAGCCAAAAGGAAGAGAGAAACAATTTTTCTTGCTAACACTTTGAAGAGATGAGAATGAATGAGAAAAGTAGTAGAAGACTTTTAAGTTGTGTAGGAAACATGATTTTTAATGCACCATGCCAATCAATTACTACATCCTCCCCCTTGTCGGCCAAGGGGGGAGGGATGTAAGATTTTATATTTTTTTTTTCAAACTATTACTTGTATGTATTTGTATAGAAAGTGTAAGTAAAATGTAAGTAATTTGTAAGAATTTGTAACTTGTAGGATAAATGGAAATTTTTGGTGCAAGTAAGTTTTTAATAAGTCAAAATAGATTGTATTGAGATGATAAAAATTGTAAAAATACTTTCCTTGTGAAAATTGAGTGATAAAATAATTATCGTACCATTTTTAAGAAAACGACGTAATAATTAAACTTTAACGATTTACTTACCAAATAAATTTGAAACACTAGGAAAACTAAAAACATAGTTTTTATAAACTAAATGTAAGTTCAAAAATACCTCGGGATCATTTTTGAAAGTAATGGATTAAATATTTAAAATAATAACTCACGCGATAAAGATTATTAAACATAAAAATTACGCGTTGCAAGTGAAAATGAAATGTCGTGAATGTACTAATGAGATGCACATGATGTCAATGAAATGTAGACTAATCATAGTCCATATGAAATGTACGTGATGTCATGATCATGAATTCGCCGCTAAACCTTCAAGGTTACGCGAATTTGAAACAAGTAAACCAAGTTTACTATAAATGTTGAAATAATGAGGCATAAATTATGTCGAGAAATGACCTGAAAGTACGGGTTGTCACAGTATCCTCAGTTGATGATGATGATGATGAGGATGAAGAGGTTGATAGATTGATAACTTCTGGTTTATTCCAACTAGGATTCCACATGGTGATTGTTGATTGTGGATTTTTGTGGAATTAGGGTTTTGGTTTTAATTGATGTGAGTGGTAACTGAGATTTGGGTTTCTTTTATAAGAAGAGATAGGGCTTATGTAAGTAAATGAGGGGCAGGTTAAATGTGGTTGAGGAGTTAATGAGATCATTGGGCTTTGGACTAATATTAATACTGGAAGTTGACCTTTTTGACTTTAGTATTGGCAATTTGGCTAAACACTGATAAGTCTATTAAACCACTTCTATCTTTTCCTAACCACTGATAACTCTCTTCTCTGTGTTTGGTTCTTGTTTGTGTCTTGCAGGTAGAAGGATTTGTGTACATTGGAGCTTATGATGTGTTTAGCTTCTAGTGTTTAAAAAAAAAGATTGTGTAATCCTTCATATTTTTGTGAGATATCTCTTATTTAGACACATATTTGCTTGCTGTATCTATTGGTAAACTGATTGAAGTGATACATTGTATCCACTGATGGTGTGTTTCAAACCGCGGATAGCAGTTCTGAAACCTCTGCTAGAATGTTGCTTAATTTTGGATACTACAGGGGCTGTTTGGTAACTTTGGAAAAAGCATAGATATCTCCCCAAATCACGGATGGATCATTTACTTGATCTTCAAAACACTTCAACTTGGTGCTCTACATTAACTCTAATCACTTTCCTTTGCATAATTCACTTACCCACATCATACCCATCATCAATCACAATGGCGACCCAGTACTCCAACACACATAACCTTGTTGCTAACCTCATAAAAAACAATCGATCTGAAGGTTTTCATCAAATGATTGATTTCCTTCTTTACAGTCCTATTCATTATGCCTTGACAGTCACACCAACCATTCTTAAAGCCTACATACATCAGTTCTAGAGGAATGCTAAGCTTGAAGAGGTTGAAGGAGTCGAAGTGTTTAGCACTGTTGTGGATGAGAATGCTATTTCTGTTAATGAGGAGATCATTAGGGAAGTTTTAAAGTTTGATGATGCTAATGGTATTGTAAACCTTTCAGATGCTGAGATAGTTGCTGGTTTAGAAAGGTTAGGATATACACACAGGGGTGATAAGGTACAATTTTTTAAGAGTTTGTTTTCAAAACAATGGAAGTTTTTGATTCACACCTTGTTGATGTGTCTGAGTAGTAAGACCACTGGGTTTAATGACTTTCCTTCAAAAATTGCTACTGCCATTATTTGTTTGTCTGATGGAAGGAAGTTTAATTGGTCTAGGATGATATATGAGGGGCTAGTACAAAACATTAGGAAGAAGGGTAAATACTATTTATATCCTAGGTTTGTTCAACTGATTGTGGAAAGTCAAATAAAGGAACCTGTTGAGCATTCTAGGGAGTATGAAGTACATCATATGCTTCCTAAGGTTTTTGCACATATGAGGAATCAGCCACAAAATGTACAAATTAGAGATGTTCCTTTATTTCCCTATATGCTTACTTTGCCTGCTGATCCTGAGTTTGATGAAAGTCTTGCATCACAACCTTTAGTCACTGAACCCACTGCTAGTACATCTGAACCCACTGCTAGTACACCTCAAACCACTGTTAGTGACACTCAACCTACTTCTAGTCACACCCAAACCACAATTAAACCAATTGTCTGGACTAGGAGACTGAAGGGCACCAAGCTACCTCAGGCTGGTGTTAGTGGTGTTGTTCATGAGGCTGTCACATGGAGTGGAGGTGACATGATTGGAAGGGCTTCCACTACTGATTCATGCTTAGATGCTGGTTAGGATAGTGGAAACATAATTAAGACCCAACCTTTGGCAACTCCTAATGTGAAGAGTTCCTTGGAACTTAACTTAGGTGGAGGAATCCCTAGCCAACTGGCTACTATAGGGTGCATAGAGGATCAAGCAAGGTCTGGTGCTATGTTTACTATATCCAAGGATTCACCTCTCGGAGCAGTTAACACAGCTCGAAGTGATGAGGATAGTTTGGAACATGAAACTGAATTGACGGATCCTAAGCTGGTACCTGATGATTTTTAGTATCTGATAAAGATGGGAATGAGGCAGTTCTTGAAAGTTTGAAGACTGTGGTAGAAGATGAAGTGATGCATGACATAACCACTGTTAGTGTTTCTGCAACTACGGATAGTTTTCTTGAAACCACTGCTGCAGTTTCAGAAATGGCAATTGTACCCACTGCTATTATAACCACTTCCACTATTGTTACAACCATCTATGTATCATCACCTAAACCTAAAGAAGTTGAGAAAGAAGCTGCAAGTACTTTGATCAATCTAAGTAAAACCTCAGCTAATTCTACACCTATCATTGCACCTGTTTTATCTCTTGAATCTGCTGCACCTAAACCTAGAAGTAAAAGTTTGATTATTGGTGATCCATTAAAGAAGAAAGTGGTTCAACAAGACATTGGTAAAGGTAAAGGGATTGTAGAACCAGAGTTGAAGTTTAAAAGTAAAGCAGAGCAGGTTGCTTATGATGAAGAGTATGTAAGAAAGATGTTAGCTGAAGAACAAGAAGCTTTAGAGAAAAGGAAGCAAGAAGAAGAGGAAGCTAGTCAGTGATGGTTAGCTACATGGTATGAATCAAAAAACTATCTTCAAGCTTCTCAACAAATACATGATGAGTATACTGCACAAGAATGGGCATTGTTGGATGATGAGGAAATAGCTAGACTTTTAGGTGAATGGGCAAGGAGGATCAGTAAAGAAAAGGAACAGGTTATAAGAAAGAAACCTCCTACAATTGCACAGATGAGGAATGTATTGATGAAGATTATTAAGAATTCAAACATACATATTCCTGATAATCTTAATAAGTGTTCATTTGAAAGAATTTATTTGATTTATATGAGGTGTATGAAGATTAATAATGGTGATTTCTGTCCAATGAATTCTAAAAAGGAAGAAGAGTGGATTCAAAAGGAAGAAGAGTGGATTCAAAGTAGACAAAAGAGAAAATCTGAGATTCAGGAGACATCTGATTCTAAAAGACTGAAAGTAGTTGAAGATGTTAATCAAATTATTTCTTATGAGTTTAAGCTTAAAGTTGGAAGTGAAGGAGTTTGGAAAATTCAAAGACTCAACAATGAAGTTTATGAGTATAATAAATTTTCACAGATGCTTCAGTATTTTGATAGAGTTGATTTGATGAATCTTTGGATACTTTACAAGAATAAGTTTGGTGAAGTACATCCAAATGATTATCATGAGAGACTGGTTTATCATCATTTGAAGATTTTATTTGAACCTACTCATGATGAACCTGAATGGAAAGGACTCTACAATAGTCATGTTACAAGATGGTTTTTATATCAAACTTGTGGAGTTCATGTTTTAACTGTTTCTTGAGAAGTTATTCATATGCTTGTAGAAGGTGATTATCCTCAACTGAATAAGTATCCAGGAGTTATTGCTCAGATATTGAAGCCTGGTATTATCAAGATGTTGTTGCCATATGATGGTCAAGCTTACAATTTGTTGCTGAAGTATGAGAAAATTCTTAAAACTAGTAAGTGTTTGACTACATCCTCCAATTCAAATAATTTGAGCTTAAAGGAAACTTGAGAATTCTGTTGGAATGTATCAAGTTTAGGGGAGGATTGTTGGGTTTTTGGTTCCTTGGATCAAGAATTATTCTAAGTACCGAAACCACGGACAGAAGAATGGAACCACGGATGAAGACAAACCGTGGCTAGTAGTATTGTGTAACCACAGATATACTATTGTAACCACTGCTAGTCTTGTATAGTAGGTTTAGTATTATGTATTAGAAAAATATGGAAAAGATATTTATCTTGTAGGTTACGTATTGTATAATGTAAAGGACTCCTTAGCCTATAAAAGGAGGTCCTAGGTTAGATTAGATAGAGGTATGTTTTTATCTAAGGTCGATACACTTCAAGGTTGTAAAACCCTAATACTGGTTAGAGTATTCGTATTAATAATAATATTGAGGTGTTGAATGTTTACTGTTCTTCTTCTTAAGATTAAGTATTAAATTCCGCGTGATACTTAATAAGTATTTGTTTCAAGTCAGTTTCTATATTAGATCGTTTGCTCAACTGGGATCAACATCTGTGTCGTCTGTGTGTAATGCAGGTGATATACATCATCATTTGGATTGTTGATAGCGGATGTTCCCGACACATGACAGGCAATCTCAAACTTTATCAAACTTTAGTGCAAAGTTCATTGGAACTGTCAGATTCGGGAATGATCACTTCGCAGCTATCATGGGCTACGGATACATCAATGGCAACATCGAAATTAGCAGGGTTTATTACATGGAAGGCCTCGGTCACAATCTCTTCTCAGTCGGTCAATTCTGTGATGGAGATTTGGAAGTTGCTTTTCGGGATAAAACTTGTTTCATTCGTGATTTACAAGGAAACGATCTTATGTCAGGCACTCGCAATTCAAGTCTCTATACTATCTCCATGCAAGACATGATTGCTTCATCTCCCATCTGTCTACTTTCAAAGGCAACATCAACAAAATCTTGGCTATGGCACCGTCGTCTCTCACATTTAAACTTTCAAACCATAACCAACCTTGCTCGACACAAACTTGTTGAAGGTCTCCCGAGATTCCGATATTCTAAAGATCACCTATGCTCAGCGTGTGAACAAGGGAAAAGCACTCGTGCTCACTTTCCTTCAAAAATGGAACACAGCTTTCAGCATGTGCTTAATCTTCTTCACATGGATTTGTGTGGCCCGATGCGCGTGCAAACGATTAATGGCAAATGCTACATCTTGGTAATCGTCGATGACTACTCAAGATGGACTTGGGTCTACTTTCTTCGAAGTAAAGATCAACCTCCACAGATGATCATCACCTTTCTCACGAAAATTCAAGTTCAGCTCCGGAACACAGTCAGACAAATCAGAACAGACAAAGGAACTGAATTTGTGAATCAAACTCTTCGTGCATTTTATGAGAAAGTGGGAATTGAGCATCAAACATCTATTGCACGTACACCAGAACAAAACAGAGTTGTTGAAAGACGAAACCGCACGTTAGTGGAAGCTGCAAGAACGATGTTAATTAATGCTAAACTTCCAGATTACTT
Source organism: Chrysanthemum seticuspe (assembly GCA_019973895.1). NCBI lineage: Eukaryota > Viridiplantae > Streptophyta > Magnoliopsida > Asterales > Asteraceae > Chrysanthemum > Chrysanthemum seticuspe. The sequence goes on along the minus strand of BPTQ01000002.1, from coordinate 192,371,468 downwards.
ATGGGCTGAAGCCGTGTCAACTGCATGCTACACTCAGAATCGCTCAATGATTACCAAGCGCCACAACAAAACACCTTATGAGCTTATCCACAACCATAAACCGAACCTCAAACACTTTCATGTATTTGGATCCCTTTGTTATCCGAATAATGATCGTGATGACTTTGGTAAGCTCAAATCCAAAGCTGACATTGGAGTATTTATAGGATATTGTGAAAATTCTAAGGGTTTCCGGATCTAGAATCATCGTACAAAGCAGGTTATGGAAACGATTCATGAAAATTTCTGTAACAACGCGCATTTTTCGGGTTACTTTTCATATTTTTGAAAATTTACTATTTACATTTACTATTCACTTTCACTATTCATCCCGTAAAATTTTTAATCCACATTCTCGTAAGATAAATTATTTTAGTAATAACCTGAGAGTTCGACCATCGTTAGATCATTTTCGCAAAAGTTTTTAAGTAAACATCGTTTTAAAGTTTCGTTTTAGACGGTCCACCGTTTAAACATCACGCGCATAACGAAAATCAACTCTGACAATTTTCCTCGCATCAGATAAATTTTTAGATCACTCATGATTAATTTGAGAATTTTTAAGATTTATTATTTTTAATATTACCAAATAAGCCCAGCGCAGAACAAAACTAAACTTACGTTTTAGACAATTCTACTTACACCCAGGCTTAACGATTCCTGCACTGTGTTTCTAATATGTTTTTGACACTTTTACATTTTTTAGAAAAGTCAAACATATTTCCCTCCTCCTTTGACCATAAAGGAATTAACCTTATACGTTCTACATTTTTGCATAAATCGCGTAACTTTTAAACTTCACAAATAACTGTTAAGTTATCCCGCGTATGAAGAAAACCACATTTTAACATCTCATGTCACTTTTAGACTAATTTTAGTCTACTCTAAATAAATTCACGGTCGTTTCCCTGAAATTTCATTCTTTTCCGATAAACTGCGAATTACGCGTTTTTGACCCGTATTTCCAGCTTTAAGCAGCGTTTTTGCACCCAATAAGACTTATCACCCATTTTATATTTTTATATGGAGTATAATGATGAGTTTCATCATTCCTGCAAGTTTCATATTTTTACGATACCCGGTTTTACGTTTTATGGCTTCGGTTAGCATTTAACGGAACCAAAACTCACTCCGTAATCAAGATAATACCAAAACTATCCACCTAAGTCATCTTATCTCTATATGAACGAAATTAGGGAGGGGAGTCATCACCTTGGTGTCAAAATCCTAAGCATGCTTCCTTTAGATCATTTACATGTGTAAATTTAACCATGGTTAGTTTTTAACCCAATATATAGTTAACTAAAATCTTTAGCCTATAAATACCAAGCATAAACCTTCATTTATTCTTGCACCACCCCTTCTTAACATCTAAAGTCCTAAACCTAAGGCATTTCTTATAAATCTTGTAAGAACATTCATGTGTTCTTGAAGAAAAACTAGCGTTTGATCTTCGTTCTTGGAAGTTTTCAAGAAAGAGTCGTTATAATCTTCAAATAACTTCAAGTCTCCAAAAAGACGTTGTTATAATCTTCATTTCTTCTTCGGGTTCTCAAGAAGGCGTTGTTATAATCTTATAATAGCCTCGGGTTTTCGAAGATTGCAAATTCTACGTCGAAGCTCCGCTTATATTTCTCTTTTCCGTAGTACTCAAGCATTCTATATTAAGGTAAGTATTTATAAAACTCAAACTTATATAAATACTTATAAACTTTGTTAGTTTATTTATTGTATTTATAAACTCTTAATATATCATATAATCAAGAAATTAAAATACATGTTTTACGTATTAAGTGCTACAATAGTAGGGAGCTTCATGTGAGGGGTTTCATTTGAGTAAAATGTATCGACGAGTTGCTGGATTTACGACTTAAAGTGTCCTAGCTCCTCGAACGTTTACTGCATGACCTCTGAATTGTGATGGCCCGAACGGTAGTATGAGTTATACAAACTAAAACCATTTCTATAAACAAACATACAAATACTACATCACGATCAATATAGAGACGTATATAGTTTTGTTATTTCTTTCGCATCATTATTTCAAACCTAAGTCGCAACATCCTATTCTAGGTTGCTCGTAGAAGTTCTCACGGCATATCCATCATTCTCATTATACATTTGCTATCATTTACTTTGAGGTGAGTTCGTAGCCCCACTTTTACTCATTTAATTACTTTATAAACTGTTTGGGGGAGATACATGCTCAACTATTTTCATTTACTTTTATAAGTACTCTAAACTTTTACTGATTACCGTGAGTTCCATAGCCCCTACTTTTATACATTTTGAATTACTTTTGGGGGAGATACATGCACAAATATTTTCATTTACTTTCACAAATATTCTAAACTTTGAAATATTACCGTGAGTTCATAGCCCCACTTTCTATTATTTAATTGTTTTACAAACCCTTGGGGGAGATACATGCTTTATTTTAAACCGAACACATTGCTTTGAAACTATATGTTTATCTGAACTGAATGTTTATTTATGCTAAGTAACAGTATTGATATACGTGAATTGCATTTATATAATTATGTGCATATATAATTGTATCAAACCAAAGCGGGCTCGAGTATCATATACTTGAGGCAGCCGTATCAAACAAAAGCGGGCTCGAGTATCATATACTTGAGGCAGCCGTATCAAACAAAAGCGTGCTCAAGTATCACAACGTATTGAGGCAGCCGTATCAAACAAAAGCGGGCTCAAGTATCACAACGTATTGAGGCAGCCGTATCAAACAAAAGCGGGCTCAAGTATCACAACGTATTGAGGCAGCCGTATCAAACAAAAGCGGGCTCAAGTATCACGTATTGAGGCACCCAACATATCTTTGGGTATAGGCACCAAACATATCTTTGGGAATAGGCACCCAACATAACTTTGGGTAGTGGCACCCAGCATAATTTGGTTTCATCATGAGCTTAGTGCAATAATAACTGTTTTGTTTTCAAACCATTGGTGGGAATTTATAACTCACACTACAAACATTATGTGTTCAACTGATTTCCTAAACTCTATGAATTTCACTCAACCATTGTGTTGACAGTTTTAAGCATGTATTTCAGGTCCATAATGTCGGAAGCTGGCACGGATGAGCAAAGATACTGAAGAAGGCTATAAATTTTATTATCATTCGAAAACCCATTTAATGTATTTTGTAAACTTGGAACCATCTGGGACCTCATTTTTGTAAACTCTGATATTTATATAAATCGAATGATAAATCTTTTAAAACGACTCCATTAGAGTACGTTTTCTATTGTTATGACTGTTGTGCCATGAAGTAACACCCAGTTTGAATTCCGCTGCGTATCACGAAATTGGGGGTGTTACAATTTCGATGAGCTTACTGAGATTGCTTCTGAGCATAACAACTTGGAACCCGGTCACAACCGTTTAAACTTCCCTCAATCCCCATCATCAGCTGAACAAAGCCCTCAGCTTACTCGTCAACAAATGGAAAAGCTATTTGCTCCTCTTTTTAGTGACGATATTGATGAACGTGCTCCAGGTGTATCCAATGTTTACGCTGCTCAACCTGATCATATTCTAATACCTGATACACCTGCTACAACAAATACTGTTGAAGAAGCACCACCAGTTGACTCTACAACAACAGTTGAACGAACTGCTTCCAACGAAGCTAAACCAGCTGATGATGTTCTGAACAATGAAGTACCCCCCACCTGCAGATTTTGATCCAAATGCGTTCTTTAACCCATTTGCTAATGAAACTGCTGCACCTGATGTTGCAGAATCATCTACAAGCCATTTGAATCCTCAAAATCTGCACAATGTATACCAACATCAACCCTCGACACATCGTTGGACAAAAGACCATCCTCTTGAGAATATTATTGGTAACCCGACTCAACCAGTCATAACGAGACAACGTCTTCACACAGATGGTGAACATTGCATTTATGCACTCACTGTCTGCCAATCTGAACCTAAAAACATTAAAGACGCAATGACCAAAGACAACTGGATTGAATCCATGCAGGAAGAACTCAATCAGTTTAAACGTCTTGAAGTATGGGAACTGGTTGAAAGACCAACAGGGGTCTACGTCATTGGTCTCAAATGGATTTGGAAAAACAAATTGGATGCTGAAGGGAACATAATCAGAAACAAGTCACGTCTGGTGGCTAAGGGTTATAGACAGGAAGAGGGTATTGACTTTGAAGAATCATTCGCTCTGGTTGCTCGTCTTGAGGCTGTTCGGATATTTTTAGCGTTCGCGGTACACATGAACATAACGGTCTTTCAGATGGACGTCAAAACTGCTTTTCTGAATGGGCAACTAAAAGAAACGGTTTATGTCAGCCAGCCAGAAGGATTTGTTGATCCCGAGTTCCCGAATCATGTCTACAAACTGAACAAAGCACTGTACGGACTCAAACAAGCTCCTCGGGTGTGGTACGATAAGTTATCATCCTTCCTCATTGCCAATAATTTCACCAAAGGTTCGGTCGATCCTACACTTTTCATACAATATCACGGGGCTCACATATTAATCGTTCAAATCTATGTGGATGACATCATTTTTGGGTCAACACACTTAAAATACTCAAATGCTTTTGCAAAACTAATGACAAAACATTTTGAAATGTCAATGATGGGTGAACTCACATTCTTTCTCGGAATGCAAGTTTATCAATCACCCCGTGGTATTTTCTTAAGTCAGTCCAAGTATGCCCTTGAACTTCTTAACAAATTTGGAATGCAAAACTGTGACACCTATGCCACGCCAATGGCTCATACCAAGAAGCTAGACGCTGATTTACATGGGAAATTGGTGGACCCTACCAAATACCGTATTATCATTGGGTCTCTCATGTATCTAACAGCTAGCAGGCCTGGCATTGTTTTTGCCGTATATCTTTACTCCCGTTATCAGTCGAGACCAACTGAAACCCACCTCTCCGAGGCTAAAAGAATCCTCCGATACATCAAGGGAACCATTAATTTGGGGATCTAGTATTCAAAGGATTCTGGTTTTGAACTAATAGCTTTTTCAGACGCTGATCACGCAGGATGCTTAGATTCACGGAAAAGTACTTCAGGAGCATTACAATTTCTTGGTGATAAACTGGTGCCATGGCAATCAAAGAAGCAGGATTGTACATCGCTGTCCTCAACCGAAGCAGAATATGTAGCCATGTCGGCGTGTTGTGCTTAAGTCATTTGGATGAGAACACAACTCAAAGACTATGGTTACGCATTTCACAGAATCCCGATGTACTGCGACAATCGGAGTGCTATTGCGGTCTCGTGCAACTCTGTTCAACCTTCGAAATCAAAGCACATCGATCTTCGATATCATTTCATCAAGGAGCATGTGGAAAAGGGTACCGTTGAATTATACTTTGTGGGTACTGAATACCAACTGGCAGATCTCCTCACCAAAGCCTTAGCTCCTGCTAGGTTTAATGAGTTGGTCCACCGGATTGGTATGCGGTGTTTGACTCCAGAGGAACTGGATGAACTTTTTAAACATTCTTAAAACCAGTCAAACACCAAAACCTCTTTTGTAAATATTTTTCAAAAACAAAATACAAAAATATAAAATCTGATAAAATTCAAAAATATTCTTCTATCTAAATTTCTTTCAAACATCGCAAGTACAAATCTTCCGTCAATACTGTGTTCTATCAAATTTTTCACAATTTTCCCGAACAAGTGTTGAGGGGGAGAAAGTAAATATTTTTCAGTTTCATAAAACCTTGTACTTGCATGTTTCCTAAATTATGTTGTTTCTTCTAAAATGGTGGATACGTTTCTTGTCAAATACTCTCCTCGGACTCAAATGTTTTTCAAAATTCATTATTTCAAAAGTCGAGGGGGAGTATCGTTAAGTTTCTTGCCTTACAAATGTTTTGTCTAACCTAAACGGAAGTTAAAGGATCTTGGTTGGAACCTCTTTAAGGTTGAGGGACTGAATGTGTCAACTTGGCAAATTAAATTTAACAAAATCGTTCACCTAACACATTCTATGCACCACCTCATGAGCATTTACTCCTAAACCACCAAGATCAAACGACCCAAATCGAATCTTCAAAATCCGTTCAAGCTGTTCATAATCTGTAAGTTCTAAATTGTTTTGATCAAGATTCTAAACAAGGATTTCAAAAATCTTTCAAATCCAACGGTTAAAACTCTTTAAACTGATTTTGGAAAACTGTTCACTCGAACGAACTGGGTGTTTATGCATAAAAGTGTTTGGATTGAAATGAGTTATGTTAAAACCTTTCTTAGTGTCTATTAAACTTGTTTCAATCTTTCAAAACCATCCAAAATCTTAAATTTCATTAATTTGAATTCTAGGGTTATTGTGCTCATTTAGGGCTTTTCTATTCTGTGATGTTTTATATGGTCAAGAAAGTGTTAGAATAAGTATTTATGCATGTTTTGAACCTTTAAATTTGCCCAGAAACATCTAAACTATAAGAATTTAAGTTTTAGGTTTTTAGGGTTCATCTCCCATGAATCTTCTGATTCTGCGGTGGAAATATGTTAAATCTTGTTTCATTGCACTCATATGACATCTAGGACACTTCAGAAACATTCTTGTTTGATTTTTGTAGCTATATCTCTTACGCGTAGATTAAGGGTTTAGGGTTTAAGTAATTTTACGCCTAAGTCTTTCTGTGTATATCTGATATGTTCTTATGCTTGTTTTGTGATCTAAAAGATGTTTGGAATTAACTGCAATCAAGTTTTCATGTTTATACTTAACAGGTTAATTATTCGTAATGTCAGAATCTTTAGGTGTTAAACCGTTACGCTTAAAGAATACTTTTATGCGTAAATGTTACGCCTAAGAGAAATCTTACGAGTAACTCTTACGCATAAGAGGTCTACAGTGGATTACGCGTATCTTGGAAAGATATTCGTAAACAAGGCTTGCTACACATAAGCTTTACTCTTACGAGTAAACTTTACGCGTAACATCTAGCTTATTCCTACGCGTAAGCCTAAAGCCTTTGAACTTGTCTTACGCGTAAGAAACTCTTACGCATAAGCTTGGTCTTACGCTTTAGCTTACTCCTACGCATAAGCTCCTTTCTTACGCATAAGGATCCTTGTGACACATAAGCCACTGTTCACTACATTTTGGCATGTTACGCATATGTTACTTGTTAAATGTTACACATAAGTCATAAATACCTGATGCTTCATATAAGCTTACAAAAGTTAATATGTTGTGTGTTAAGTGAAAATTTGCACTTTGAAATTTCAAAATTAACACATTCTCTTAACTTTTCACATCAACTTCAAACAATTGGACAAATGTGACTTAGGACTTGTAACTAACATAAACATGTTACCATCAAATAAGGAATTAGATAATAAATCAGATTAAAACAAACACATTGTGTTTCAATATGTCTGTCTTTTTGTCTAATGTCTTTCAAATCACAAAATGACTGCAAATCAAGCAAACATCAATGCCCTAGCTGAGCTCTCGATGGAAAACACATTCCCAGCAGGATACGACAAAACTATTGGCAAGAACAATCTCCGTGTCGTCTTCAACAACTTCATATGCTCTGAATCATCTTGCAGATTTGCTATGGACATCCTTCTGCAACATCCATTCAAATTCATGCTCACAAAGTCATCCTGATGATGAGTATGATTCAATGGATCAGGAAATACAATTTTGTAAGACTTTAAAGCAGAAAAGGATGGAATATCATGCTTCAAGCTTTCCGGTTAATCAACCCGGTGGGGCAGAAGGGTCAAGCAGTAGTCCTCCACTTATGGAAGATCCATTGCAAACAACTCTTACCCCATCCGATCCGATTAATCAACCCGGTAAGGATCAGGGTGTTAATGTCTCTACAATTGTTGAAATGAAGCAACCACAACAACAACTTAAACAACCACAAGAAGAAAAGCATGGTGAAGATGTGGAAATATATGAAGAAGGAGATTACGATCATGATAAGGATGAAAGAGTCACTGATGATGATAATTTGGTGACTAAAGAGGAAATGATGCGAAAAGAGGCTGAAGAAGCTGCTAGAGCTGAAGAGGAAAAGTTAAAGAAGGAATCAGACAACTACATAGTTGACAATCTAACACACATACCTCAACAGTCTTCTGAACCACTTTTTGACACTTCCACCAAACCCAAATCATCATCTCAATCATCAACTCCATCAACAAAAGAAACAACTAAGTCAACAACAAAATCTGTTAAGAAGGCAACTCCATCCAATGATTTAACAAATGGTTAAGCAGGTTTTCAACACTACACAACAAGCTACACAGCCACCACCATCTGATCAACCAAGGGTTTCAGAAACCACACCACCAATGGTGAAAACCATTGATCACTTTACATACACTAGTGGTGAGGATTACGACATACTTGAGCCCCATCCTGAACCTTAACCAAAATTTAAATCAAGTACATTACTGCACTCCCTGTTTTCATACGCATCTAATCTAAGAGCGTGTTGAAGATCTCTAACTCGGGGTTGAATCTTACCAAAAAACAACTCAATCTCACCGCCCCACTCCTACACTTCAACGGAATCAATCAAGAACCTCAGTACAAAATCATTTATAAACCAAAGTTTGGGTTTGTCTACCAAAGTGAAAATCATCATAATTGCTTCATGGCTTTCGATGAAATTCACAAGTTCTATGACGCCACCCTGAAGATGGTTCGAGATGGATTGGTTTATCAATTGAAGGTCATTGAGTTGGGTACAATTCAGACGGAGAGTTGGAATTCAAAGGATCACAAGGATGTTCTTCGGTTTATCTCTAGGATTGATGAAAGGTTGATTCATCGGGATCAGATGCGACGGTTGGAAAGCTATGTGGGAGGAAGACCAAACTTTCCGATTCTAACTTACCAAAGTCCTCAGAAAGAAGCTGGTAGTTTGCAATCATTGGGTACTCTCTTAACATTCTTGACTGTGATTTTTTTTGACATATTCATTATGGCTTGTGCACACATAACAGTGTACAACCCGTTCTTGTAATGAAAGGACCCTTTGGTACGCCTCAGTGCCACAATCCTTATAAAAGGAGCGAAAGCTTCTTACTTTTGAGTAAAACTTATCAAACCTTTCACTTTTAAAAGGTTTTGCTCGAAAGAACAAGTACTTCCCCTTATGATTTTCAAAACCTCAAAAGTTACTATCACTTGTTGAGGGGGAGTATTTGCTTATAAACTTTGTTCACAAAATTGTTCTTCATGGTAATCTTCGCGTAAAACTCGAAATGGACATATCCAATATCAAAATTTCGTCAAAAATAACATTTATATGCCATTTTTGAGGGGGAGAAAAATTATGTGATAAGAAATATGCTGTGAATTGCTATTGAATCCTCGTGTGAAAAGACTTCAACCCATGAATTGACGAGATCTGAACAGTCATACATTGAAAAGATTTGTCTTCCAAGACTTATCCAAGTAAATTGTACCTATTCGAGAAGCTCTTGATAGACATGAACTTTGACGGGTTTGACAACCTTTCGAGGTTTGTCCACACCTTCAAGGTAGTTATTTGAGCTAGTTGTCACCTAAAAGCTGACAATGTAACTCTTTAACTATGCAACGTAACAGTGTCTCGCGGAGGATTGTCTATCTTGAGTCGATCAATTCAAAAAGTGCGCACTCTTCTCCCACCATGTAAATTTCTGTCAAAACACTTACGCATGTGTGGAGGGGGAGTATTTCTGCAAAATACAAAACTCTCGAAGTATTACAAAATGTTTCTTACTTATAAATACTTTGAGAGATTCTCATGCAAATTGGTTTTGTGGCAATGGAGTTATAAGGTGATTAAGGTTAGGAATAACCGTCCTATGATCCGCCAGAGCCGGAGGGATCTACCCAAGGACTCCACCAATATTTAGAATCTAGAAGTCCTTAGGTATGATTATAAAAAGGAGAAAATGAGAATCGGAGAAAGAAGGAGTTGAAGAATTAAAAAGAAAAGTAAAGAAAAGGGTGAAAAGAAATAGCCCTCTAGATTATTCAACTTAGGGCAGACACCGGGTTCAATTCATATGCTACTGGTTGTCACTTGATGACACCGGTATTGAATAACAAAGTCGTCATGGACCCAGTGACGCATGCACTAAACCTTCTATGCCACTCAAGTTTCTCTCAACAGAAGCTTGTTTCATTCTCACAGGGAACCCTACGTAAAATATCAGCATTCTCTTAGAGATTGCTGGTATTAAAGAAGGAGACCCTCTCCCTAGTCTCCGTTCAGGAAAACCAAAGTGCATTATTGAGTCTAGAGCCACGAGATTCATCAAAAGATCTCTTTGGTATACTTGTCAATTCATCGCTTGTCGTTCAACAATAAGAACGCAAGTGATATATTATCGTGTCCTTCACAGATCTTAGCAATCTGTCGAGAACATTTATGAGAGGTTCACATATGTGATCCTCAGTGATTGAATGGAAACTCCTGCCAGGGTCAACATCAAACAGCCCTGACAGCAGGTTACTTCGGTAACTCCCTGTGGATTACGCTTAGTGTGTCTCAAACGGTCTACAGTCGTGAGGTGATGCTTCGGTGTACCTCAGCGACTTATCTGAACTGTAGGTGTACTTCGGTACATCGGTTTATCTCACTTGTGGGACTCTAGTTCAGGAACAGCCTTTGTGAGAATTAGAGTTGTGTTTTCACACTATGCTGTTAACACGCTCGAAGTTCAAACTTGTAACTGCTGGAATCCGCTTATCACTAACCATTCTTATGTTTTCTTCTTATGGAAGCTCTGGAGCGGACTGATCATGCAGATTCTTCACATGCTCATACCAACAACATCACTAATTGAAGTTCTCTCAAAAAGGCAACACAAAGTCAGAATGATTCTTCGTCAAAGTCAAAGAATCTACAAAGTTTAAAGACTAAGAGAACTACATCAGTACTGAAATCCAACGTTAAAGAGCGTGTGAGCATGTTGAAGAAAGACATGGAGACACTGGAGCAACGGAGCAGACCTGATACAGACAACAACAACATACTATCACTACCATCACAAAGAACAAAGATCAAAGAACAAAGAAAATGATGACGTCAAAGCAGAATTTTTCAAAGGAAACTATTTCTCTACACTGGGGAGATTGTTCGAATCAAGGCACTTCTTCTCACAAGAAAGAAGAATGTCAGAAGACGTCAAAGCTACTATTACATCAGCACCTACAACGTTTATATCATCAATCACTAACACTTAGGGGGAGATTGTTGGAATCACTCCTAAACTTGAATTCAAGTGTTAGTAATTAATATGTAATATTTAGCTTAATATGGCTTTTATGTTAGTAATCATGCCAAGGCTTATGTAGAAAGCCCATGAGCCTTGGCCCAAGCCCATAAAGGAAAGGAAGGGAACTTGCATGTTGCCCTAGTTCCTTCCTATAAATAATGCTTGTAAACCCTCACTTGAGGGTTGGTTGTTCAATTCACACATTTACTCTCTACGCATAACTCTTCAATATTTATACGTGTGTGTGTGTGTGTTTGTTCATCCGATCACTTCTTCTTTATTTCTTCTATTGATGCTTGTGTTATAAATATGGGAACCTAACAGAATCACTTGACAGCATCTTCACCAAACTCCAGAAGATTGTCACACGATTGACTGTGTTTGGAATTGAGGTAGATAAGGAAGACCTCAATCTAAAGTTTCTAAGAAGTTTGCCTGCTGAGTTTCACACTAATGTTACAGTCTGGGAAAATAAACCAGAGATTGAAACTATGAAGCTCAATGATCTTTACAACAACTTCAAACTCATTGAACAAAGATTGAAGAAGGCAGGGAAACTTGGTACAAGGTCTAGCAGCTTGGCATTGTTGTCAACCTCTGTTGACAGTGATGATTCTGAATATGACAACGATGATTTTGCCACTGCTGGTTCTACAGCTTCCACTGGTAATGCTAGTGTTACCACTGCAGTTTCAAAGAAGAAGGTTGTTGGTATTGGAGATCCTACCTTTTATGCTATTATCTCTACTCAAGTTAGTGGCTCTATATTAACTCATGAAGACATAGAGCAAATTGATGAAGATGACTTGGAGGAGATGGATATAAAGTGGCAAATAGCTCTTCTTAGCATGAGGGCTAGGAAATTATACAAGAAGACTGGCAAGCTAATTCACATCAATGGTGGAGAAACTGCAGGGTTCGATAAAAAGAAAGTAGAGTGTTTCAACTGTCACAAGTCGGGGCATTTTGCTAGAGAATGCAGAAGACCAAGGAAGCAGGATAATAGGTCTACTTGGTACAAGCAAAAGAAAGAACCAATTATGGAGGAACCAAAGGCAATGTTGGCAATTGATGGTGTGAGCTATGATTGGAGTTTCATGGCTGATGAACAAGAGGAACAACCTTCAGATGCTGCTCTTGTGTCTACAGAACATGCTCTCATGGCTTTCTCCGACTCTGAGGTAAAAAACTTTGAAAGTTGTTCTAAAACATGTAGGGCTTCTAGAGAATGTGAAAGGCTTAATGAATCTTATGAAAACCAAAGAACATAGATGTTTTCTGCTAATTATACTGTGTCAAATCTTAGAAGAGGCATATCTGTATTAGAGAAACAACTAGAGCATTATAGAGAAAATGAGTAAAAATATAATGATGATATGATTATTCTTAGAAGAGAGTTATATCATAAGATAACAGTGAATGAGGCATTAAAAGAAGAGTTTGGCAAACTTAAAAAGATAAATGAGAATGTCAATTTATCTGTTGACACCTGTTATTATCAGTCTAAGTCAATTGATAAAATTTGGAATGCTCAAATTACTAGTAAAGTTAAGTCAGGTATGGGATACAATACAGCTCCTCCACCACTAAGAGGTGTTCCATCACCTCCTGGCATAGATTTAGCTCATACAGGCCTAGAAGAATTTCAGGATCTTATTCGTGAATATGGTCCTCTTAAATTTGTGAAAAGTGAGGAAGAGGTTAAGCATGAACCTGATGTTTTTGAAAGTGAAAGTGACTCATCTATTGTTGATAAGAATGTTAAAAATAATGTAGAGGCTTTTATCCCACAAGTTGTAAATACTATTACAGAGGAACCTAGGAAACAAGTTAATAAGCCTAGATCAACTGTAAGGTATGCTGAGATGTATAGAAACAAGTCATCAACTCCTAGGGGTAACCAGAGGAGTTGGAATCATGTAAAATCTCAACAACTAGGTAGTGAGTTTGTCATGAATAATAAAGCATGTCATATCTGTGGTAGCTTTAAACATTTACATGCTAATTGTGACTACCATGTTGGGAGAAGGGAAGTTTATGGGAATAAAAGGGTGGAGTCAAACAAGTTTCAAAACAAAATACACCCTAATTCACACAGCAAGATGATCCCAAGATCAGTTCAACTAAGAAGTGGACTTAAAACTTTTGCCACTACTAAAACTGTTAACACTGCTCACCCTAAATCACCTGTTACAAGTGCAAAATCCAAAACAACTTTTGTGAAATCTGCACAAACAGGGAAAAGGTCTTTTCAAATAAAAGGGTTCAATATAACCAACAGTGGGTAACAAAAACTAAATCAGCAGTTACCACTGCTCAGTCAAAGGTTCCCATGGCAAGGGTTGTAAACAAGAACAGGGGTAACATGGGAAATGCTGTGAAGGCCTCAGCACGTTGGGAATGGAAACCTAAAGGAATTACCTCAACAACCAATCCCAATGGTGTATCAATGACCTTTGATAGATTTAACTATATTGATACACGAGGCAGATCCAAGTCAATCATGGCTTGGGTCTCCAAGGGAAAATAACTCCTTTCTTATGTGTGCAGGAACATCCAAGGACAAAAAGATCAGATCAAGGCTACACATACAGTGGATGTTCAAGGCACATGACTGGTAACAAGTCCTATCTCTCAAATTTTGAACACTATGATGGACAGTTTGTCAGCTTTGGAGGTGGAGTAAATGGAAAAGTTACTGAAAAATGGGTCATCAAAACTGGTAACTTGGATTTTGAACCTATGTACTATGTAAAAGAGTTTAAGTATAATCTTTATAGTGTGTCACAAATGTGTGACAAGAAAAACAATGTTATTTTTACTAAAGATATGTGTTTTGTTCTCTCTAAGGATTTTAAGATGCCTGATGTAAGTCAGATTCTTCTTAAGATTCCTAGAAAAGGCAATTTATATGGCTTTGATATGAATAACATTGTTGCTAAAGCTGATTATGCTTGCTTGCTTGCAAAGGCTACAGTGGATGAATCCATGTTATGGCATAGAAGACTTGGTCATATTAATTTCAAAGCCATAAATAAGATTGTTAAAGATGGTTTGGTAAGAGGCTTGCCTCAGAAAAGATTTGAAAATGATCAAACCTGTGTGGCTTGTCTTAAAGGCAAACAACACAGAGCTTCTTGCAGGTCAAAATTGGTTAACTCTATTGCTCACCCACTTCAATTGTTACATATGGACTTGTTTGGTCCTACATCTGTGAGCAGCTTAAATCTTAAGAAGTATTGTCTTGTTGTGACTGACGATTTTACCAAGTTTACATGGGTTTTCTTTCTAAGAACTAAGGATGAAAAACTGGCATCCTTAAGTCCTTCATCACAGAAGTTGAAAACCAATATGATATGAAAGTTAAAATAATTAGGTGTGACAATGGGACGGAATTCAAGAATAGAGTTATGGATGATTTTTGCAGAGATAAAGGTATTAAAAGAGAATTTAGTGTTGCTAGAACTCCTCAACAAAACGGTGTTACTGAGAGGAGAAACATGACACTTATAGAGGCTGCTAGGACCATGTTGGCAGATTCAAAATTGCCAATCACTTTTTGGGCAGAAGCAGTTAACACTGCATGTTATGTGCAAAACAGGGTTTTAGTAGTGAAAACAAAGAACAAGACACCTTATGAGTTATTTAGAGGTAGACCCCCTATCCTGGACTTCATGAGACCATTTGGATATCATGTCACTATTCTCAGTACCATAGATTATCTGGGAAAATTTGAAGAAAAATCTGATGAAGGGTATTTTGTTGGGCATTCCATGGTTAGTAAATCTTTCAGAGTATTCAACTTAAGAACCCAAAAGATTGAAGAGAATCTACATGTTGAGTTCCTGGAAAACAAAGTAAATGTCAAAGAAACTGGTCCAGAAAGGCTGTTTGATCTAGATACTCTAACTCATAACATGAACTATGTACCTATCTCTACAGGTACATCTTCTTATGATTTTGCAGTTTCAGAAGAGTTTCTTGATGATGATGAATCAAGCAAGGATCAAGTAGATGATCAAGGTGAATTCAGTTTGCCACTTTGGGACTATGCATATAATGATGATATTCTAAGGACTAGAGATGCTCAACCTTCTAATGATTCTGGAAAAGAAGGAGCTGGCAATATGAACACTGCAAATCACGAATACAGTGGAAACTCAGATTCCATTGCTAGGCCAGAAGTTTCCACTACAACACCAGAAGTGGAAAATTCAACTCCAGTTACAGAGGAAGCTCAAGCCAATGATGTTGAAATCTCAAATATGCCAAATGAGATTGCAGTTCCTCAGACTCCCCATACCTCAATTCATAAATCACATCCTCTTGAAAATGTGATTGGGATGTCAATTCACCAGTGAAGACTAGAAGACAAACAAAATTGCCTGATATTCATGGATTTATTAGTGAAATCTATGAATCTAAGAATCATGAAGGCAAGAATGAATGTATTTTCATGTGCTTTCTGTCACAAATGGAGCCAAAGAATGTATACAAGGCACTTGAAGATGAAAGTTGGGCGGAAGCAATGCAAGAAGAATTGCTCCAGTTCAAGATTCAAAAGGTTTGGGTGCTTTGCGATTTACCTCATGGCAAGAAGGTAATAGGTACAAAATGGGTGTTCAGAAACAAAAAGGATGAAAGAGGAATTGTTATAAGAAACAAAGCTAGGCTTGTGGCTCAAGGATACACTCAGGAGGAGGGTATTGACTATGAAGAAGTGTTTGCCCCAGTTGCAAGAATTAAAGCAATTAGGCTATTCTTAGCCTATGCATCTTTTATGGGCTTTAAAGTCTATCAAATGGATGTAAAAAGTGCTTTTTTATATGGGCAGATTGATGAGGAGGTATATGTTTCACAACCTCCAGACTTTGAAGACCCTGACTATCCAAACAAAGTGTACAGGGTGGTTAAATCTTTGTATGGCTTGCATCAGGCACCAAGAAAATGGTATGAGACCTTAACTACTTATCTTCTTGATAATGGGTTTCATAGAGGCAGAGTGGATCAGACTTTGTTCATCAAGAAAGAAAAGAATGATATCTTGCTAGTTCAAGTATATGTTGATGATATCATTTTTGGTTCTACAAAGACAGAGATGTGCAAAGAGTTTGAGAAGCTAATGAAGGAAGAGTTCAAGATGAGTTCTATGGGTGAACTCACATTCTTTTTGGGACTTCAAGTACAACAAAGGCCAGATGGTATTTTCATTAATCAAGATACATATGTGGCTGAGATACTAAGAAAGTTCAAGTTCACTGATGCAAAGTCATCCAGCACCCCTGCAGACAAGACTACACAACAACTCTTGAAGGAAAATAATGGTGAAGCAGTTAATGTGCATATGTACAGATCTATGATTGGTTCTTTGATGTATCTTACATCATCTAGGCCAGACATTATGTTTGCAGTATATGCTTGTGCAAGGTTTCAGGTCACTCCCAGGTTCTCACATTTGACTGCTGTGAAGAAGATTTTCAGATATCTTAAAGCATTTCCTAATCTGGGATTATGGTACCCTAGAGAATCACCTCTAGAACTGGTTACTTACTCAGATAGTGACTATGCTGGAGCTAGTTTGGATTGAAAATCTACAACAGGTGGATGCCAATTTCTAGGAAACAGATTGGTGTCATGGCAGTGCAAGAAACAAACAATGGTGGCAAATTCATCAACTGAGGCAGAGTATGTGGCTGCTGCAAGTTGTTGTGCTCAAGTTCTATGGCTTCAAAATCAACTTTTGGACTACGGGTACAATTTTATGAATACCATCATTTATATTGACCATAACAATACCTTTTGCATAATTAAGAATCCATTTCAACACACAAAGACTAAACATATTGAAATTAGACACCATTTTATAAGAGATTGTTATGAGAAAAGGCTAATCCAAGTTGTCAAAATCCATACTGATGATAACTATGCTGATTTATTAACAAAAGGACTTGATGTGGGTAGATTTCAGTACTTGGTAACAGGTATTGCAATGCTTAATCCATAAAATTTTTGTGTCTAATGGTCTTTGGTGTTGAGGGGAGGTTTTTGGGTACTAAAATTATTGTATAAGTTTGTAAATGCATTGTGCTTGTATTTTTGCTTGTTAAATAACTTTTATGCAGCAAAGATGGGAGTTGATCATAAAAGGTGCGTAACTGAGACACACAACAAATGGTTTTTGATTCACCATGTCTAATCCACATAAGAATCAACTAGTCCAGAGCAAACAGCTACTGGTAAAGACTTAACAAATCCGTTTATGGTTGATAGTTTATCAAAAACTATATAGTTATCAACTCACCATATTCTTTATGATTAAGAGTTGGCTAGTCCATAGCAAATGGCTCATGGTAAAGACATCTCAAATCCGTTGATAGCTGATAGTTTGCTAAAAACTATGATAAGAGCAGTCAAATTGTTCATATGTTTTACTTACCACTGCTCTTGAAAATCTTTGTGAAACATTACCACTGCTAGTTCACAGTTTCCACTGACAGTGTTATTTTTACCACTGTTGATCTAGCCGTTACAACTGTTGTGTCAGTAACAAATTTTTTACTAGCCGTTGAGAGAAATTGCTTTCCATATTTATAGGGTAAAATTTTTTAGAAGGTTATCTACTTTCCAAATTGCAATTTATCCTCTTATGATAAATCTTTTCCTTAGATAATCTTTCTTGCGCAAAACTTTACACCCTAACAGTATATATCTTTTCTCTCAATTGGCAAGTTCTTCATACAATTCATACTAACACAACATATTTTTCATCAAAAGATACTATGGCACCTATCACTTTTGCAGATGAGCACAACCAAGTGGCCTATTTGGAAAAGTCAAATGACAAGAGTGGCCCTGTTTTTCATCAGATTGTGGATTTTCTAAACACTACTCATATAAGGTATGCTTTACTACTCAATCCCACAATCTATATCTCTCAAATCAAAAAGTTTTGGAACTCTGTTCAGTCCATAACCATTGAAAATAGAGATACACATGAAACAGTGGATGCTCTTAGAGCCACAGTGGACGGGGTAACTATTGATGTTACTGAGTCATCCTTGAGGAGAATTCTCCAATTAGATGATCTCAATGGTATCATCACATTACCCATTCCAGAAATTCATGAACATCTTGCATCCATGGGGTATGATTCCACTGACAAAAAGGCTACTTTCAAAAAGAGTGATTTCTGTCCTTATTGGAGATTTTTAATAAATACTCTTTTACATTGCCTAAGTCCTAAGAAAACATCTTATGAACAATTCAGTTCAACAATGGCTTACCCTTTGGTTTGTCTAGCCACTTATAATATTTTTAATTGGTCTAAATATATTTTTACAAGTATGCAAGGCAATGTAAAGAGTTCAAAAAAAATTTTTGATGTATCCAAGGTTTGTGCAAGCAGTGTTAAATGAATTTCAACTGCAACCCCAAAACACACCCACAATCACAGTTCCAGGCATCAACTACACTCCACCAGTCTCTCACACCTATGAGAGGAGGAAAAAACAGCCAACTCCTCCCATTACAACACAGCATGCCTGATAACGCTACACGCGTCGTTCGGGGTCAAAGGAACTTCCTTTTCGTCGAGCAAGTTTTTCAACACCCTAGGCAGTGAACCTAATCGTTGTAGTGTAGTATTAGGGTAAGCCACGGGTATTGATATCGTTCTATAGGAGAATAGGAATGCTAGTGAGAAGTTACTACGCTAAGGTTGGGGTTGAGGAAGATTATTTTTTATCTTTTTATATTTTTTAAGGAAAGGAAAGGTACGAATCTCGGGGTTTGAATTTGGGGGGTTGGTATTTCTACCGATTACTCTACTTATCTAATTATCTAATCTAAGGTGTATGTAGTCTATGTCTAATTAATGTGTGCTCGTATGATAGTTTAAAGATGTGTTTACTTAGGTTTTACTACTCCTTAATTATCTTCTATTGGTGGTTGAATTATCACGTCCTTATGCCTAGTTGCGTTGTGTGTGTAAGGTTGTAGGGTATGCGTTTCTCCCTAACTCTTTGAACTTACCAAAGGGTCTCGTCTACAAAACCTACTAGGAATAATAAACTCTTACTCTAAGGCATTCTTTGGATGGTTTAGCTTACAACTACTCAAAGAGTCATATTCTAAGGTTCACAAAGATTTAATCAAGCATTAAGTACACAACGAATGACCTATCGCATTACTAGATCATTAATCAACTAAGACAAGAGACAACCAATCAATATTCAATAATTAAGTTTCATATTCCCTAAGCAAACACACAAGTAAATTAGCCGGACATGGAAAACATGCAAGCATACACACAAATAATCAAAGACATAATTGTATTAATGAAGTAAAACACTTATCTTGGTGTAAGATAGGGTTTGGAACCCTAAAATACTGTACAAGACAGCCTTGGTTCGGTTTAGGTTTTTACTCCAAAAGACTACACACTAAATACTGAAAAATTCGGATTCTATATATAATATTACATCTGCGACGGCGTCACCTTATGTTTTGTGACGCCGTCGTGTCGCCGTCATTAGGGTTTCGTCTTGGCCACGTTTGACTTGCGACGGCGTCACCTTATGCTTGTGACGCCGTCCTCTTCAGCTTCTGACGCCGTCTGGATTACATCTAGGCCGTCTGAGTTGCGACGGCCTACTCTTTTATAACTTGACGTCGTCACTTGAAAATGGGAGTTTTGGCTTCTGTCCCGTCACAAAGATCCTCCGACGGCGTCGCAATTAACACCTGAATCCGTCACCTTTTGTTTTCAGCAGCTTTGAGTGTCTCGATTCTGACTTTGGCCATTTTCTTCGCATAATCGCGCCTTTTCGTCCAAATAATTGCCATTCCAGCAGTTTGCCTTCAAGAGACCTAAAAAGTGAAAAGGAACGATATTAAGCAATAACGGATACAAAAATGATCAAATAAGGGCTTAAACGACCCCTAAAAAAGGTACCTTTTAAAACCTTATCAAATATCCCTACACTTGGTATTTGCTTGTCCTCAAGCAAATGTGCTTTTAGCCAATTAATTTATAAGTTAGGGGTCATGAAGCATTCGTTCAAAACGGTCCACAACACATATAAGCCCCGCAAAAGTCATAACAAGCACGGAAATCACATACCAGCACCTCACATGGGGTGTTTGGATACTCACATCTCTCTCGGGTGTATATGAAATATAACAAATTAGAAATGAAAGATAAACACTCATTAACCGTCCTAGTACATAGATTACCATAGGCTTGAGAATAGATCAAACCTCCATCGCTTTGGCGTAAGCACCTAGGAAAGACTATCAAAGAGGTCTTTAAAGGGTTGTAATGTTAGGCTTACTGTAGGGAAACAAAGGGTTTGGTTGGATAGGCTATATAGTGGTGGTAAGTCAAAAATCTCTTATGTTACAAGCATACGAAGAATGGCATTGCTAAGCCAAGACTCGACACTCTAAACTCTAGCTAACTGAAATAAACAAACATAAATTTAAAGGATAGATGTAGGATGGTAGCCCGTATGTTTTTTTTTGTTTTTGTTTTTTTTTTTCACTCTATTTTTTTCTTTTTTTTTTCTTTTTCTTTTTCTATTTTTTTCGATTTTTTTTTTTCATACACTTTTACTCTACCATCCTCTACAGTAACATCAAAATAATAGGGATTTATAGGCACATCCCTACACTTGAGTTTTTATTACTCTAACACTAATTTGACCCGAATTGAAAAGATCAAAACACTTGGGGT
The DNA here is from genome assembly GCA_019973895.1 of Chrysanthemum seticuspe. Lineage (NCBI taxonomy): Eukaryota > Viridiplantae > Streptophyta > Magnoliopsida > Asterales > Asteraceae > Chrysanthemum > Chrysanthemum seticuspe. Next base: position 192,350,437 of record BPTQ01000002.1, on the reverse strand, counting down.
ACATTATTATGCAAACAAAGGGAATTTGAATTAATGTTCCCTTCCCGTCATTTCATTTACTTTAACTTTTCCCATGAATCCCAATCGTCCCAAAACTGTATACAAAGGATATGACTCGACTTAGCAACTCATGCAAGCAACTAGATAATTGATCTAAGGGTTTAGGGTGATAACAATAATGCACTAAAAGTGAGTGCATACAGGGTAGGCTAAGGCGATTTGGGTGTATATTTGGGGGTGGGGTGTAAACAATGCTCTTCATTGATATTCCGGAAAAACCGAAACATCACGAGAACCGCGAAAAGGATAGGCTCTGAGGGGTTAACTAGGGGTATCGTGTACTAAAGATGAGTACAACGCAAAGGGTGTGGGGGAATTACTCAACCGATGTTGAAGAAGTAATTATATTACGGGTATCAAACAAGGGTTATCCTAATGCCTCTTATCATTTAGTTATTCCTAACTACACAAGTGTAGTCTTACTTGCGATCTCGGAATGCATCACAAAACAAGTTCTAGAATCTAATATACTACCGGTTCACACTCTAAGCATTGAAGATGAATGCTTTTAATTCCTACTAATCTAAGGGCGATCCTCACATTTTGGGTGGAATTTAGGTGGTAAAGGGTTTTTTGTGCTAGTCATGCAACTTCATATCCGTGAGACGCTTTTGTTAAGACTAATGGCCCACTCTTATATGTCATGAAAAATTTTAAATTTGGTGCCAAAATTACCCTAACCGACATTTTCTCATGGTTTATTACACAAATACAATTGGACAAAGCAAATAATCAAGGATAAGCATAGTTTCAAAGTTCCCGTTTTATTTTCCCTCCCTACACTTAAACTGAACATTGTCCCCAATGTTCCCCGAAAGTATCAAAGTTATGATAATTGGAAGGTAATTAAAAACGAAAGAAACTAGTACTCCCCTGATTAGCTCGGTAGGATCCGTGTGTGAAGTGGTGGTTAAATCCTTTCCAAGAAGAATTTATGCGTGAAAAGCTCCTTCCAATCTTATGTAACTTCTTCTTGATAAATTAAACCTGCACACTTGAAGAAACAAACGAAACCTTCGCGTAAAATCGGCGGTAATAATATATAAAAGACTCGATTTGAACTAGGATATAATGCTTGTGGAATGGATGTTTACAAAATTTCTGGAAAATTAAGACCTGGAAAATTCCAAAATTTTTTTAAGTAGCTCAGAAAACGAGAATAAAAGTAATCTATTGTTTTTAATCCTTCCTGACGCCGTCAGGTTGCGATCCTGACACCGTCAGGTTATCCTGACAAAAACTGGTCTGCGATTTTCTGGAAAAAATTCTGGAAAATTTACATCTTTGGAATCTGGAAAAATTTTTGCAAAACATCCATTATGACTCGATACAAGCATTTGACTCGAACAAACACACACATATATCTTTTAATGAATTGTTATTCTCATGTTTACGTTTCCTTGAAAACGTGTGTAATCCTCCCTACGCTTATCCCTTATGTAAAATACCTTTATATGCAATTAAGACGAGGTTAAAAAAAAATAAAGCATTTTTACAAAATTAAACATGAGAATAAACAATCAATAAAAGATATATGACACTAACAAGCAAACAATTAAGCATGAGTTGCCTCCCAGGAAGCGCTTTTCTTTATTTAAGAGTCTTGTAGCTAGACTCGTAGTCGTGCTCCTACGTTACTTCATTACCGCCACCTTCTTCCTTCGCTTTCCCTTCGTCGAAAGGGTGTAAACTTTGTATGCTTACAGTTGATTCCTTGCCAACGTTATCTATTATGGTGACAGTTTTATCTTTTAAATTGGTTTCCTTCACTGTGAAAGGTCCAAACCATCTTGGTTTGTTTCTACCTCGTAATGCCCTTATCCGTGATTTGTATAAAAGTACTTTTTCTCCTTTTAGAAATTCCGTAGGGTTCCTTTGCATCTTAGGTATCGAAGTGGGATTATTTCCTAACTTCTTGTCGGGTTTCCACAACGTTGCATACAATCCTTGAACCATAAAGTCCCTAAGCCCTTTTTCCCAGTCATTCATCTTTTTCTTAACACTATTGCTAGGGGCTTTTCGATTTCCACCCGTAATCATTTCCATGATCTTAAGAGGATACCTTGGGATGATGGGTATCCTAGCGTACCCCTTCCTGCTTTTGAGTATCATGATGCCCTCTCCGCATTTGATGGTTGCCTTGGCGGTGGCCAGAAATGGTGTCCCAAGAATGAGAGGCACGTTTTTATCTTCCTCAACATCAATGATCACAAAATCCACCGGATAAACGATATTAGCCACCTCAATTAGAACATCCACCGCGATTCCTATGGGGTAGACATAGGTGTGATTAGTTAAGGAAAGTCTAAGATCGGTCTTGGTTGGTTTCTCCTTAGTTAACTTATTATAGATTGATAATGGCATTATGTTCACATCAGTCCCCTGATCAGCTAAGGCATTTATATTATCAATATCACCTATGCTACATGGTATCACGAAATTCCCTGTGGTGTCTCGTTTTCTTGTTAATGGTTTTTTATGACCAACTCATACAGGGGTCCCATAGGCAAGGCGTCATACTCTTCTTCTGTCATTTTTCCTTCAAGAGCCACCCTAAGAACTTCATTGTACCTAAAGTTGTTTACTTGGTTTGCATTGGTTTTTTTGTTAATTTCATGCTTAAGGTAGTACTCAATGGTCTCAGGCTCATGATTAGGCACAGACTCCTCCTTCTTGCTTTCCTCAGTTTTCCTCATCTCAACCCTTGTATCCTCGGGCATAATGGAAACGGCGTTAACAAACGAAGTGGGAGGACAATCGTTGCTTCTTACTAGTACCTTCTCGGGAACTTTTGTTTTGGTAAATTCAATTACCAAATTCATCATTTCCGTCATTTTCGCTTGCATTTCCTCTCTCTGCCTATAAACCTCCTCTTCAAATTTGGCTAATCTCTCCGTATGAGCTGCCATGTACTCCCTCATCTGTTCCTTGAAGCTCGGTGAAAGTGATATTGGAGAAGTAGAACGGAAGTGCCTTTCTGAATTTGGGTTTTGCTCATGACTTGGGGATTCCGAATAAGGTATGGGGTGATTGGTTGAATTGGCGGATTTGATAGCTTCTCGAGGAATTTGTACGGGGGCTCTTCTTTGCCTTTCCATAAGATAATCAATGTCTCTCTCAATGGCACTCAATTACTCCTCGAGGGTGTCGGAAGATTCAAAAGGAGTTGATATGGCATTAACTACGTTAACCGGAGTTTCAGGAGATTTATTCCAATCTTCGTAGTTTAGATCAGCAAGCTCCTCTATAATATCCCAAGATTTCTCTGCATTAAAGTCGCTGAGCCTTCCACCGGCGGCTCGATCAATGGATCGGCGAGTGATGAAATCGGTATGGTCATAAAAGATTTGGATTTGAAGCCAAAGATCAATGCCATGATGGGGGAGTCTACAGAGTAGGTCCTTAAATCGAGTCCATGCTTTGTAGAGAGACTCACCTTGGAGTTGTTGAAACGTTAGGATGTCTCGCCTAAGTTTAGTGGTTCTCCCCGGTGGGAAAAATTGAGCAAGGAAGCGAGAGGTAAGATCATCTCAACTTGAGATGGAGCCGGCGGGAAGTCGCTCAAGCCAATTACTAGCTTGGTCTCGTAAAGAGAATTGGAAGAGACGCAGGTGCGTGGTCTCCCGAGTAGTAGCATCAAGGTCGATGGAATCGATAATTTTGAGGAAATCCCTCAGATGCTGATTTGGATCTTCGGAACGAAGTCCATGGAATGCACATCCATTTTGCACCAACCGGATGGTGTCGGATCGCAGGGCCGTAGTTTGGGCTTGGTCGGGAAACTCAATGGTGTTCCTAAAGCCTAAGTGGCTTGGTCTCGAGTATTCACCAATAGTACGGGCTCTTGGCGGGTCAATTGGTGGTGGGTTGATGAATGGTGGGTGGTTATCACCTTCCATGATGAAAAGTGATGGGATTACGAACAAAGGTCACGAAGAAGGGGGATAGACCAAGAGGAATCTAAAAATGAGAAAAAATTTTACTTGATAGGAATCAAGCAAAGAAACCTAAACGAGGTGGACTACTAACTAGCTATTCTATTCCCCGGCAGCGGCGCCAAAAACTTGATAACGCTACACGCGTCGTTCGGGGTCAAAGGAACTTCTTTTTCGTCGAGCAAGTTTTTCAACACCCTAGGCAGTGAACCTAATCATTGTAGTGTAGTATTAGGGTAAGCCACGGGTATTGATATCGTTCTCTAGGGGAAT